>JACEEZ010004688.1:0-10000 GCA_016584305.1 Chionoecetes opilio | reverse complement strand
AATACGCACACATACACATATGAGTAAATACACACACACACATACACATATGAGCAAATACACACACACACATACACATACTAGCGAATACACATACATATACATACGAGTAAATATGCACACATACATACACATGTTCATACGAGCAAATACGCATACATAAACATACACATACGAGTACAAAGTACACATAAATAAATCAACATACATTGCTGGTATTGCAATAAGAGGAAGGAGAGAGAGAGAGAGAGAGAGAGAGAGAGAGAGAGAGAGAGAGAGAGAGAGAGAGAGAGGAGAGAGAGGAGAGAGAGAGAGAGAGAGAGAGAGAGAGAGAGAGAGAGAGAGGGGAGAGAGAGAGAGAGAGAGAGAGAGAGAGAGAAGAGAGAGAGAGAGAGAGAGAGGAGAGAGAGAGAGAGAGAGAGAGAGAGAGAGAGAGAGAGAGAGAGAGGAGAGAGAGAGAGAAGGAGAGAGAGAGAGATGAGAGAGAGAGAGAGAGAGAGGAGGGAGAGAGAAGAGAGAGAGAGAGAGAGAGAGAGAGAAGAGAGAGAGAGAGAGAGAGGAGAGAGAGAGAGAAGAGGAGAGAGAGAAGAGAGGGAGGAGAGAGGAGAGAGAGGGAGAGGTAGAGAGAAGGGAGAGAGGAGTGATCTGGAGGTAGGAAGTTTTAACTGGATTAAGGGATTAATAAATGAGAGGTAGGAAAAGTTTCTTAATGCTCTTAGCAGGGTTAGAACAAGAAGTAACGGATTCAAGCTGGAAAAAGCGTAATTTAAAAAGAAATAGGGAAAAACTGGTTCACAAATAGGGTGGTGAATGATTGGATTGGACTTAGTAGACAGGTAGTTAGTGCAGAGTCATTGGGGAGCTTTAAAGAGGGGCTGGATAGGTTCATAGATGGGGATGAAAGGTGGATGTAGGTAGTGTTAGGTAACAGGAACTACCTCGTGTAGGCCTCAGGGCCTCTTGTAGCTTCCTTATTTTCTTATGTTCTTATGAGAGAGAGAATGGTTTATCATCCTGTGGAATTGCCTCACTGCTAAAAAAAAAATTTTTAAACATTGCAAATAAAAATACCAGTGTTCCTTGTTGTGTGATTCCCTAAATGTACGGAGGCAACAATGTGTTTTCCGGTGACATAACACAGTGGCTTGAGTGGCGAGCTTTTTGCCCCTTGAAAACTGTCATTCGTAAATTATCTATTATCCAAATAAATACTCAGTAACGTGATGATGATGATGGAATTAACAATTAACAACTTATTTTTCCTTTGATTTCCAACACAAACACTTCAGCAATTCATTCAGGTCGTTTCTTGTTGTCACATTATAAAGTAGTAAATTAATTAAAAATATATCTAACTGTAGCTAAATTTGAATATATCTGTCAAAATGAGGAAGCTTTTCTCTCGAGCTTGAACGTGTACATAAATAATGAGCTTGCTCAATAAAAAGCTCGAAGACTAAAATGTGAGGAGGATGATGAGAGGGTGAGGGAAGAGGGGGGATGGGGGGAGGGAAGGGCTGCTAAATCACCTATCACCGCCTCCCATCAATACCTCACACATCCCATCCCATTCCCTTCCCCTTCAGTGTTCCAGTTATCCTTTTTTCGCTTAACCTATCGCATTCTCCCCTTCTGCCTAAAGTGTGTGCCCTTTCCTTCTAATGGTTCCAATAAGCCCTTCCCATTTGTCTCGTCACCTGCCTCGCTCTCCCTCCTTGGGAGACTCCCTCTGGGAGTGTGGCTACCTGGCTTCTGATGTTGCTATCTTGGTCTATCTTGTTTATTGTCCAAGCTCGCTTCGCTCGCGTGGACACCTATTTCAGCCGAAATCAGGTGGCTATATAGGTCATATAGGCTTGTAAAATGTTTCCACGAATTCTTCTTCTTCTTCTTCTTGTGACTGTTGTAGGCAAGAAAGATACAGGCGCAAAGGAAGAAATTTGGCGCAGAAAGTTATATTTCGTCTCTTAACTCATTGTCCAAGCGAGCGAAGCGAGCTTTTAGCATTTATGCTAAAATTCGTAATATATTGTGCCTGGCGACATTAGTGCAGTGGCGAAAGTAGTGCATTAGTGCAGTGGAAATAAAATGTGTTCGTAGCCTTCACAACAACAGTGTCTGAGGCTCTGACCACCACCACACCCACCCCCACCCCCACACCCACCGCCGCCATTTTTTTTAAGAACTTTTTTTAAAACTTTTTCATGAACAATTTAGCACTTCTCTTTTCTTTGTAAGAAGTAAAGAAAATCAAAGAAGGGGATGGTGAAGATTAGGTTGGGTTAGGTCAGGTTGTAATAGAAGTATTTTAAGGTGAGGGTATTTAAAATGTTGACTTTAGCCTGTGCGAGCTTGGACACGTTCCACATCTTTAGTGTGGACGTCTATTTCCTAGTCTTTAGACCGCCTTACATTCATGTTTGTATTTCATCTGTGAGACTCCCGCTTATCTTCACGTTATTCTATGATTTTTTTTATCTCTCGTTTGCGTTAATTTTGCGTGTATTTAAATATATTATGTTCATTGTGCATATGACAGCCTGACGCCTGTGGGCACAATAAATACATTCAAACAAAATCTCTCTCTCTCTCTCTCTCTCTCTCTCTCTCTCTCTCTCTCTCTCTCTCTCTCTCTCTCTCTCTCTCTCTCTCTCTCTCTCTCTCTCTCTCTCTCTCTCTCTCTCTCTCTCTCTCTCTCTCTCTTCTCTCTCTCTCAAACGCACAAAACCATTATATACTCGAGATTCAAAAGAGAGATGCAGTAATATAATAAAACACCATGAATTTTCCGTTATTATATCCCTGCAACACCCCTTTTACCAAGTTTTTTTCATTTGTTTTTCTTTTTTCAGCGCGACATTGATTCGTGATGGACGAGGAGGGAGCGTGGGGCCTGTAGGAGGATGCAGGGGTATGGCAACGAGGAAATACTTGGGGTGAGAAGCAAGAGGGTTATTGGGGTGGTGAGGGCTGTTGAAGGGCGAGGAGAAAGAGAGAGAGAGGGTGAGAGAGAGATTGCCCCACTAAATAACTGTACCCCTGAATGTTATGATGAAAATGGCAGCAACGAGGATGATAATGACGGTAATAACTACTGTGTTTATTGCAGTGCAGGACGTATGTTACGACACCTTTACTTGCAGGTGGGAACAGTGGGACGGAGAGAAGCAAGAAGGGCTATACATGGGGTAAAAGTGAGGTCATTGGCGTAGTTTCTCCCCCATTTCCACTACCTCTTCCTCATACTCCCACGCTCAAGGCTTCCCTTCCTGCCACGATATCCTAAAATATCGCCTTAATGATAATAACAATAATGTTGATACTAATTACCTGAGCGGAAAATGTATCACCCCAACCACTCATATATTAAAACAGACAATATAACACACACATGCACTCACGCACGCCTGCGCCCACGCCCACGCCCACGCCCACGCCCACGCCCACGCCCACACCCACACCCACACACAGACACAGACACAGACACAGACACAGACACAGACACACAGACACACACACACACACACACACACACACACACACACACACACACACACACACACACCTGTAATAAATGTGAGGCTTTATTCACCCACGATATCCTTACACTCAACACTACACGTAAAAAAACCTGAAATAAAACAACACACAGCACACGTAACTGGTATCCTTTCCACTGTAGGCGATGCTCTCAAGCGAATCTCTCATTGGAAAAAAAGACGCAAGTACCATTACAAACGCGAGGCTGTGTTTGGTTTGGAAGGAAGTAAAGTCAAAAGTTAGATCGAGTTTCACCAGTAAAAAAAAAGATAAAAGACAGTGTACCTTCTCAGAATCAAATGTCACTTAAACTCAACTCAAGCGTGGAAAGCAATAAGTAAAGAATGAGAAAAAAACGGCGAGTAAAAAAGAAAATTATGAAAAAATAAATAAAAAAACATTAAAAAAACTGAGTAAAAATTTTCAATTAAAAGAAGAAAGAAGAAATGTATAAATGCACAAAGGGTAAAAGTCATCATGAGGCAAAATACGAAAAAAGAAAAGGTTTAAATAATCTAAGGCAATTATGTGAGTTAGGGCAAAGAGAAAGTGAAGGAACAAGAACTAAAATGTATGTGTGACTAGCCGCAAAGCCGCCCTCCGGGCGGCCTTTTTGGCTAGCTCCTGCGGAGGGAGCTAAAAAAAAAATACTAAATACCTTAACAATTTAAGGTATTTTTTTTTTTTTTTTTTTTTGTCTGCTCACAATAAAATATTCTCCATGGGTCCTCTAAGAGCACTGCTCGAAGGACCCGGGCAATCATATACTGACAAATTTAACCTGCACGATGTATATGTAATGCCAAATAAATATATCAATATCAATATCTTCTCTCTCTCTCTCTCTCTCTCTCTCTCTCTCTCTTCTCTCGTCTCTCTCCTCTCTCTCTCTCTCCTCTCTCTCTCTCTCCTCTCTCTCTATTATATATATATATATTATATATATATATATATATATATATATAGTATATTGCGGAGGCGGTATCAGAGTGGTTAGCGTCTACGAGTGGCGTTCTCGGTGCCCGAGTTCGATCCCCGACGAAAACCAAAATTTTTCTGCACCATCGAGTGGCCTACGAACACCCACATGCTCTGCCCATTAATTCTACCTTCGATTGCGAGTGCATCTGAGGACACAGAGGGGGGGGCGGGGGACATGAGCCTCTAATCACAGGCGTCACTATAATAATCCTGCCTGCGTCACCACGGGCGAGGGCAAACCATCACAGCCCTCAAATGAAACTCCAGAGCCTACCATCCGAGCCCTAGGTCACCACTGCCTACAGGCGCTATAGGCACAAATGTGGAAATATCTATAATAATATAAGCGAAAGTGTGTCTGTGTGTTTGTCCGCGCTAGGTTCCGCCCCCAGTGCCCCAATCCCATCATATGGCACATTTTTGGACATTTTTATTTTTAGCAGCCTATTAGTGAGAATTGTGAGAAAAAAAGTGGGTTGCAAGAATTGAGGAAACCTTGATGTAGGGTGATGGGTAATGGGTGAGTGAATGGGTGGGGTGATGGGTAATGGGTGTGGGGTGATGGGTGAGTGAATGGGTCGGGGTTGATGGGTGAGGGAATAGATGGGGGTGCTGGGTAATGGGTGAGTGAATGGGTGTGTGGTGATGGGTAATGGGTGAGTAAAAGGGGTTTGGGGGGTGATGGATAATGGGTGAGTGAATGGGTGGGGGGTGATGGGTAATGGGTTAGTGAATGGGTTGGGAGTGATGTGAATGGGTTGGCGTTAATACATACATTTCTGCATCCATGATTTCAGGAAAGCTAAAAGGGGCTATCTGGAGAGTTTGTGGTTGGTGAGCCGTTGGCCCTCCGCAGGAGCTAGCCAAAAAGTCCACCCGGAGGGCGGGCTTTGGCGGCTAGTATATATATATAAAATAATATATATATAAAATATATTAATTATATATATATATATTATATATATATATATATTAGGGTACGCCGTATAACAAAAAATTCTTTTTCTCAACTTTGGCATCCCAAATTTCTATTTTAAAATGGAATTCTAGGACGATTTATCTTTTTCCTTTTTTGCATTTGAGCAATTCTTACTATGCAAAATCGCACTTTTATTTTGCCACTTTCCAATAATGTTTAAAATGAGTACGCACTGCCCGGTTGGTCCTGTTTATTGCATCATGCACCAATATGATTCCCAATGACAAAACGAGGTAAGCTCTTTCTGATCAGTTGGTTCATCAGGCACTACATCACAGTGACACAGCCTCTACGTTGGCCTAGAACGTGTCCATCATGTCCTTCTTAGACCTGAAGCAGGGCATGGTTTCCCGTGGTGGGCCCGAGCCCGGATGAACCCGTCTATGGCCTGCTGCCCCACCACTGCTGCCGCAGCCTCTGTCACCGTTTTTCACAACTCTTTCGGTGCTCTGAGTGTGGAATAGAGAACTCCGGAACCTCGTACGGCTTGACCAGGATCTCCTGGATCTGATCCCCCGGACAGTGAACAGGTGAATGCCCGACTCGTGCACCTGGCCAGGCTCCCAGCTGACGTGTCTGCAAGCTGGGTGGCTGAAAAGTTCAGCTTGGGTTGATGCGAGGTCTTCACCTGGTGTCCCCATACTCCTCGCCAGCCCTCAGCTTCAAAATCTGGGTCACGGCGAACCTGCGGTCGTCCTCATTCTCTCGCTATCAGCGAGAGAGGACACATTCTGAGTTTTTCGAACCATGCTCCTGTCCGCACGTAGAAGGTCACAGCTGTTTGGACATTCTTGGGCTGCGACCTCATCACTCTGAGCTGCGGGGAGGATGTGCTTGGGGCCGTCCTCTAGTCTGTGGTGAACCTTGATGTCGTAGTACAGTTTGAAGGTACACCTGCAGGCAGTACTTGACTAGGATTTCCAGGGTGTTTCAGTTCTTTGCCAGTCAGTCCATGCTTTCGGGTCCACATGTACACGAGCGACTGGGTTTGTGGTGAGCCATCTGGAGTGGGACACCTTGCCACACTTGATCTCCTGCAGCTCGGACGGGAAGAACGGCCCGCTTCACAGCCTAGACCAGCTGGTAGGAGACCTGCTGGTCGTGGGACATGTTGACCAGGATATACTCCGGTATCTCCGTGAGATCTTCACCGCCTGGCACTCCTCTCACAAACTCACGGCCGACGTGGTTTCGACAGGGGATGCTTGCAGCCTATGTTGATCTCAAGAAGGCGTTTGACTCAGTGCATCGTGAGTCACTCTGGGATCTTCTGCGACTTCGAGGGATTCCTGCAAGGACTATTGGTTTGATAACTGGTCTGTATTCTGGGATGAGAGTGTGTGAAGTGTGGGGCAGGTGTATCCAGCTTCTTTCCTGTGAAACAGGAGTGAGGCAAGGGTGCGTCCTTGCCCCTCACTTTTCAACGCTTGTAGGACTGGGTATTGGACAAGGTTGTAGATCAAATGATTTTTGGAGCATCCGTCGGCAACACCAAGATCACTGATCTTTGTTTTTGCCGATGATGCAGTAATCTTTGCTGAGTCGCTGGAGGTCCTGGGTGATGGCTCTCGAGGCGCTGCACGAGGAGGCAAAGCCTTTGGGACTTGAGGGCTCCTGGCTCAAGGACCAAGGTCCAGGTATTTGGAGACTTACTAGATGAAGCAGTACAGTCTGTTCATGCGGTGGCGAGGACATTGAGATCTTGGAAAGTTTTACATACCTTGGTAGCGCAGTCCTAATGACGGCGGGTCACGTCAAGAAGTCCTTTTTCGACGGGTTGGCATAGCCCACGGTGTTATGGACTCGCTCAGCGGGAGTATTTGGCGTTGTCGGTACCTGTGCAGGAGGACAAAGATCCGGATCTTCAAGTTGCTTGTGATCCCCGTCTTACTCTATGGTTGTGAGACATGGACACTAAATAGTGACTTGAAGAGACGAATCAATGCCTTTGGTAATAAGTGTCTTCGCAGAATCATAGGGTATCGCTGGGATTTATTACGTGTCAAATCAGCGATTGCACCGTGAGACTGAATCGGAGGCCTATTACCTGCATAGTCCGTCAGCGCCAACTTCGGCTATTGGGCATGTGGCACGCTACCTGAAACCGATCCTTCCCATCGGGTTGTTCTGTAAGAACAATCCGGCGTGGAGGGCCAAGGGTGCGCCCCCAAGGCTCGTGGCTGGGGCAAGTTGATGTTTTTTTGTCGAGAGCTGCTTGGTATGGGAAAGGAGCCCCGCATGGGAACTCGCGCGTGGTGACCCCGAGAGTGGCGTCGTAGGGTGGGGCGAGGGCGACGCGCCCCCCGGCGTGTGCCCCCAATGTTGATTGATTGGCACTCCTCTGAAATCTGCGTTGTACTGCATCTCATTCACGCTGGACAGCAGACTGTACACTGGACCCGTAAAGCCATTGGGCAGATGAGGTAAGCCCGTCGTGCTGGTGATAAGGGTGGCGCAGGGGCAACTCGATTGTGTGCAACACGCATATAGTCCAGAAGAGCTTTTCGTCCCAGCATCTTCTCCACAAATGGGCGTCAAATACCAAACCCTTCCACCCCGTGTTGGCCCTAGTTGAGTCACCTTGCAGTACGATCAGTGAGTCGGTGGAGTCGTATTCCCAGCAGATCATAGAGAGCCTGAGCAACCTTGAACGCAGGCTTCTCAGGTGGCAACGGGTCCTCTAGTACAAAGTGCCAAAGGTAAACCCTTTCCCGATGGCTCCTCTGTCACTGACACATGCTCCTCCCTGATCAACCTTGGGGGGTAGTTTCCCATAGCTGTCGGGCAAACCCTCGCCATGGTCCCTTGGGCCTTCCTCCCATCGTAACCCAATCCAACCTTTTGGTACAATGGTTTGGGTTCCCCTTGTCAAGTCCCTGGCCGATGCCATGGCATCCTGCCTGGCCCTCCTCAGCTTGTTAGGATCGCAGACCAGGTACGGGCATGTCTGGAGAGAGGTGGCCGTCCCGCGATAAGGTCCTGGAGGAATCCAAAGCCACGGCAGCAGCAGCAGTGGGCGGAAACGTTCGAACCGGATGCTTGCCAGCGCTAGGTTCCGGACTGGCATTGTGTTTCTTCTTGCAGCTGGCCTGTCCAAGTACTGCATCACAAGGGTGCCCGGGACCCCCGCCTCTCCCTGAGCAGTCGGTCTACCAGTATGGCAGCCTCCTGTTGCTCTGCCTCTTTCCTCTGAGTGGCAGGGGAACGACTCCTCCGTCCCATTTCCCCAGAATCCCCGGTGATCTTCAGCCTGGCCCAGGAACATCTGCTCCTGCCCCGCTCAAGGCGTCTGACCTTTTCATCTTTCTGCTTCTGCTTCTTCAGCTTAGCATCCTCTTCCAACTGCTTTCTCTTTGCTGCTTTCACTGTGCTTCTCATTCTTGTCTACCCCTGTCATCATCATTGCACTCTCCTCCCCAACTTTGATCCTCTGGTATTTCAGCCACTTCAGGTCTAAAGTAGGGACTTTGCTGGCCAGGGGCAGTCCCCACCTGCACGTGTGCTCTCGCGTGGCACAGCTGGGGGGTTGGAGCAGTGGGGTTCCTGGTCCCTTTCAGAGGAAGATCGTGTGGGAGGGCAGGCCGTTATGTCAAACGCCTGTCCATATTCTTCTCCACGAATTCCTTTACTGCTTTAGTTTTCTGTCTCTCACCACTTCACTAACCTTCTTCCAAAAATTATCTATCCTTCTGGTCCCCGGACCCGGTCAATAACAACCACTGGAGGTGCAAACTGGGCGTTTGATTTCTTCCACTGGACAAGCACCATGGGGGTCAGATCCTTCGCAAAAGTCTCTCACTGGGTACCCCCCCTTGTCAACACCCTCCCGGATGCCGCTGAGTTCTTGGAGAAGGATTCCCCTCTTCATCACGCCGCGATTTCTAGGGGACCTCACTCTCAGCAAACTCTCGTCCACCGCCAAAAAAGGCGGCCAACTTGGATCCAAAAGCTCTGTCTAGTTGCGGGCTTCGACCCACTGGTTTACAAGGAGAAGCCATCCTGAAAAAGACGATCAAGAATTGATGATAGGTTTCAAATGAAAGCCCTTTACTTTAGCGGGCTAGCTATGTTTTTTGCATATAAATATAAAAGTCCATTTTTGCATAGCAAGAAGTGCTCAAACCAAAAAAATTGAAGCGGACAAACACCTCTAAAATTTAATTTTAAAATAAGAAAAACACTCTGCCAAATTCGAAATAATCTATATTTCACTTTTCATTGGACCTACGCGTACCCTAATATACGTATATATATATATATAAAAATATATATATATATATATATTTTATATATTATAGGATAGAGAGAAGAGAGAGAGAGGAGGAGAGAGAGAGAGAGAGAGGAGAGGAGAGAGAGAGAGAGAGGAGAAGAGGAGAAAGGAAGGGGGAGAGGAGAGGGGGGGGGGGGGGAAAAAAAAAAAAGGGGGCGAAGGAGAGGGGAGGAGAGCGAGGGGGAGAGCGAGAGCGAGGAGAGAGAGAGGAGGAGGAGAGAGAGAGAGGG
>JACEEZ010004686.1:22500-39877 GCA_016584305.1 Chionoecetes opilio | reverse complement strand
TTTTCCCCTCGTTTTTTGCCCCTCCCCCCCCCTCTTGGCCCTTTGTGAAAAATTTATACCCCTACTCGACTTCCGGATCGAACCCCTTTCCTGACATACCCAAACCATTTTTCTTTGCTATTTAAATCAAATCCTCTCACTTTTTTTCCCTCCAGGAAATCTATTTTTTTAAAAATACTCCTACTTTGTATAGTAACCTTCAGAAACCCTTTTTTTTTGTCAATTTTCCCTTTATCTTTAACAAAACCCCTCCTCTCTCTTTTCTTACAAATCCTTTTTTCCCCCTGCCTTCTAAAACCCCTCCTGTGTCGCAAGTTTCCTTTACCCCGCCCCCCGTGTCAAAACCCCCGGTTCTCTATTTTAAAAAAAGCCTGCGTGCATCTACCCCCCTTTAAAAGGGATTCAGACAAGATCTAACTCCTTTTCCTGAAAGTGCACCCCGTCCCTGCGTAGAGGCTTTAGCCCCAAAAAAGAGGTCCCGCTTCGACGGGGGCCCAAACCATTGGTTTTGCAATGAGTGCCGCCGGCATTCCCCCAAATAGCCCGGGTACCACTTCCCTCAACAAAGGGTTTTGGAGGAACCACACACCACAGGGGAACCCACCCCTGTCCCCAAATTTTACCTACAGCTTCCTTAAACCGCCTAGCAATTCCCCTTCTTACCCCCCAACTCATTTCCCCCAGCGTCAGGCGACAGGGGTTTTTTCCCCTTGGTCGCCATGCACTCCTTCTTTCACAAAAATAACCTTTCCCCCTTTCCCCGGGGTACTCCCGTTCATGCGCATCCCTTCTCGCACGAACCTGCTGTAAAGATGTCAAACCTTCTAACCTAGTGGTTGATTAGAATAGTAGCAGGTGTACATTAGTATTGGTATAAGTGAGTAGGAGTAAAAGCAGTATAGTATAGTATTATAGGATTGAAAAAAAAATAGTGCAGTAAAAAAAAAAAAAAATAAATTTATATTTTTTTTGATAATTACAGAAGCAGTAATATTTTCGCTGTCCCTATTTTTATTTTACTTACGGGTTAGTGTTTCCTGTTACAGAAAATTGCTATTACTTACTGTAATATCATTACTGTAGTTGTTTTTCCGTGTATACGAGGATAGAAATAATGTCTTGGTATTCTTTTCTGATCATAAGGCGGTGGTGGGGATGAGACACGTTCCAGGAAGCTTCGCACGAGAACCTTTATAACCTCGATACAAGGAAGAAAGGCACGTTTTATTTCTATCGTTTTTCATATAATTTTCCTTATTATTATTTATTATTATTATCATTATTTTTCTTCGTTGTCTCATTTCATATTACTTTATTACTGGCAGGGAAAAGTACTGATAGTAATAAAATAATAGTAGTAGTAAATATCATATCAATGATACTGCTGATAATATTGTAATGATAATGTAGAATAAAGATCAATATCTTCCAACAGTCTTGTTTTTCTCTCCCCTCAATAGAATATAAAAGAAATACCGTGATCGGTCGGTTTCTTTTGTATCATATCTCTCTCTCTCTCAATTTACCCCTCTTTTTCTTGCAGCATTATCCCTTTCCTTCCATCATTAACACCTATCTAATTACTCGTTCTTCCTTTTATTACCTTTTTTTTCTCTCGCACCTTCAGGTATTCCCTTCGGTTCCGTGTCAGCGACGAGGCGTGGGGACAGACCAACGTGGCGGCCAACGTGACGGTGGTGGTGCGAGAGCTTACCCCAGACGCCCTCACCCACGCCACGCCCATCACCCTCACGCCCACCCACCCAACACGCCTAACACGGGATGGACGCCCACAGTAAGGTCATTTTTTTTGTCTCTAAGCATACTTGTCTTTTTTTGTCTTTTGTCTGGTCTTTTTTTTTTTCTCTTCTCTTTTTGTGTCTATTGTCGTCTTTTTGTCTTTTTGTTTATGGTTTTTTTCCCTTTTTCGTGTGAATAATTTTGTTTCGCTTTTGTGGTGGTGGTGTTGTTGGTGGAGTATGAGTACATCACATTATACACAAATAGTTGCAGTTGTTGTAGTAGTAGTAAGAGTTGTAGTAGTGGTAGTGGTAGTAGTAGTAATAGTAGTAGCAGTAGTAATAGTAGCAATATAATGAGTAGTAGTAGTAGTAGTAGTAGTAGTAATAGTAGCAGCAGTAGTAGTAATAGTAGCAGCAGTAGTAGTGGTAGTAAAAAAAGTAATAGTAGCAGCAGTAGTAGCAGCTATAATAGTAGTAGTAGTAGTTATTGCTGTTGTTGTATGATGCTATATATCAGTCTTCGACATCTTCTTTAACCTTTCTTTTTCTTCTTATCATCCTTTTTTATCCTTCTTCACCTAAGTAAAAGCGTCCCTATGAAGTATTTTCCTTTAGTCTGCAAATCCTCTCACCGCGCAGCTCAGGCGAGGAGGAGGCAGTGTCCGTAAAGGTAAAGTTGCCGTTTCCAGAGGTGCCGCAGTATTGGCTCCGGAATTCGAGATAAACCGATCCCTCCACTTTGCCGCGTGATTGATAATGCCTTGCAGAGTGGCGAAGGAGAGATAAAAAGATCGATAAATAACTTGAGAAACGGAAGGGTATAGGTTTTTTGGATATGCTAGAACATAGAGGACTATACTCATGAGGGTAGACCCGCGCGGCGGCTCTCTTGGTAGTAGGCCAACTACCGCGCAGCACAATTCAGAAGTGTTTTAAGCTCAAAATATATCACTTTCACTTAAGATATTGAGCTGAAATTTTTTCCATGGTATCTTCGGACTGTATTTATTTGATTACTGAAGCTTTTAGTCGAAAAAGATTAGTTAGCTAGATGTGAGTCAAGAGAATGCAACGAAGTTAACCCTTCACATTCATAAGGCTACTTGGGAATATATTTTGTTAAACTTCAAAAAAAGATGTTTACTGAAAATTTTAACCATAGCTTTCCTAATTATATATATATTATATATTTTAATTTAATATATATATATATATAATATATTTTATATATAATATATATATATATATATATATATATTTTATTTTTTTTTTTTAAATTTTTTATTTGTATATATTGAAACATCTATTAAAAAAAAATATTTCAATGAAAACCTCAATCATACAATGTTGACTAGATATTTTTTGACAGCTCACAAAACATTTCACAGACACCTCACAGACACTGACTGACACCTCACAGGCACCTCAGACACTGACTGACACCTCGAGACACTGACACACACCTCACAGACACTGAAAGACACTGACTGACACCTCAGAGACACTACAGGCACCTCAGACACTGACTGACACCCCAGAGACACTGACTGACAAACCCCAGAGACCCTGACTGACACCTCACAGGCACCTCAGACACTGACTGACACCTCAGAGACACTGACAGGCACCGCACAGGCACCTCAGACACTGACTGACACCTCAAGACACTGACAGGCACCTCACAGGCACCTCAGACACTGGGCTGACACCTCGAGACACTGACAGGCACCTCACAGGCACCTCAGACACTACTGACACCTCAGACACTGACTGGGCACCTCAAAACACTGACAGACACCTCAGACACTGACTGACACCTCAGAGACACTGACAAAGGGACCTCACAGGCACCTCAGGACACCTGGGCTGACACCTCAGAGACACCTCAGACACTGACTGACACCTCAGAGACACTGACAGCCCCTCAGACCTGCTGCACCTCAAACACTGACCCGGCACCTCAGACACTGACTGACACCTCACAGCACCTCGACACTGACTGACACCTCAGACACTGACAGACGCCTCAACACTGACTGACCCTCAGAGACACTGACAGCACCTCAGACACTGACACGGGACCTCACACACTGACTGGCACCTCACAGGCACCTCAGACACTGATTGACACCTCCCGAGACCACTGACTGACACCTCACAGACCTGACGACACATCAAACACTGACTGACACCTCAGAGGCACTGACGGCACCTCAGACACTGACACACCTCCAGGCACCTCAGACACTGACTGACACCTCAAAACACTGACTGACACCTCACAGGCACCTCAGAACACTGACAGCATCTCACAGGCACCTCAACACTGCTGACACCTCAGAGACACTGACAGGCACCGCACAGGCACCTCAGACCTGAATGACCCCCTCAGAGACACTGACAGGCACCTCACAGGCACCTCAGACACTGACTGAACCTCAGAGACACTTTACAGGCACCTCAGACACTGACTGACACCTCAGACACTGACAGACACCTCAGACACTGACTGACACCTCAAAACACTGACAGGGACCTCGCAGGCAAATTCAACCTGACTGACACCTCAGAGACACTGACAGGCACCTCAACACTGACTGACACCTCAAGACACTGACGCACCTCAGACACTGACGACACCCCAGGACACTGACAGGCACCTCACAGGCACCTCAGACACTGACTGACACCTCACAGGCACCTCAGACACTGACTGGGCACCTCACAGGGACCTCAGACACTGACTGACACCTCAGACACTGACGACACCTCAAGACACTGACAGGCCCCCTCAGACACTGACAGGCACTCACAGACACTGACTGGCACCTCACAGGCACCTCAGACACGACTGACCCCTCAGAGACACCCGACTGACACCTCACAGACCTGCAGACACTCAAACACCCGAAATGACACCTCAGAGGCACTGACAGGCACCTCAGACACTGACAGGCACCTCACAGGCACCTCGACACTGACTGACACCTCACAGACACCTCAGACACTGACTGACACCTCACAGGCACCTCAGAAACTGACAGACACCTCACAGGCACCTCAGACCTGACTGACACCTCACAAGACACTGACTGACACCTCAGAGACCTTGACAGGCACCCCACAGGCCCTCAGCCCCTGACTGACACCTCCCCAGGCACCTCAGACACGACTGACACCCTCACAGGCACCTCAGACACTGACCGACACCTCACAGGCACCTCAGCACTGACGACCCCCCACAGGCACCTCAGACACTGACAGACACCTCACAGGCACCTCAGACACTGACAGACACCTCACAGCACCTCAGACACTGACTGACACCTACAGGCCCTCAGACACTGACGACACCTCACAGGCACCTCAGACACTGACTGACACCTCACAGGCACCTCAGACCTGACTGACACCTCACAGGCACCTCAGACAAATGACTGACACCTCACAGGCTCCTCGACACATGACAGACACCTCCAGACACCTCAGACCCTGACTGACACCTCACAGGGACCTCAACACTGACTGACACCTCAAGGCACCTCAGACACTGATGCCACCTCACAGCATCTCCCGACCTGACTGACACCTCAAGGCACCTCAGACACTGACTGACACCTCACAGGCCCCCTCCCAGACCCCTCGACACTGACTGACTGACACCTCACAGGCACCTCAGACACTGACTGACCCTCCAGACCCTCAGACACTGACTGACACCACAAGGCCCTCAGACCTGAACTGACACCTCACAGGCACCTCAACACTGACTGACACCTTCATGGCCCTCAACACTGACAGACACCTCCAGACCCGACAGAACCTCACAGACACTGACAGACACCTCAAGACGCTGTACGGTTCGGTAGCTATTTATGTATAAAACACTTTTGCGGATCATCAAGGATTGCGTTTAACAGTCACTGTTTTCTCCCTACTCCTTCTTCCTGTAACTTCTGTTTTTTTCTGGTCCCTCGCTCTTCTCTCCTCACCACTGGCTCCCTGCTTCTCCTCTTGCCCCTTGTGTACAGAACTGGCCCGCGTCCCCGGCAAGGGTTGCTGTCAAAGGGGATTTGAATAGGGGGGGCTTGTCACCATTGGCAGCACGTATTCACCAAGGATGCCCACTGTCACATCTTATTCGCTCACTTCATAGTTTCACCCACAAACCTCTTCACAAGGAATTGGGAAAAACTCTTAGTTCCCTGTCACAAGAAAAAAAAATTCCCTTCCCCAGTGGGTCATTATGATGTGCCTCCAGACTTGACAGACACCTAAAGTGAGGTTGACGCCCATTTCAGTGGGGCGCTTGATGAGGCCCTCCCCTGTTCAAGGTCCTAGTCACTCGTCGGTGCACCTGTTTTCCTCTTCCAATTCAACGCTAGCGTGCAGCTCGAATCCATCCTTGTCCACCATGACGGTAATGCAGTCGTCGCACCTTGACATCCTGGTCACTTTGTGGCCAAGGTAACCAGATATGTGGCCCAGGGCTGCCTTAGCCATGTCAGGTGGTTCGTAGACATGCTCGTCATCACGTTGTGTAGTATTGACGAGGCTCTCGTACAAGGACTCGGCCACCTCCTCGTCGGCATCCTTGTCAAACTGTCTGGCAGCTGACAACTCCCTGGTTAAAGAAAGAATAAAACATTAAGTTACCGGTGACAAAAAAAGTAATAATAAACTAATAAAAGTAAATATAAAAAAAAGAAGATAAAAATAAAATGTAAAAAGGTTGATAATTCACTGGCCAACAAAGTTTTTTCATCAGAGATAATTTTGTGTGGCTTGGATAGCATTTTTGACGCTGATTCCAAAACTGCATTTGGATTTTCTCTAGCACGTATATTTTTTTATTATGAAGGCATATATGTAAATACACAGATTTAGCCATTTTATATAGGCAAATTACTACTTTTTTCAACATTTTATTGGGTTTATCTTATGTATTTCTTAGTTTTACGGTAATATATGGGCAAAAGTTATAATGTTTAAATATTTGATATGGTTTATCTTGTCTAGTCTTGTCTATTCTGGTCTATGTATTAATTCATCTATCTATTTTATCTGTTTATTTCTCTATTTATATCAGGCATCTTATCGTACGTCTGGCAACATGCGCAATTGATACCTCCCGTCTCTGAGAACAGCGTGCACATTCTGCCTCTGGTTACTGTCGTGTGAAGTGCTGTGCTGATGTTAATTCGTTTCGAATCATTTGCTCAAATCAATCAGCATGCCTCGAGAATGTAAGAATCACCCAGACAAGTTTTGTTATGTATGTGGTAATTTCACAACTAAACTACAACGACGAACTATTACAACCGACCTTAAGAAAATATACAAGCTATATTTTGATTGCCACCTAGGTGACCAAGATAAGCCATGGGCGCCACATCAAATTTGTTCTTCTTGTTCAAACGGATTACGCGATTGGGTGAACAAAAAGAAAGCTTCAATGCCGTTTGCCATACCCATGATATGGAGGGAGTCCGAGAGATCATCATGAACTTATTTTTGTAGTGTAACATAATAGGGTTTTCTCAAAGAACAAAAACAAGATTGTTTTATCCAACCATGGATTCAGCACGTAGACCAGTGCAACATGGTGAGAATTGCCCATTCCAATTCCCCCAGATGATGGTGTAGATTCTATCGAAGATGACATGGATGGTGATGAAGGTGCAATTGGTGGCGTTCCCGGACCGTCTGCAGATCCAGATTACACATCGGAAGGTAGAAATTTCGAGCCAAAGCTATCACCCAAGGACATTTGAGTGATCTTGTTAGAGACTTGTCACTGGTCTAAAGAAGAAGCAGAGCTTCTAGCCTCAAGACTACAGGAGAACAATTTACTTGAAAAAAATGTTCGTGTCAGTTACTACCGAAAGCAGAACTTTAATTTAGCAACATTCTTTACAGTAGATGGTCCTCTCTGTTATTGCCATGATATACATGGACTATTCACAGACTTGTCTCAGACGTATGTGGCATCAGACTGGCGTCCTCTCATTGATTCATCGCAGAGAAGCCTGAAAGCCGTTCTTTTGCATAATGGAAATGTAAAGCCATCCATCCCTATTGCCCATTCTGTCCATCTAAAAGAGACATATGACAATATGGATATACTACTTAAAGCAATCCAATACGACAGTCATCAATGGAACCTTTGCGGAGATCTTAAAGTTATAGGTATGTTAATGGGTATGCAAACAGGATTTACAGAATATTGTTGTTTCCTTTGCCTGTGGGACAGTCGTGCCACAACGGACCACTACAACAAACGTGACTGGCCACAAAGGTCCACATATGTCCCAGGAACAAGCAGTGTCCAGTCTGTCCCCTTAGTTGATCCCCAAGAGATCTTCCTACCACCTCTCCACATTAAACTTGGTTTAATGAAGAATTTTGTTAAAGCAATGGGTAAAGTCAATTCACAAGGGTTCCAATATCTTTCTAAGAAATTTCCGAAAGTTAGTGCAGCAAAATTGAAAGGGGGAATTTTTGTTGGGCCACAAATCAGGGATGTTTTAATGGATATGGAATTTCAACGGGCCCTCAGTCCGCTGGAATTGAAAGCTTGGCTGGCTTTCAAATGGATATGCGCAAACTTTCTGGGGAATAACAAGTTTCATGCATATAAGGATGGAGTTGAGAAACTCCTCGATGCTTATAAAGAAATGGAGTGTCGAATGTCTTTAAAAATGCACTTCCTGCATTCCCACTTAGATTTCTTTCCCGAAAACCTTGGTGCAGTGAGTGACGAGCAAGGGGAACGCTTTCACCAAGACATTCTGACTATGGAAGTTCGCTACCAAGGATTTTGGAACGAAAGCATGATGGCTGACCATTGTTGGATGTTGTATCGTGAAAATCCAGACCAAATATTTAAAAGAAAAGCGTACTCTCAACGCTTTTAAGATCTTGTACTGTGTATATTCTTACTTTACAAGTATGTTCAATGACCTTTGATGATGTAAATTTGTTGCTTACAATTCATTGCGTTGTATTAATTTAGTGTATGATGTATATTTTAGTTCTTACAAGTAAAAGATTTGCATGAAATGTAATTTATTACACCCGTAGATTTTCATAAAATTACGAAGATTTCCATAAAATAAAAATATAAATAATTCCAAAACTATACGTGCTAGAAAAAACTGTAACCAGATTTGGAATCAGCATAAAAAATACGTTCAGAAAAGCTTATTTATGTCTGTGATGTGAAAAAAAAGTTTGATTTTGTTAACCAGTGTAATGATTCTACATTTTCATGTACGTATTCTATCTAGCTAATTTTCTAAACATTTTACGTCATAACTTTACTTGCATCTCTCTCTCTCTCTCTCTCTCTCCCCCTCTTCCCCTCTCCTCTCTCTCTCTCTCTCTCTCTCTCTCTCTCTCCTCTCCTTCTCTCTCTCTCTCCTCCCTTCCCTTCATATCTTACTTTTCTCCTCCTTTCCTAGCTCCTAAATCTCTTTTCCTCCCATTCCTCTCCTCTCTTCCTCAAACTCCTCTTTCGCTTCCACCTACCTAATATTTCTTTCTCCTTTCATTATCTCTCTCTCTCTCTCTCTCTCTCTCTCCTTCCTTTCCGTCACTTCCTGCTTGCGTGACCTTGAAAGACGTGCGTCTCTGTGGAGGCAAAGATTCGGAGCCTCTAATTCTTTTGGCGGGCTGCGTGAGCGGTGGTGCCACAATTTTATAGAAATTATACGTAACTAAGTTTTGCAATATCAAAATATGCTGTTTCCAAGGTCTGTTTTAAAATTTTTTTATCAGTGATTCTGGAAGACAATTTTGTAATGGAAGACATACATGATGTGAAAATATTGGTTCCGCTTTTTGAAGGCGGAACAGCGGCAACGCTGCTTGAATGTCACTCGACCACCACCACTACCTATAGGGTATATTTTCCTGCTTTTATTTCTCGTGTTCCCTAGTTCTAACCCTCTCACGTGCCCCTCTAGTAGCTACTATATACCATCCTTCCTACAGCATCACGCTACGCCACCAACGTCACGATAAAAAGACGCACGTACAAATACTTTGGTCTGAACCGGGCTTAAATATGAACATTTGAAATATCCAGTGTCTAAACTACCCTAACTGAATAAAAAACGAATAAATAAGGAAATGGTTTCTCCTAAAACGTACGTACCTTGCACTCCTGGTAGCTGATGTGGTGGATCTCACCATGTTGTCTCCTTTGGGCTGGAGATACGGGGGATTGCTGGGGAAATGGACTGGATTGCGCATGTTTGAGTGCAGGGCGCTTCCTAGGCGGGCCAGTGGTAACTTTTGACAAGCTTTGAAATCTTCCTCCTTAAAGTGCAGGCCGCAGACAAAAGCCTTGTCAATGTTAAAATCTTTCGTGTGGCGCGAAATTCTTTTTATCCAACTTTTCCCACTGTAGGGAACGTATCATTGTGCTTTGGTATAGAAAAAAACTTCTGTACTTAGAATCTCCCACCTGAGATGTTCTGGAACATAATTTGTCTTTCAGCCCACGGCACAACACTTATAAACCATTGTTAAGAGTGCACGTTAATCCGCCGGGCGGGCTATACAACACTGGCCCACGAGGTTTGAAATACGGGGGCTGCAGGCTGCCGGCAGCAAAATTGTCGTAACCGGAAGGCCACAATGATTATTGTATTAAACTATGGAAAAAATACATATCTTAAGAATACAATGCTCATAAACCCTTTATTGTACCGTTAAATATTCTTTTTTGTTAAAGAAAATGTATCATATCTGTTGTAGGGATGATTTAAAGAAATGGCCTACTACGCGACGAATGATCGGGAAAATGTGATCAGTATACCCTCAAGAGTATAGTCCTCTATGGCTAGAAATATACTTATCCCCTTGAGGAACAGAACGTAATTTCCATTGTAATTTGGCAACCATTAGACGATTTTAATGATTCTGAGCAATATTTTATAGATATGACCTATTTAGTATGCTTGTCCACTAGCTAATGTGGTATAATCAGTTACCTTTCGTAATTTTATGGCTCGACAACATACGATTTTTTATAGCAAAGGAAAGATCTGGGCGTGAAGGGGTACATATACACATATTTATAATAGTTGTAGTGGTTGTTGCTATTTTTTTTATGTAGTAGTAGAGTATATTGGGCGTGGATAAGTGATAGTAAACATGCGGCTTTCACATTATTGAGTTACTTATTTGTTATTTGTTATTATTTAGTTATTTGATCAAAATGAAAGCATCGACATTTACAACTAGTTATTTACAACCTACATTTTTTTCTGTAGCCTCAACAGTAAATCTCAGTAAAGAATCAAGGGTTTTCACTTGTGTCTATTGCAACTCATCATAATCTATCAATCAATCAATCATTGGGGGCATACGCCGGGGGGCGCGTCGCCTCGCCCACCCTACGACGCCACTCCCGGGGCTCCCCAAACGGGGCGATTTTCCCATGCAGGCTCCTTTCCCATACCAAGCACTTTTCGACAAGAAACATCAACTTTCCCCAGCCACGAGCCTTGTGGCGCCCCCTTGGCCTCTTCCACCCCGGATTGTCTCTTACAGATAAAACCCGATGGGAAGGATGGGTTTCAGGGTAGCGTGCCACATGCCCATATAGGCCGAATTTTGGCGCTGACGGACTATGCAGGAAAATAGGCCTCGATTCAGTCTCACGGGGGCAATCGCTGATTTGACACGTAATCATCCCAGCGATACCCCATGATTCCTGCGAAGACACTTATTACCAAAGGCATTGATTAGCCCTCTTCAAGTCACTATTTAGTGTCCATGTCTCACAACCATAGAGTAAGACAGGGATCACAAGCGACTTGAAGATCCGGATCTTTGTCCTCCGGCACAGGTACCGACAACGCCAAATACTCCCGCTGAGCGAGTCCATAACACCGTGGGCTATGCCAATCCGCCGTAAGACTTCTTGACGTGACCCGCCGTCATTATGGATTGCGCTACCAAGGTATGTAAAACTTTCCAAGATCTCAATGTCTTCGCCACACGCATGAACAGACTGTACTGCTTCATCTAGTAAGTCTCCAAATACCTGGACCTTGGTCTTGAGCCAGGAGACCTCAAGTCCCAAAGGCTTTGCCTCCTCGTGCAGAGCCTCGAGAGCCATCACCAGGACATCCAGCGACTCAGCAAAGATTACTGCATCATCGGCAAAAACAAGATCAGTGATCTTGGTGTTGCCGACGGATGCTCCGCAATCACTTTGATCTACAACCTTGTCCAATACCCAGTCCATACAAGCGTTGAAAAGTGATGGGGCAAGGACGCACCCTTGTCTCACTCCTGTATTCACAGGAAAGAAGCGGGATACACCTGCCCCACATCTATATACGATAGATCATCTATCGTAACCCCACAAATAACCTATGTAGTAGTGGTAGTGATAGTAGTTTTTATATCAATATTAGTGGTAGTAGAAGCAATAGTTAGTTATGAACAATTGTAGCAGTAGTAGTAGCAGTTAGTGATATTGGCAGAGGCAAGTAGTAGTAGTAGTAGTTAGTGGTGGTGTCAGAGGCGAGTAGTAGTAGTAGTTAGTGGTGATGGCAGAGGCGAGTAGTAGTAGTAGTTAGTGGTAGTGGTTGAGGCAAGTAGTAGTAGTAGTTATTTGTGGTGGCAGAGGGAATAGTAGTAGTAGTTAGTGGTGGTGGCAGAGGAGGCAATAGTAGTAGTAGTTAGTGGTGGTGGCAGAAGCAATAGTAGTAGTAGTTAGTGGTAGTGGCAGAGGCAATAGTAGTAGTAGCTGCAGAATCGGCAAAGAAATATTCATAAGCTATAAAACGATTAACTCCCTTCCTATAGCGTCCGATCGCTTTCGTGTGATGCTGCCGCGATTCAGGGTTGATGGTCGCGTCTTCTCAGCTTTAAGGACTCAAGAGTGGTGGGCATAAATATAATCTTGTTTCCGGGACGCGTTTACTAAATGAGCGCTATTCAAGGGTGAACGAGGCTTTTGCGGGCGCACTTTCAAACGCCTGGTACGCATTGCACGCTATTCACACTCACACAGCACTTGAGGACGGATCACGTGTCTCTTCATATCATACTGTGTCTTATTTCAAAGCAAGTGTTCCAGCGACAGGGTTCGTATTGATATAAAACCTCTGAAAATGCTTTATATTTACATGTTTTTAATCGTATCAACACCAAGCGTTAGTAAATTTTAACCACTCCGGAAAAGCCTCAATTATTGCTTATTGAAAAATTATTAAAGGTAAACTCTTACGCGTGTTTTGTGAAGTGAAAATATGACTTTGATCAATTTATAATACAGAGGTTGAGCAAAGAAAAGCATGAACCTAAGGAAGGAATATATTAGCCTACAAGCGCTATATAGACCCCAATGTTAAAAAAATAATAGTAATAAATGATATGAAGAAACGGGCAAATAGTGTGACTGACAATATGTTGGAATAGAGGAAAACAGCAACAAAAACACGGCCACGTCTATAGGAAAGAGGGGAAGACGAGGAAGCTATAATAAAGTAATAGGGAAAGATGAGGGGAAGTTATAAAGAAAAGATGATATAAGAAGAAAAAGAGAGCAAATAATAAATCTGAAAGATGATAAAAAATGAATAAAAAGAATGAAAAAAGATGAAAGTTATAAGAAAGATGAGGAAGTTAAAGGGAAGTCAATATGAGAAGAGATTTGAAATGATACTCTCCCTCTAAATCAGTTTCAATACTTCGACTGTTCTTGCTTGTCCTATTTTATTCCTGATACTGTATAACTCTCCAACTGAGCCTTTACAATACATCTGTGAATATTTTAAGCTGATGTAAATTGGTTTCAAGCCACATCGGTATGAGTATAATCTTGAACAACAGTAATCTCCCAACATTGTTCTCTGATACTAAAACTTTTGACGCCTGTGTTCCGTGAATCAAAGCTGCTGACTAACATTTGCCGGAAATTGCAAGCATGAGGAAAGCTGAATGTTAAGGATGAATTTTACGTGTTCAAGTATCGAAGTATTGTTTTGTAGCCATTAGGTCGCAAGTCAGATTGTGCATTTGTATTGTTATTCTGAGTATTTGATAAGTCTGTAGAGAGAGAGAGAGAGAGAAGAGAGAGAGAGGAGAGAGAGGAAAAGAGAGAGAGAGAGAGAGAGAGAGAAAAGAGAGAGAAGAGAGAGAGAGAGAAAAAAGAGAGAGAGAGAGAGAGAGAGAGAGAGGGGAGAGAGAGAAGAGAGAGAGAGAGAGAGAGAGGAGTAAGAAATTTTGTGGAACAAGAATGCAAGTACATCGTTTGTGAGAGGCATAAAGATTACTTGCTACCTACCTTCTCTTCTCTCTCTCTCTCTCTCTCTCTCTCTCTCTCTCTCTCTCCTCTCTCTCTCTCTCCTCTTCTCCTCTCCCCTCTTTTCTCTTCTCTCTCTCTCCTCCCCTCTCTCTCCTCTTCTCTCCCCTCTCTTCCCCTCTCTCTTCCTCTCCCAAACAACTCTATTTTCCCTATTATTTCGTAATACTCAAACCCAAAACCACAAAATTTTATTTTAAGCAGTTAACGTAAAAAAAGGTTAAATTTGGAAACCCTCCTTTTTTTTTTTTATTTTCATTTCCTCTTTTCTCTCTCTCTCCTCTCTCTCTCCTCTCTCTCCCCCTCCCTCCCTCCCTTTTCCTCTCTCCTCCCCCTCTCTTTTTTTTTTTTTTTTTTTTTTTTAACTTAATACCTTGAATACAGAGGGACTTGATGTGCTAAAGTCCTGGACTGGGACCCCAGGACTATCTCTAGCAGTATTATATTTTATTAATATCAATAATTATAACAAAATAATATGGAGAAAGTACAGCGAATTCTCTGCTATAAATTAATTACTGATACGCTATACGCTAATACAAATATTAGAGAATATACTAAATACATTGGATACACAGTATATCTAAAAAGTTATACTCGATATAAACATAATCTTATCATACAAATGTTTAGTAATAATTTTTTATTGCATGTTTTTATTGGCGTTATTCTGCTTGCAGCCAGCCTTTACGCCGATTTGAGCGTGCATGGAAGTGGTGAGATGCGGTCGGTCTGGCGCACCAAGTGTCCATATTCGACCATAGCGGGGTAGGAAAGCCGGAGGTAATGTTTCCCGTCCGTCGCGAAGGGCACAGTCCCTTGATTGTCAAGTTGTGGCCGCACGGGTAAATTGGAGGGCCTGGCCGTGGGTGAGGCGCAGCTCTGCTAGCTGTAGGAGCTCATCCTGTGAAGCCTTGTAACATGACGCGACATGCCTGCCACTTCACGAGCCGCTGCTGGAGAGGTTGATATCTTGGCAGCAGCCTCAGGGCTTTTCAAGGCCGGGCCAGCGCTGGGCTCTGGGCTTGAACCCGGGTCAAGGAGGCCGAGGTTATTGACGGGGGGCAAGGAGGTCCATGACGAGTGGCGAGTATTCCATCATGGGCGACTTGTGGCTTGTAGAGTGTGCCGACTCGCCTGATCGTCCAGGAGGTGCGCGCGCGTCGGATGCAGTCTCGTTTTCCAGCAGCATCCTTGGCGCCGTCTTGATCGTGTTGGGGGGCCTGGTGTATGTGAGGCCATAGTCGACTCCACCCCTACGAATTTTTGACTGACTCCTGGAGTGTAGTTTTCTCTTCTGCCTTCCAGGAGAATGCGTTTGGTCAAGTTGCTGCATCTTGCCTGGCGGGAGATGAGGACGGCTTTGAGTCCTTGTCTGGTGTCAAAGGTGACTTCCATCGCTTGCACCAGGAGCGATGCTCTGCAGTGTCTGTTTGATACGAATGACTGTGTTGTGGCGGTCACTTCCTCTCACAGGTGAATGTGAGAGTACATCGTCTGCGTACGCTCTTGCACTCAGGAATCATCTGGGCAGGAATGTCGTTGAAGTAACGTTTCCAATTAATGGCCCGAGTACAACTTCCTTGAGGGCACTGGCTTGATAGCATTTTCAGAGGAGGTGTGATTATTCACCACCACGCGCAGAGTTTTCCTTTCATGTGGAGGTAATCTTGCAGGAGGTGTAACAGGTCCCCGCAGGATCCCCAGGCTTCTCAGCTTGGTGTGATGCCCTGGTGCCACACCACCTTCAAAGGCACCAGCGATGTCAAGGGCGACGGCGAGGTGTCTTCGCCCCGATCTATGGGAGTAGTTTTCCAGGCTGCTTAGTGCAGGAGAAGAAGGTCTGCTGCAGATCTCCCCGTCGGAAGCCAAATTGGCCGTGATTAGCAAGCGGTGCAGCGTCAAAAAATGTATTGATTTGGAGCAATGATGGACTCAAGAACTTTCCCAACAACGGAAGGAGGGAAATGGGGCGGTAGTTCTGCGGATCGCCTCTGCTTGCTTCTTTTTTGTGGATAGCAACAGACCTCGCCACTTTCCACTCAGATTGGCCACTGCTGAGATGGAAGGCACTCCCGGAAGATGGTTCAAGGCACAGCAAGTTGTGAGGCACATCTTTTAAGCAGGTAGGGCTGAATACTTATCTTGTCCCTGCTCTTCTGGGGACAACTTGTTTGAGTTGTTGCAAACACCTCCTCCGTGGTATGGTGATTTCCCTAGGGTGTCCTTGGTTATAACCGGAACTGTAAGGAGGTTCACGTTCTGGTCAGGCCTTCATCTTGGAGGAGACGTGGGCAGCACACCTGAGCTTTACCCGGTTACTTGTGACAACAGAGCCAATCAGGTGCTGCAACGGATGGGATGCTGTCGTCACGAAGAACCTGTTTGTGTTTGATGCTGCTCCACCAATCCTTAGTGCCCTAACTGACTGGCCTGTTGCTTTCGCTTGAGGTGATCCCCCAGTTGTTATCGCCTCTTTGCTGACTCTTTTCATATTTTCACAGGCTATTTTGGCTGTGTTTCTGTCTTTCTGGTGGGGTGGGACTTATTCAACCAGGCCTTGCTCTTATTGTCTGCTGCTTTTCCTGCCATTGAACCCAAAGCCCTCCCCAACCAGGCTGGTCCTCCGTTTAGACTTGTATGGCTGGCAGGGCGGGCACAAATGTGCTTTGGTGGGACATCAGGATTTCTGTGAAGTTCTTCACTTGTTGTCGAACGTCACCTGTAAGCACGTCATACCACACAATTTTTTTAAGTGTTGCCTTCATTGCATCCCAGTTCCCCTTGTCCATACCAGTTGGTGCGAGTCCCTTGTGCCTCATCTCTGTCGATGGCCAGCGTGATCTTGGTGAGAATCAGCCAGGTGTCGGAGGATCCCACTGTGCTGGAAACGACGGCAGTCCCTGTACTGCGGGCCATTCGTTGATTACAGGGTCAAGTGGAAGACCCTGAGATGTGGGTGGGGAAGTCACGTGATTGGTGAGATCCAAACACCGTCAACAGCTCGTCGAACTGCTCTGGACAGGTACTGGTTGGATCATCCACAATGGATGAGATGCTTACAGGAGTTCTGTAGGATCAGGGCATCTAAGTTGGTGCTCGGTAGTGAATGGGCTCACTCACCACCTTGCCACTGTGGACTGTAACACACGCACAGCAGAATGGAGTCTTTGGTGGTGTGTCCACAATTTCTCTCCATCTCTCTCCTCTCTCTATCTCTGCTCCTTTCGTCTCTCCTCCTCCTCTCTCTCTCTCCTCTCTCTCTCTCTCCTTCCTCTCTCTCTCCTCTCCTCTCTCTCTCTCCTCT
>JACEEZ010004686.1:0-17500 GCA_016584305.1 Chionoecetes opilio | reverse complement strand
ACTAGCGCGGTACACTGTATGAGGATGAATAAGCGAGGTACACTGTATCGAAGGATGAATAGCGAGGTACACTGTATAGAAGGATGAATAGCAGGTACATTGGTTATGAGGAATGAATAGAGGACGAGGTACACTGTATAGAAGGATGAATAAGCGGGGAGGTAATCACTGTCTATAGATGATTAGAGAGTTACCTGTATATAAGGATGATTAGCGATGTACACTGTATATAAAGGATGATGTAAGCGAGGTACACTGTATAGAGGATGAATAGCGAGGTACACTGTATAGAAGAGAATAGCGAGGTAACACTTATAGAAGGATGATTAGGAGGTACAACTGTATAGTAGGATGTTAGCGAGGTACACTGTATAGACGGATGAATAGCGAGGTACACTGTATAGAAGGATGAATAGCGAGGTACACTGTATAGAAGGATGATATGAGGTACACTGTATATAAAGTATGATTAGCGAGGTAACACTGTATATAAAGATGAATAGCGAGGTACACACTGTATAGAAGGATGAATAGCGAAGGTACACTTGTATATAATGATGATTATCGAGGTACATGTATATAAGGATGATAAGCTGAGGTACCACTGTATAGAAGGAATGAATAGCGAGGTACACTGTATAGAAGGATGAATAGTCGGTACACTGTATATAAGGATGATTAGCGAGGTATACACTGTATTAGGATGAAATAGCGAGGTACACTGTAATAGAGGATGAATAGCGAGGTAACCACTGGCATATAAAGGATGAAATGGCGGGTACGCTGTATACAAATGAATGATAGCAGGTACACTGTATAGAAGGATGATTTGCGAGGTACACTGTTAGAAAAGGATGAAATTGCGAGTGTACACTGTTTAACGATGATGAATAGCGAGGTACACTGTTAGAGGATGAATAGCGAGGTACACTGTATACAAGATGAATACGAGGTACACTGTATACAAGGATGAATAGTCGAGGTAACACTGGTATACAAGGATGACTAGCGAGGTACACTGTATAGAAGGAGAATAGCGAGGTACACGTGTATACAAGGATGAATAATGAAAGAGTATAGTAAGCACAGTAAAAAAAGAAAGGCATACAGTATGCTACAAACCACTCGCCTCTTAATCAAGTGGGTGTTTTCCTCTCCTTTATATCACACGTAAAACGAGGCTCCCATTGAGGGAAATGAGGAAAGTTAGTTTATATCAACATACTGGAACACATAGTTGTTACTTCATCATGTGTGTGTGCAAAGGATTAGACGAAAAAGTTATCCGTATATACCCCTCCTCACACTCCCAATCTCTCCATCTCCCCACAGTCATCCCGCTCGATCTCTCTCTCTACTCTCTTCTCTCTTCGCTAAAAAACCTATGGCTACCCAGGCCTAGCACGCACAACACACACCTCTGGTGCAATCCAGCGCACTCTGGCCAACCAGAATCGTACCCCTATATTAACCTGAGGGCAATATTCAGTAAACCAGGATGTCGGAAGATGAATCTCTTCAAGGACACTATAAAAACCCCATACCCCACCCACATCAGCCAATAAAAAATTATGCGTTCCCGCAATGCCCAATTAGAAAATTCATGAAACAAACTTTTAAAACAAGCCAGACCTGCAAGAAACAGTGTTCCGTAAGTTGGGGTCCAAAAATATTATTGGGTTTACAAAGAGCGAGCTTAATGATATGATACCAAAAATCACCAAGCATCCAGTTCCGCATCTGACGATTCTAAGGAAGGAGCTGAGGTGGATGTACATAAAATGGCCCCACAGAGATAGTTGAGAATAATGAAAGCTAAGCTCGAGCACGGAAGGATTAAAAATGGAGATTCGAGCTGCTCACGTTGGAGACAAGACGGCACTACTAAACAATCGGGTTCTCCAGCAACGAGTGAATGAATTGGAGCAACAGAACAACCGTAGCAGCATAGGACAATCCCACCCAAACGACAGTTTTCCCCACCATCCTCCCACTGCCTTCTACTGGGAGATACTAACCTACGACGAGTCTCTCGCTCCGACCTGGGGGGAAACTGCTCTTTTAAAGACCTCGACGGCGCAAACATCGATTTACTCAGAAGCTGGGTAACAGAAAAACTCAACCGGACCCCTTACAGATGTTTTATATACTGTGGCATTAATGACATTTTAGACGAGACACCGCTTGAAAACATTCTAGAAAATCTGGGCCTCATTGCTTAGTGATTTAAAGGAGAAAAACTGAAATATGAAAAACATATGTATGTCAGATAGAAACCACTTACAGTGTCACAAAAAAATAAAGCCAATATAAGTTTACAAGAAACACCTCAAATGGGGTGAATCTAATTGGCGTAACAAAAATAAAGACAATACCAAAATTTACGCTTAGCACAGGGAACTAGATGATCTGGTTTTGAATTAGACGGAGATAGATCTATGTTAAACAGATTAGTGTTATCAATTATTAAGTGCGATTGCCCCAAAATGTCCCGAATTCCAATTGGGGCAAAAACGGGAAAACTAGAAAAGAGATCGCAAAATCTCTATAGTATGAATACAATTATGAAATGTTGCACACACACGACCGTTCCTAAAACGGGCTCCCCCCCACCCTCGCTCTACGCCTACCCCCCGGCCCCCGTCCTCTACCCGGTACCCCCCCACCCGATGGACACCCCGCGGTGCTGTAACGCCTGGGCCTGATCGTCCATACAGCTCAGTGCACCGTGATGCCGCGCCGCGACCTCGCGGCGTCACTTCATGGCCCCACACCATACAAAGGGGTCAACAAGTATTCAATGGAGGAGGAGCCCGCCATACCTCACCATCTGACTGGCGACGGACGGGGGTTACAACCAAGGCCGGACCTAACTACCGCCACACCATCAACACCAATACCTACCCCACGCTGTACTCATCTCACCATACCGGGACAAAACACGGATGTTATAATTGTGGAGAATTTAACCATCGCCAGGATTAGTGTAGGTTTGACTATAGATTGAAATGTGGAATCTGTCATAGATTTGGACACAAGCAAAGGTTGTGTCGAGACTTAAAGTCCATAGATTTGGCGAAGGAAGGTATAGCCGTATAGTCACGTCGACAAAAGGGAATAATTTTAATCATAGATCACATTAACACACAGAGTCTTGTACCCATAAGGATGAATATGTCTTCTAGTTAATGAACGGAAAAACTGATGTTTTATGTGTGAGTGAAACATGGCTCACTTCCTGGGGTTTTAGATGTGCATATTACCATACCTAATTACAATGTGTATAGATGTGACAAAGGTAGAGGAGGTGGTGTTTGTATCTACGTCAAGGAGATTTTTACAGTTACCCCAATTGATATAAATGTGAAAGACCAGAAGGAGTGGAGGACATATGGGTCACGGTACAATGCCGAAAACTACCTTCTGTTATCATAGGTTTGCCTGTACCGTCATCCACATTCTAGCTTACACACGTTTGATTATGTAACGGATTTTTTTTAATTTTATACGCTTGCGTAAAAAAACCATTCTAGGTACTTGGAGATTTTATTGTAATATTTTTTTAAAGAATAGCAAGATGGAAGAATTATTACTAATACTAAATTGACCCAATTAATTGATAAGCCTACAGAAATTATTTTCCCACTCCACGACATTATTGGACATTATTGTGAAAAATAAGCCTGATTTAGCTATTCATCACGATGTAATTCCTTGTCCTGTCGCTGATCATGATCTTGTTACCGTCACTTTGGACATTCGAAACCCCAAAGCGACAACAACCCTACTATTAGAATTTTTTCGACAACTAAGACACTATTCTCCTGAAACATTGGGGTAATCTACTAAGAGGAGAAGTTCATACTTTTGAATACAATTTTTTGCAACTGAAAATGTTGATACGCAAGTACATTTATTTAATGAATTTTCCACAAATGTTTGGATTCATGCGCACCCTTGGTAACAGAAGAAGTACGAAGGCCTTTTGCCCCGTGGATCACTGAAGACCTTAAAGCTATAATGCAGAAAAAGAGACCGTGCACAGAAAGATCTTAAAGAAGACAGAAAAAATGTTAATTTGCAGACTAATTAAAAAAACCTAAAAAGGCAAGTCAAGGATTGTTTCGGCGAGCTAGATCAAAATTTAAAAATAAAAGATTGAGGAAAGTAGAGGAGAACGTAAAGCCCGTGGAGGACTATAGGGGATTTTGATTCCTAACGCCAAAAACAAGAATGTTAAGCCATCAAAACAATAACGGTGACGCAGAGGGAAATCAAGCGCAAAGCTGAATGTTTTAATAAATTTTTTTTCTGAAGTGGGAAAAAAAGTCACCTTTGAGAAATCTCAGCAGAATCTGAGTAATTCTGATGCAGTACTACAGCCAGTAAACACCGAAACTTATACTAATAATTTTTTGATGCTATGTTTAGACCTGTTCTACAAATTGGGATACTAAGTAACTCTAGTTATTAAGCATATGAAGAACATTTAACTCCCAGGATCTGATGGCATTCCACTGTGTTTCTTGAAAGACTCCCTCCCTATCATTATAACTACCAAACTTGCATTGAATACTTCTATTGAAACAGGTGTTTTTCCCACAGCATGGAAGCACTCTGTTGTTCCTATTTTCAAGGCTGGAAACCTGAATGACCCTAATAACTACCGCCCTATTTCTCTCTTACCAATTATTTCCAAGGTACTAGAAAAAGTAATCGCATCTCACCCTCACCCAGTACTTAGAGACCAATCGCCTCCTTAGTAAAACTAAACCCATGGCTTTAGGACCGGCTTGTCTACGGATTCAGCTCTTTTAAACTTTCTAACAAGTTATATTCAAATATTGATACAAAAAGGTCTCCTCCCTCATTACCCTCTGTGACTTATCCAAAGCATTCGACAGCGTCAGCCATGATATATTAATAAAAAATTGTTCAAGTTAAACATCGACTCCTTCTGGTTTCAAAGCTATCTCAGCGGCAGGACACAATCCGTACGTTATAGAAAACTGCATACCCGGAAGACAGGAATATCCCATGGCGTTCCCCAAAGGGTCTGTACTAGGTCCTATTTTATCTAAAATTTATGCAAATGATCTCTCGTCCTTCTTTTCTAAATGTGAATTATCAATATGCAGATGACACCCAGTTAATTAAACACAGGCATGTCAACAATATACAAGACTTAATGCTTAGGAGCGAAAAACCCACTAAAGAAAGCAAAACAGTATTTTCAAAGGAAATGACCAAATGTTAAACGCCAAAAGACTCATGTATGTTTATAGGAACACGAGGACTTTTGTCACAGATTCCCCCTGACATATGTATGCATGTTGACGGGAATCAAATTACCCCTAGCAATCATTAAAGAAGTTGGGCATACACTTTGACAACCATATGCAGTTTAATGAACACATCGACGCATTGTACAGGAAAACTTTGGAACCATTGTCCACATAAACAGACTCCGAGACTATTTAACCAACCACCAGGATCTCAATAATACAGTCACTGGTCCTAAGTATACTGAATTATGGCATTAAGATTTGGGGAGCATCCAACATCACACATATACAACGTGTGCAAGGCTCCAAAACTTTGCAGCAAAAGTTGCTTTAGGAGGGGGTGCAAAGCATGACCATGTCACACCCCTACTTAAAAGACCTTGGATGGCTGAAAATAAAAGAAAAATATCACTTTGAGCTAGAGTAGCCGTGTACAATTAGTTAATAATAGAGTACCTGACTGTTGTTTTTCACTGCCCAAAGTGAGAGATATGTACCGAACAACCATCAACACTAGACAACAGCAACAACTCCATGTGCCAAAATGCAACACATGTTTGGGAACAAGGTCCCCTTTATGTGGGTGGACCTGCTTTCTGGAACAGCTTGCCAAGCCAAGTTAGAGATTGCTACCTCCTTGCACACTTTTAAAAAATCACTTAAAAAATCACCTTTTTTTGTAAACAATTCTTACTCTAATTTTTTACGTCCATACCTGAATGTATTTTAATCTAAACTAACACCTTTTTTATAACTTTTACTGTATGTTTTTATATTGTAACTTTTAGGAAGTCTTACTTTTTATTTATTTTTTCATTAGGATTTTAATGTTTTACAATTTTTATGTATTCTAATATTTTTATTTGTATATAGACCATGTTCAGTGTTCTACCTTTAACACTTGTTATCTTATTCAGAAATATTGTAAGACTCATTACTATGTTTTCAAAAATAGCCATTGTAACAATGAAATAAAATTCTGATTCTGATTCTGATTTTCTCTCTCTCCCCTCTCTCTCTCTTCTCTCTCCCTCTCTCTCCTTTTCTCTCTCCTCTCCTCTCTCTCTCCTCTTCTCCTTTTCTCTTTTCTCTCCCCCCTCTTCTCTCCTCTCTTCCCCCCTCTCTCTCTCTCTCTCTCTCTCTCTCTTTTCTCTCTCTCTCTTTTTTTAGCATTTTTTATCTCACACGAACCATATTCCAGCCACATCCTGATCATATTTCTTCACCTTACCTCTTTACCGTACTTTTCATAAACGCCCCCGCCCTCTTCTCACCTCCACACATCCCCTATTTTCTACAGCTGGAGGAGGCCACGAAGCTTAGGGTTGATTTGGAGTCTCCAGAAGAGGCTGGTCGGCGGCTGAAGGATGCGGAGGCGCCTCATCTTTCCAGTCACCAACCCGGCGAACCGTCCTCAGTCGCCTCCCTAGCTTCCACCGCTCTGCCACTTCAGGTGTGTGTGTGTGTGTGTGGGTGTGTGGGTGTGTGGGTGTGTGGGTGTGTGTGTGTGTGTGTGGGTGGGTGGGTGTGTGTATGTGTGTGTGTGTGAGTGGGTGTGGGTGTGGGTGTTAAAGTGTGATATTATAATCTAGTTCTAAATATTTATCGTATAGATTCACCTAACAGACACTAAAGGAAAAGACCCAAGAAAAGGGGGACGTCTTGAGAAGATTAAGAAGTAACAGGAAGCTTTTGTTACATATCTGGTAAGTATGTAGGGTGAACTATAATAGGGGAGGCGGTAGCAGAGTGGTTAGCGTCACCGAGTGGCGTTCTCGGAGACTCGAGTTCGATCCCGAGTGAGACCCATAAATCCACTTAAAATATTTCTGCATCGTTGAGTGGCCTAAGAATACCTACGGTACATGCTACCCATACCCTAAAAAAATAATATAATAATAATAAATAAATAAATAAATAACAGTAAGAAACAGTGACGTGCACTAATAACAGTGAGTGAAATGCTCCAAGCCACAGACGTTGCAGGGAATTAAGATTAGATAAAGAGTCAATGGTGTGAAAAACGAAGGAAATCAGCAGATAAGGACAGACGCTTTATGAAAAGAACGGCGAAAAGAAATCCCGAGAGAAAAATACAGGCAAAAGCCGACAAGTATGTAGTGTTAAAAGTTTGCAGATTATAGACCTAATGAGTTGTAAGTTGTGTTTCAAACTTTGATAGGAGTTAAAACGGATAAGTTTGGGAAGTTGTGGGTTCAAATTCAATAAGGAAGTAAACTGAATAGTGAGTTAGAAGTATGAACGAGGAGATGCAGCTATCACGATTATGTTCAAGGAAAGACATTTTTTTCTTAAAGGTGATGGAATGGCTTAGTCTTGACATTCATTTTTGTTTTTATTAATTCGCAAATGAAAAAAGAAATGGATTATTAATACGATATTGCAAAAGTCTTTAATTAAGTTCAGCTTGACTTACTACTGCTGCAAAGGTCATATAGAAAGCCAGCAGTGCTTTATATGTATTTGCAAACTGTCTTCACTAATATAGTCATGTAGCACTAACATCAGAAAATAATGTACACGTAGAAAGAATGTGCACTGATGTATGAATGTAAGAATGTAAATGATAAAGATTATAACACACACACACACACACACACACACACACACACACACATAGCATTACGTGCAACCGTCGAGGATCTTCATATTCTACTTAAAGTTTGAAAATTTATACTACTAGATAAGCAGATTCAGGTGAACAAGGATCTAAAAACTTGACTCCTGTTTAGTCACTTCATTATAATGGAAAAAAATGTGACAACTAAAAGTAACTTTACAACTCCATCCTTTCAGATCTTTTCCTCCTCCGCTCGTCTCATCTTGCATTGTTTCCGTGAATCCTCAAGTGTCTCATTAAACCGACTGTGCTTTCTTCATTTTCTTTTAACTCTTGATCCCACACAGTTCATACTTGGATCTTGATATTATTTATTTGCATATTCATTCTATATGGGATCACTTTCATCACACTTATAAGGTCGTTGGTGTATGTTTATGTATATGCGTGTATGTATCTTCAGGCTGTGTGTGTATGTGTGTGTGTGTGTGTCCTAAGATCATGTATGTGTGTACGTGTGTCGTGTCCTCAGGTCGTGGACACCAACGCTACTTCCTTAGTCACACCACGCCCCTCCCGCGCCCTCTCCTGCCGCGCCCACCAGCCGGAGACCTGCACGCCCACCTCCTGCCTCAACGGGGGACGCTGCCTCCCTCACCCCGCCGGCAACAGGTGTGTGTGTGTGTGTGCGTCTGTGTGTGTGTGTGTGTGTGTGTGGGTGGGTGTGTGTGTGTATGTGTGTGTGTATGTGTGTGTGTATTTATTTAGTTGTATTTACCTAGTTGTGTTTTACAGGGCCTGAGCTACACTCGTGTGGTCCCGTCTCCGTATCAACATTTATCTAGTCTTTCTTTCTGTGTGTGTGTGTGTGTGTGTGTGTGTGTGTGTTTTGTGTGTGTGTGTGGTGTGTGTGTGGGGTGTGTGTGTGTGTGTGTGTGTGTGTGTGTGTGTGGTGTGTGTGTGTGTTTGTGTTTTTTGTGTGTGTGTGTGTGTGTGTGTGGTGTGTGTGTGTGTGTGTGTGTGTGTGGTGTGTGTGTGTGTGTGTGTTGTGGGGTGTGTGTGTGTGTGTGTGTGTGTGTGTTGTGTGTGGTGTTGTGTGTGTGTGTGTGGGGTGTGTGTGTGTTTTTGTGTGTGTGTGTTGGGGGGGTGTTTTTTGTGTTGGTGTGTGTGTGTGGTGTGTGGGTTGTGTGTGTTGGGGGGTGTGTGTGTGTGTGTGTGTGTGTGTGTGTGATATTATAGTCTGTTCCAAAATACTATCGTATAGATTCACTTTACGGACGCTATAGGAAAAGAAAAAAGACACAAAAAAAAGGGGGACGTCTTGCGAAGATTAAGAAGTGACAAGAAGCTTTGTTACTTATTTTTTTTCTGAGTTACTTTGTGTGTGTGTGTGTGTGTGTGTGTTGTATGTGTGTGTGTGTGTGTGGGGTGTGTGTGTTTGTGTGTGTGTGTACGTGCCCCCAGATAGTCACGCCCCTCCCCCCCAGGTGCGTGTGTCCAGGGGGCGCCGAGGGGTGGCCTTGCAAGATCCTGGCGCGCACCTTTCACGGCTCCGGTTGGGTGTGGGTCCCGCCGATCCCCCGCTGCCTCCCCACCACCATCTCCCTGCGCCTCCTCACACGCCAGGCCCACGCCCTCTTCATCTACGCTGGACCCATGGCGCCCACACAGTGACCTGACGACTCTGCCCCGACGCCCATGCTCGCCCTGCAGCTGAGAAATGGGCGTCCTCAGGTTTTGGTGGAGGGCGGACTAAAGCCGATCAAGGTTGAGGTGAATTTCAAATTAGCAGACGGACGGGGAGTGGCATGATTTGCACCTTCGTCTTGATGACCAGGTGGGGAGGAGGAGGAGGGGGAGGAGAAGGAGGAGTACATTGAATTTCATGCCTATAGGTTTATTTTTTCATTGTTTCTACGACACAGGAAAGAAAATTCATTCTTCCTTTGCTTTTAAAATTTAAATTTTTTTACCCATAATTCTGCTTATTTCCTGTATCGTACGCTTTTATTTTTTTACGAGCGGCGCGAAGCGCTCGTGTTTCCTGATCGGGATTTTTTTATACGNTGTTTGTGTGTGTGTGTGTGTGTGTGGGTGTGGGTGTGTGGTGTGTGTGTGTGTGTGTGTTTTGTGTGTGGTGTGTGTGTGTGTGTGTGTGTGTGGTGTGTGTGTTTTGTGTGTGTGTGTTTTTGTGGTGTGTGTGTTGTGTGTGTGTGTGTGTGGTGTGTGGTGTGTGTGTTGTGGTGTGTGGTGTGTGTGTGTGTGTTGTGTGTGTGTGTGTGTGTGTGTTTGTGTGTGTGTGTGTGTGTGTGTGTGGTGTGTGTGTGTGTGTGTTGTTTTGTGGTGTGTGTGTGTGTGTGTGGGTGTGTGTGTGTGTGTGTGTTGTGTGTGTGTGTGTGGTGTGTGTGTGTGTGTGTGTGTGTGATATTATAGTCTAGTTCCAAATATCTATCGTATAGATTCACTTTACGGACGCTATAGGAAAAGACAAAGACACAAGAAAAGGGGGACGTCTTGCGAAGATTAAGAAGTGACAAGAAGCTTTGTTACTTATTTTTTACTGAGTTACTTTGTGTGTGTGTGTGTGTGTGTGTGTGTATGTGTGTGTGTGTGTGTGTGTGTGTGTGTGTGTTGTGTGTGTGTGTGTACGTGCCCCCAGATAGTCACGCCCCTCCCCCCCAGGTGCGTGTGTCCAGGGGGCGCCGAGGGGTGGCCTTGCAAGATCCTGGCGCGCACCTTTCACGGCTCCGGTTGGGTGTGGGTCCCGCCGATCCCCCGCTGCCTCCCCACCACCATCTCCCTGCGCCTCCTCACACGCCAGCCCCACGCCCTCTTCATCTACGCTGGACCCATGGCGCCCACACAGTGACCTGACGACTCTGCCCCGACGCCCATGCTCGCCCTGCAGCTGAGAAATGGGCGTCCTCAGGTTTTGGTGGAGGGCGGACTAAAGCCGATCAAGGTTGAGGTGAATTTCAAATTAGCAGACGGACGGGGAGTGGCATGATTTGCACCTTCGTCTTGATGACCAGGTGGGGAGGAGGAGGAGGGGGAGGAGAAGGAGGAGTACATTGAATTTCATGCCTATAGGTTTATTTTTTCATTGTTTCTACGACACAGAGAAAGAAAATTCATTCTTCCTTTGCTTTAAATTAATTTATTTACCCATAATTCTGCTTATTTCCTGTATCGTAACGCTTTATTTTTTTACGAGCGAGCGCGAAGCGCTCGTGAGTTTTCACTGATACGGGATTTTTTTCCGGGATAAGCGGCCGACCCGACCCGACCGAATGTCACGCTTTTCAGGAGCTTATATCTTTGGAATCCCGCTGCCGATTGACAAGCGGTTTTCGCCATCTGATTCAATCCCTTTTGTGCTTGACATGTTTTGTCTCACGTGAGGGGTCAGCATGGCGCGTGGCGCGTGCCGCGTGAGGGGTATCAGACAACGTTATCCTGCTATAGCTGAGAGACGGCTGTACCGAGTAAGTTGAAATTTGGTGTGTGGTTTGAGACTACACACCTAGCAATGTCACACAGGTCAAAATCCGGGTGACTGCGGGTTTCTACGGGCTCGCTCGTCCTTCGCCGATTAAGGCGTCTTACTGGTTTATTATACAAAGTCCTTTTGTTGTTAGTTCTGTTGTTGCTTCTGTTTCCCTGACAACAAAATCCTCATTCTTCCACATCAAGTCTCTTCTTTTTGTCGTAACGCTTTGTGCTATCTTATACTGAGTACTTTTGTTATTACTTCTGCTGTTGCTTCTGTTCCCCTGTCAACAAAATCCTCCATCTTCTACATACATTTTCTACATCTTCTTCTACTTATACATCTTCTACATCTTCTTTTACATCATACTAGGGCGTAGCGTTGATGGTAGACCGCTGTGGGCGTGGCTGGGAACATGCCGCCTACGCCCCCTCCCTCCCACTGCCTCGGTCGGGCGGCGTGGCTGAGTCCCTGGGATCTGGAGGCGTGGTCGGGCTCAGTGCCTCTGCAGGTGGGGGGCGTGGCTCACTCCCCGCCCATTGCCAAGGACTACAGGTGGGGGGAGGCGCCCATTGCTCACCCCTTATACGGCTGTCTCTCCCACCTCACCCTCAACGGACAGGTAAGGAGTGGTGAAGGGCTGGACAGACAGACAGACGGACGGACAAACAGACAGTGGGAGAAACAGGCAGAGACAGAGGAGCTACATCTATATAAGTAGTAGCAGTAGTCGTTGTAATATTAGTAGTTGAACATTCGTAGTACTAGTGGCAGAAGTAATAGTAGTTGTAGTAAAAGTAGTAATAGTAGTAATAGTCGTTGTAATAGTAGTAAAAACAGTCGTAGTAGTAGTAGAAGTAATAGTAGTTGCTGCAGATGTATTAGTATTGGTAGTAAAAGTGGTAGTAGTTGAAGTAGTAGTAGTATCACCAATAGTGACAGTGAAAACATTAAAAGCAACAACATCAATGCAAAGGAAAAGCAGAACCCAAAAGCAGCAAACAAAAAGCATTTTAATTGGTGTAATATATTAATGTTGGGGTAGTAGGGGGAGTATAGCAGGGGTAGTGGCAATTTATACATAGCAGCTGAATGATAGTGCAAATTTTTCGTGGCCACGCTACTTTACTTTCATTATCGAATCACCCCCTCTTTCTCATCAAAAATTGAATGCATCGGGCCCCTTTTTATGTCATTTTTTTCTCTAATGATTCTTCATTTTCATAAACCCGAAATGAATAAAGGGGGAGGAGCAAGGTGATGAGTCACGCACACACGCACACGCGCACACCCCACACACACACCACAACACCACACCCACCCCCGCAAACACACACCCAAACCCCACACCCCACACACCCCACCCACACACACACCACACCACAAAACCCACAGAGAAGAAAAAAAAAATTGGAAAGAAGTTTTTTTGGGTATGTATAATTGTCTTTTTCCCGCCGCTGGACTTTTGATAGCTAAGGCTGTGACCTAAAAGGCGAATTTTGGGTGAAGAGCCGAAAGAACCCCGGCTTTTTTGCAGCTTGCTTTTCTGTTTGGCGGGGCATTTTTAAAAGAACCGGCTTCTTGGGTTGGCCCAGCGGGCCCAAAAGCCGGAAGAGCGGAAAAAGCGAGAGCCGGGGCTCGCTTACCCGCTTTTTCCCCGCTTTTTGCCGGACGTCGGGAATAAAAAACAAATAGGGCGGGAGGGCGAGATTTGCACAGTGAGTATCGGCGTAAAAATACTTAATTACGTAAGGACCAGAAACCCATAGATGTACATTCAAAGCAGGGAAAACCCTTAAGACCACGAACAAGAATTTAACAGGTTAATGCCCCGACGGGAAACTTTAAAACTGGTGAAAGAAGATCATTCTTATCAGGCTGACGTGGGGCCCGGGCTGCGAGTAGTATTTTTTGCTAAATTTCACTGATATATGGAGAAATTAGCCTTTTTTGTACATTTGTACACGGGCTTAATTTTCGGACCAAAAAAGAGCAAAAATGGAATGAAATGGTGATGGGAGCTCGTCTGGTAAAATCATTTCCGATCTTTTAACTTTAAACAAAAGACGTTTTTTTTTCTAATTTTTAAAAATTATGCAATAAAAACCAGACCGGAAAACTTTTTCGCTGATTCATTATGCCCCAAATTTTGGGTTTTCTTAGGATCTCTCACATTGTTGAAAACTGAAAATGTTGGAATTTTCGCCGACGGAGACGAAGTACCAAAAACCTTCACCATCAAACCAATTCCACCCCAAAAAATTGAAGATATCTAAATATGCTTCATTACTGTTGCGGAGTGAAAATATTATGTTAGTATAATTGTATACTTAGGGGCTGATATATTGTGGAAAAGTAGCATTGGTTGAGGGAAAATCTTAAGAAAAAGGGCTCCACGGGAAGCTGACCCAAATGTTGGCTCTAGTTTTATACTTACTGTCCCTTTAAAACATTGTTTAGATTTTTAATGAGTGCCCTCCTTTCTTTGCCCCAAAATGGCCGATATTAAATTTGGTTCGGGGAAAAATAATCCAGTAGGGGTTTGGTTTTGGGCAGGTCGGTTAGGTTGTGAAAAGCCCGATGGGTCGAGGTGGGGTTTCTAGGTTAGGTCTGTAGAGTTTGTCATCTTTGAATAAAAGGTTAAAACCCCCTATTTCTTCTTCTCTTATAGACAACAAGCTTGGGGACAAAGGGGGAAACCGGGGGTTTTTGGGGGTGGGGGAGCACCATATTTTAAAGGGGAAAAATGGGCCCCGATAAAGTCTTGAACTAGGAAAATTTTCCCCCAGTTTATGGATTTTTTTTTTTGGGGGCCCTATTTCCCCTTTTATTGTGTGCTCCCCCACCCAAAAAACCCCCCTTTCCACCATGTCCCCCAAACTTGTTGGCTAAAGAAAAAGAAGAAGGGTGGGGCCCTGTTTTTTAACATTTTCCATAATATATATATAATTATAAAATATTTGTAATTTTTATTTTTAAATTTATATTTAATTAAAAATTTTTATTTTTTTATTATAAAATAATTTTTGGTGTTTTGTATTTTTGGGAAAAATTTTTGGGGAAAAAATTTGGCTATTTTTTGGTGACCGAATTTTAGTTAAAAAAAATTTTGTTAAATGATGATTCCTTTTCGAACAAAATTGGGGGGAAGGTGGGCGAGGGGTTTAATTATCCATGCCCAAATTTTCCCTATAAAAAATTGGGCTTTAAAAAAATTCCCCCCGCCAACCGGTATCTGAACTTTGGTCCTTACACGCGAAAGGGTTCGTATTTTTAAAATAAACCTAAAATATACACAAAACTTAAAAAAATCGAGCACAGCATAATAAACTTTTGGTAAAAAGTATAGGAACTGGAAAAAAAAAAATTTGAACCCGTATTGTTTTTTAAAGGGGTTTAAAACGGGGTTTGGTTTTCCAAATTTGAAAATATACGGGCCTTTTGTAAAATTATAATACTTTTTTTTGGTAATTAATATTGTTTGGGTCAATTTTCTTTCTATAAAACTTTTTTAAAGTTATAAAATTTTTTTTAATTTGATTTTCCTTTTATGGCCTTTGGTTCAAATTTTAAATCAAAACGGTTTTTTAAAAATTGAAATTTTTAAATACTTTTTTTATTTTTTGAAAAAACTATTTTGCTTTGTTTTTAAATTTTTTCTTGCCTTTAAAACTTCATAGTTACACAACTATTTTTATTATTGCTTTTGAATTTAAAATGTTTTATAAAGTGGGGAAAATCGGTAAAATTTAGAAGAAACTTGAAAGAAGATAGAAAAACATAAATTTCCCTTTTTTATTTTCCTTTTTCAAGGTTTACTCAAATTACACCAAATGTTTCATATTATTTGCCTCTGAAGGTTTTACCGAAATAAAAAAAACTCTAAAAAGGGAGGGTAAAAAAATAAAAAAAATTTTTTTTTTTTTATAACATTTTTTTTTTTAAAATTACTCACAAATTTCTTTAAAATACTAAAAATGAAACTTTTTTGGGCCCGAAAAAAAAAATATACAAAAAGGGTCCAAAATTAAAAGGAAATTTATAACAAAACTAAAATGTACTTCAAATTTTTAAAAAAACAAAAAAAATTTTCAAAAGCTTTTCATAGGGGAAAAAAATTTTGTTCACTTTTTGGGGCTTAAAATTTTATGTCCAGACTTAAAAGTAACTTCAAATTAATTTTATAAAAGGAAAATTTTTTATAGTTTTAAGGCCTTTTCTGATGGGTCTGGACCTCTTTCTTGCTCTTCAATAAAACTTTTTGCTCCTTTTTTGCGTTTTTCCCTAAAAATTTTGGGAAAAAATAATTTTTTGACAACCCTACAGTTATAAACAGGGAAAAATTTTTTAAAATATATTTTTTAATTTTTCCCCTTTTCCAGATAAAACGGCCCTATCTTCCCCCAAAATTTGCCAACCCCGTTTTAAAACCTAAAAAGAAGTTAGAAATATTTTAACCCCCCTTCCCCTCAAATTTTCAATAACAAAAAAAATTAAATTTTAAGAAAAGAAACCAAAAATGAAAACCCGCCCCCCTTCTTCCCAAAAAATTAAAGAAAAAAAAAATCCCCCGGGATTGGGGGTGATCCATTAAAAAGAAATCCCTCATTATATAACCCCTTATAAGGGGGCACGAAAAAAAAAATTTTTACAATTGAACTGACCCCCAGCCCAATGTCCCGTTTCCCCCCTTTCCGCCCAAAAGCCCGGTTTGGAGAAACCCAAAAAAGGTGAAGGTTTGTTTTCCACAAATTCGCCTATTTTTAATTTTACTTTCAATGAGAAAATTTTCATTTTTTTTAAATTCATTGGCGGGAGCGGGACCCAAACCCTTTGGTTCCCCTTTTGGCAGCCAAAAGGGTGGGGGGCCCTGGCCGGCCTTAGGTTCTTCCCTTGTTTTTATTTTTCCTTGTGTGGGGTTTTGCCCCTTTTTTTTTTTTTTGTTGATTTTGGCTGGGTTTTGCGTGGTTTGTGGGTGTGTTTTGTGTTGTTGGGGTTGTGTGTGTGGTGGTGGGTGTGCGTGGGTGTGTGCGCGTGTATGAGTGCGTGTGGTGTGTGTATGTGTGTGGGGTGCGTGGTGTATGTGTGTGCGTGTGTGTGTGTGTGTGTGGTGTGTGTGTTTTTGTTTTGTGTGTGCGTGCGTGCGTGCGTGGGGTGCGGCTTTGTGCGTGTGTGTGTGTCATTACTTACGGTTTTGCCACGCGAGCTGGCTATTATCTTATTATTTTTGTTATTATTAATATTATTATTGTTATTATTATTAGTAAACATTAATTATTTACTATCATTACTATTATTATCATTAGAAGTAGTACTATCTCACTTTTTATTATTATCATTATTACTTTTATCTCTTTGAAAATTATAAAGACAGGAAAGTTATCGCGTTATCACCCCATTGTTTCTCCTGCAGCTGGTGGACTTGGAGCCCCAGCATACAGCGTGGGCAGCACCCCCGGCCTGCCGCCCAAGGAGGGAGCGTGTCCTGGCGGCGTGGGTGGCTGTGGATACCGTGGAACATGCATGGGCGGCCTCAACCACCCGGAATGCCAGTGTGAGGCGGGCTGGGGAGGACTGGAGTGTGCCACGCCCACCGAACCCACCACACTGGGTCCCGGGTCCTTCATGCGTGTGGCTCTATCCTTCACGCCCTCACCCATTGCCTTGAGTCTGCAGGCGCGCGTGCGGGTCCCCGGAGCAGCCTCAGGAGCCCTGGTGCACGTGTCGGCCCAGCACCACGTCGCCGCCTTCACCCTCCACGTAAGTCACGGCGCGAGGTGGTATGGGTATCCTTATGTCATAGGGTTACTCTTTCCTTTGATTTTTTGTGTCTGTGTTCCTTGTACGTGTATGTGTGTGTGTGTGTGTGGGTGTGTGAGTGTGTATGTGTGTGTGTGTGTGTGTGTGTGTGTGTGCGTGTGTGTGTGTGTGTGTGTGTGTGTTTGTGTGTATGTGTGTGTTAAGGAGACGTCATTCCAGATATCATAATAAGAACTTAATTATTAAAGCTATTTGCAGACTCACTTCAGAGTAGTATAAGTAATGTGACATATTGGTAAAGTTGAAAAAATGTTATTTTGGGATGTTTATTTTTCTTTCCCCTTCGGCCCCCTCTTCTCTCCTCTCTCCTCTCTCTCTCCCCCT
>JACEEZ010004685.1:323093-360835 GCA_016584305.1 Chionoecetes opilio | reverse complement strand
TATATTTATATATAATTTATATATAATAAATATGTAATTATATTATGAAATTTTAAATATAATATTATATATATAATATATATATAGTTTAAAATTTTAGTATAATATTATTAAATGTGAAAATTTAGTCCCCCCATATATACCCTAAGCCACCGCGTGCCCCCATGTTCGCCTTGGTCCACCAAAAAAAAAAAAAAAAAACATTTTGCGCCGGGATGTAAATCAAAATGACAAAAGATCTAAAAGATGTCCCCAAAAGGTTTTATTTATTTATATATTTTTTATTATCACTCTTAATAAAACCTTCGTTGTATCACTAATATATAGGATGAATTAATTTCAGAGTATTAGTAGAAAGCAGTATTAGTTAGTAGTAGTAGTAGAGAGTAGTAGTAGTAGTAGTAGAAGGTAATAGTAGGCGAAGTAGTAATAGAGTAGTAGTAAATAGTAGAGTAGAGTAGAAAGTAGTAGTAGTGGTATAGAGAGTAGAGGAGTAGTAGTAGTAGAGTAAGTAGTAGTAATGGGTAATAGTAGTAGTATAGTATAGTAATAGTATTTAGTAGTAGTAATAGTAATAGATAGTAAATAGTAGTAGTAGTAGAATAGTAGTAGTGGGTAGTATAGTAGTATGTAGTTAGTTAGATTAGTAATAGTAATAATAGTTTTGTATTATATTAGTAGTTATAGTAGGTATATATAATAGTAATATAGTAATAGAATAGTAGTAGTAGTAGTAGTAATAGTAGTAGTAGTATTTAGTAGTAATAGTAAAAATAAGTAGTAGTAGTAAATAGTAATATATAAGTAGTAGTAATAGATAAGTAGTAGCAGAATAGTAATAATAATAGTAATAGTAGTAGATAGTAATAGTCAGTATAGTAATTTAGTAGTAGTAGTATAGTAATAGATAGTAGTTAGTAGTATAGTAATAGAATAGTATAGGGGTTTAATAGTAGTAGTATAGTATAGTAGAATATAATAAGTAGTGTAATAGCATATTAGTAGTAGTAATAGTAGTAATAGTAGTAGAGTATAGTAATAGTAATAGTAGTAATAGTAATAGTAGTAGTAGTAGAAATAGATAGAAAGTAAAAAGTAATAGTAGTAGTAGTATAGTAAGAAATAATATTAATAGTAGTATAGTATAGAGTAGTAGAAAATAGTATACCCCAGTAATAGATAGAATAGTAAAGAGATTAGTAATAGTAATAGTAGTATAGTATATAGTATAGAGTATATTTGTAATTATGGAGTAAGTATAGTATATTTGTAAGTAGGTAGTAGAAAGTAATAGTAGGTAGTATTAGGTAATAGTTAGTAAATTTAAAATAGAAAGTAGTGAATGTATATAGTAGTAGTAGAATAGTAGAAATAGTAGTAATAGTAATAGTAATAGTAGTAGTAGTTAGTAGTAATAGTAATAGTAGTAGTTAGTAAATATAAAATATAGTAGTAGTAATATAATAGTAAGAAAAGGGAAAGAAAGAGAGAAAGAAAAAAGTAGAAGTAGTAAATAAAAATTATAATGTAAGGTAGTAGAAAAGTAGGTAGTAATAGGTAGTAGTAGTAGTAGTAGAATAGTAGAGTAGTAGAGGAGAAGAAAGTAAAGAATAGTAGTAGTAGAATATAGTAGTAGAAAGAGATAGTAGATAGAGTAGTAAATAGTAATAGAATAGTAGTAAGTATAATTAAGTAATAGTAGTAAAGTAGATAGTAGTAGTATAGTAGAAAGTAGTAGTGTTTAATGTATTAATTTAGTAATAAAATAAAATAGTATAGTAAAATAAAGATAAGAGTAATAAAAATATATAAAAAAATTTTCCATGGAGTAATAAGAAAGAAAAGAAAAGAAAGAAAGGAATTTTTTTTGACGAGAAAAAGAAAAAGAAAAAAGTAGATAAAAAAATTAGAATTTCAAGATGTAAAAATACTTACGGGAAGAAAAGAAAGAGAAGAAAAAGAAAAAAGAAAAAAAAAAGGGATAAGGCATGTTAAAATTTCTAAAATAAAAGAAAGAAAATTATTTATAAATTAATTATGAGGGAAAGGAAACTGATACCGGAGAGAAGACGAGGGGAAGAACAGGAAGAGAGAGAAGGGGAAAATCGAGAGAGAGAAGAGGAGGTAAATTACTTAAAGAAACTTACCATAAGGATGAAGAGAATAAAATTTTATATTTAAAATATAAGAGAGGAGAGAGAGAGGAGAGAGAAGAGAAGAGAGAGAGAGAGAAAGGGAGAGAGAGAGAGAGAGAGAGAGAAGAGAAGAAAACGACAGGGGAAAAAAAAAATAATAATATAAAAATTTATATAAGATATATGGGGAGAAGGAGGAGAGAAGGGGGAAATAAGATGAAAAAGGAGAGGAGAGATGATGAGAGTAGAGGAGGAAGGGAGGATTGGGGAGAGGAGGGGAGAAAGAGGAGGAGACGAGGAGGAGGAGGAGGGGGGGAGGGAGGAGAGGAGAGAGAGAGGGAGGAGGAGGGGGTAAGAGGAGGAGAAAAGAGGGGGAGATAAAATAAGAAAAAGGGGAAGAAGAAGGAAAGGGGAAAGAAAGTGAAGAGGAGGAGGAGAGGAGGAGGAGGAGGAGGAAGGGGTAGGGGAGGAGGAGGAGAGGAAGAGAGTCAGGGAGGAGGAGAGGAGGTAAAGAGTAAAAGAGGAGGAAGCAAAGAGGAGGAAGAGTAAGGAGGAAGGAGGAGAGAAAAAAGAAGGAATAATAAAAAGGAAAAGGAAGATAAACAAAAAAAAAACAAAATTAAAAGAAAATAAGGAAAAAAAAAACACGGGAAAAACACACACACCCCACACACACACACCCACACACAACAAAAACACCCACACACACACACAAACCCCAACAACCACACCACAATTAGAAAACAAACATAACAAATCCCCAAACCAAAACAAAACCCAACACACACACACCACACACACAAGTAACACAACAACAACCACACAACCAAAACACACAACCAAAAACCCCCAACACACACACACCGGATTTTTTTTTTTGGAATTAGAATAATTATATTACAAAAAATCGAAGCGAAAGGCGAACAGACGAACAACGACATACCAACACACAACCACACACACAAACAAGACGACATAGACAGACAGAAAAAACAGACACGGGCGCAGCCAACCACACCACACACACACACACAAAACAAAAAGGGACAGCCCATACGGACAGACAGAAAACAGACACAGAGACGGGACCAACACACACACACACACAACACCCCACACACACACCCAACAAAACAGACAGATACAGACAGACAGACAACAGACACGCAGAAGACACTCACACAAACACAAACACACAACAACACACACACACACCCAAAACAGAAACAGACCGCAGACAACGACACAGGCAGACAGACAGACACTTTTCCACCACACAACACAGGAACGACGGGACAGACGACAGACAAACAGAACAACAGACAGCACACACCAAACACAAGACAGACGGGACAGACACACAAACACAACACACAACAAACACACAGACAGGACGACGGGACACAAACACACACAACACAACACACACATACATGCATACAACGGACAGACAGACAGACAGCACACACACACAACGACCCCAAACCCCACCAACAACCAACCACACAACAAACGTATTTATAGTATGGTCTTTGCGGGGGGGTGACAAAAGTGACCTTGCCCCAGTTGAAAGTGGGCCAAGTCACTTTTTATTAATTATTATTTTATTATTATTATTATATATTATTTTGGTGATGGAAACTGGGAGGAGGAGGAGGAGGAGGAGGAAGACACGGAAGAAGAGAAGGAGGAGGAGGCGGAAGAGGAGAGAGGAGGAGGAAGAGGAAGAGGAGGAGGAGGAGGAGGAGGAGGAAGAAGAGGAGAAGGAGGGGGAGGACGAAGACACGGAAGAAGAGAGGGAGGAGGAGGGTCAGGAGGAAGAGGAGGAGGAGGAGGAGGAAGATGGTAGTAGTACAAGTATGTATGAACATTTGACATTTTGGTTTAGTCACGAAAAGAGAGAGGGATGACCACAAACCCTTTTCTCTCTATCTCGTTCTCTCCTCTCTCTTCTACTCCTCTCTCTCTCTCCTCTCTCTCTCTCTCCCTCTTCTCTCCCTTCTCTCTCTCTCTCTTGTTCACCGGGACAGGAAGTAATAGAAAGATAAATGACACACACACACAAACACAACAAAACACAAAAACCAACAAACAACACAAAAATTTTCCTTTTCATTCCAGTTACAAAGAAGGAGAAAAGGAGAGAGAGGGGAGGAGAGAGAGGAGGAGAGAAAGAGAGAGAAAAAAAAAATTGTTACCTTCCTTTGGGCTTTTTTTTATTCTCCTTTTCTTCCCCTTCCCTCTCTCTCTCTCTCTTCCTCTCTCTCTCTCTCTCTTCTCTCTTTTCCTTCCTCCCTCCCCTCTCTCTCTCTCTCTCATGAAAAAATAAAAAAACAATAACCATCTCCTCATCATCATTCGTACTATAGTAAGGTATAGATGGGGCATACACAAGGTTGCGCGTGGCCTCCGGTGCTCTTTCTCCGTGCATCAGCCTTGAGCCTGTGGTACCCGGGAAAACAGGCTAGTGTGACCCCAAACCCCGGGTTCCAAGTTCCCTTCCCCGGGGGGGACCCAGGTCCCATTTATCCACCATTCCAGGAAGGAAGGATGAAAAATTGGCTGGCCCCACTCCCGCATTAAACCGGCCAAATTCTACTTAAGCGGCAAACCCCTTCCAGGAGGCGACCTCATATTATACAGCTTAATAAATTCCCCAATAAAATAACCCGAAAAAACAAAAAAAAAACTTACAAAATCCCCTTTCAGATATCGTATGCCAAAACATTACGCAATAGAGAAAGTTCGTACTAAACCCCCAAAAAAATTAACAACACATTATCACTCAAAAATATCTATTAAACCCCAAACAAAAAATTTCCAAAAAAAATACAAACACCCGTTTATTAAACGAGCCAAAAACGTCGTACGCGGCAAGATAAGAGTGTCGTACAGTACCTTCAGTTATTGTCGTATGCACCAAACAGTCATGTGGCGTAGTGTTTACCTTGAGGAAGCCCGATAATAATAATCCAGAAAAATCATAAAAAACACGTTTACAAAAATTTAAAATGTCGTTTACCCCCCAAAAAACTGTCATACTCGAATAAAAATCCCCTTAAAGTAATCGTCCAGACCCATTTTTTCTTTGCATAATTATGTTGAATGTTCATTCAAAATACCTAATCCACAAAAAATAATTAATTTCCACGCCTTATTTCCCTAAAAACATTACTTATGTAAAAAGCGCGGGAAAAACAACAGCCACATTCCAGGGAGCGGCGGGTAGTAGCGAGGCCTCTCATCTCGGTGGCCTCGTACTACCCGCCGCTCCCAGTGCAACAATATGTCGCCGTATAGGTTGGAAATGGGTGCAAGCCCTCAGGAAAAAGGGACAGCTTCTTGCTGCACCCATACAGGATGCAAGTATATGCCATATCGGCAAAAAAAAAAAATATCCAGAAACACCCAAACTTCTTAAGGGAACTATATTTTTGTTCTGAGTTACTAAAGTGTATTGTATCAGTGCCGGGTGGGAGGCTTCCTGCCGTGACGTCACCGAAACCGTGGTCCGTCGTCTGGCTGGTCGCCAGTTGTGTTTTGAGAGCTCGGGGATTTTCAGATTTTGAATGCGGATCATTTTAAAAAAGGGTGACTTGATGCAAAAAAGTGACAACATATTGTTGATATACTCGATCATGGCTATATTTTACTGCATTAAAACAGGAATGATGAAATGGTCGGACGATTAACTTTTAAGATATTGTAAACACAACAAAAACAGAAAAGCTCTCGTTCGCGCAAAGATAAATTAAGTTGAAAATAAAATTAAGTTAAGTCAAGTCAAAAGATAAATTAAGAGTGTCGTAAGTATCTTTAGTTATTCTCGTTTTGCACAAACAACTGTCGTACGCGGTGAGATAAGAGAGAGTGGTGCAGTGTTTACCTTGAGGAAGCCCGGGGGGTGTTGACGGAGGGCTGCACCAGGGACTCACAGTTGCCCTCGCATTGTTCACTGCCCGTCCTCCTCACACACCCGCACCACACGTCCGCCTCGTCATACTCCCCTGTAACCATCACAAAACACGCCAGGGTTAAACCCTTTAGGACGGAACGTAATTTCATTGTAATTTGACCAAATTTGATCATTTTAATGGATAAACCAATGTTTTTATAGATTGACCTGTTTCGTATCCTTGTCCATTAGCTAATTTGGTATATTTAGTTACTTTTCGTAATTTTATGGCTGACAACAGACAATTTTATATAGCAAAGGAAAGATTTGGGCCTCAAGGGTTAACGATGGGAACCTCGACACTGCAGGGTTCTCAAACTGGGGTTGCAAAAAGATTTACAGAATGTGAAATATGCATCAGAAACAATTAGATTTTCGTAATATAGTCATAAATATTTTTTTAGATCGTCAATCTAAAACAATATACAGTGACTCTAGGCCTTAATTCCTAGACCTTTGATGAATTACTAATGAAAAAGTACAGCAGAAATGTAGAATATTTAGCATTCATATCATTACGGTATTATTTATATACTTATAAGTGTGTGTGTGTGTGTGTGTGTGTGTGTGTGTGTGTGTGTGTGTGGTGTGTGTGTTTGAAGAGAGAGAACATAAGAAAATAAGGAAGCTACAAGAGGCCGTGAGACCTACACGTGGTAGTTCCTGTCACCCAAAAATACCTACATCCACCTTTCATCCCATCCATGAACCTATCCAGCCCTCTTTAAAACTTCCTAATGACTCCGCACTAAAATACTGTCTACTGAGACCATTCCATTCATTCACCACCTATTTGTGAACCAGGTTTTTTCCCCATTTCCTTTTTAAATTAGCTTTTTCCCGCTTGAATCCGTTACTTCTTGTTCTACCCTGGTTAAAAGCCGTAAGAACTTTTCCTACCTCTCGTTTATTAAATCCCTTTATCCACTTAAAAACTTCATCAGAGAGACAGGGCTATGCATTTGTGATAGATTATCGAAAATCCACCAGTTGGAGGGGGTTCGCAAGTCTTATGAAATAATGAGGGGTCTCAGGTCAGAATGTTTGAGAACTTCTGAGAGTCAAGATGACAGTAGTAGTAGTAACCACTCATATGTAAAAAAAAAAAAAAAATTCTCGAACGAACAAAAAATGGCTCGAATGAACAAAAAAAAGGCTCGAACGAAAAAACTAACAAAAAACCACTCAAATGAAAAAAAAAAAAAAAAAAAAAGCTCCAATGAACAAAAAATGGCTCGAATGAACAAAAAAAAGGCTCGAACGAAAAACTAACAAAAAACTCGAACGAAAAAAAATGGCTCGAACGAACAAAAAGGCTCAAATAAAAAATAAATAAAAAAAGGCTCGAACGAAAAAAATAGTTCAAACGTAAAAAAAAAAAAAAAAAATAGGCTAACGTAAAAAAATATTCCTCAAACGAAGAAAAAAAAAAAAAAAAGAGGCTCAAACCGTAAAAAATAGATACGAGGCCTACCTTTGGAGACGTGTATGGTACTGGGCAGGGTCTCACACTCCACGTCATAGCCTCGCCCCACGGCTGCTAGGGGCCCACCGCCACCGCCACCACCACTATCATCATTGCTGCCCGCCATGCCATATGGGAGGGGGGGAGGGGTGGTAGGGGGTAGTGGGAGTAGAAGTGGTTGTTAGTAGTTGTTAGTAGAAGTATGGTGGGAAGAGTAGGAGGAGGGAAACGATAGTGGTAGAAATGGTTGTAGTCTTTGTAGTGGTAGTAGTAGTTAGAGTAGTATGTATAAATAGTAGTTGTGGTAGTAGTAGTAGATGGAGGGGAGGAAAGTGTTGGAATTATTATATATATTTTTATCATTAGATTATAGTAGAGTAGTAGTGTAATGATAATAGCAGCAGTGGTAAGAATTATTTTAATATTAAAAACATGAAAACAGTAGTCTAGAAGTAATAGAAGTAGTAGTTTAGTAGTGTAGTAGTAATAGAAGTAGTGTAGAGTAAAAGTATAAAGAAGTAATAGTAATAGTATATAGTAGTAGAAAATAGTAATAGTGTAGGTTAGTAGTAGTAGAAAAGTAATAGTAGTAGTAGTAGTAATAGAAGTAGTAATTAGTGTAGTAGTAGTAGAGTAGTAGAAGTATTTAAAAGTAGTAGTAGTCAGTGGGGCTCGTGAATAACAATAAAATGGGGGGCTGCAAGCTCCTCAAGCCACAGAGCCAGTATATTTCTGATAAACCCCTGATGTTAAACTGGAAGTGTCTATTCTTTGCTCCCGCTTACACTGTGCTGGGTTTAATTGAAAAAACACTGGTGTGGTTTCCTCTTGCTTGGGATTTCCCGTTTTTATCCCAGTGTAAACTAAAAAATTGATTTTTGCAAATACTTGACTTGATTGCCCTCGCCATAGGAATTAAAAAAATCAGTTCACGATTTTTAAACCCCACCGTAACCCCGGAATATAAAAAAACACAGAGGACGAGTGATCAGCGGCCAAAAAACTTGGCCAGACTGCAGCTCCCCTGCCCGCAACGGCGCAATTAATAAAAACATGAATCGACAGCCCAAAATGAAAATAACTTAAGTTTGGTCTGGTTTTAACAATAATTCCCTTAGTAACTATTGAAATTTGTAAATTATCAAATAATAAACTTTGTATTATGATATATTTGAAAAGTAGTGTTATCATTTGCTGTGTCTCTAAGGAATCAAACACTTGCAGTGAGAATCTTGGGGTGCTGCAGCTCCGCCCAGCCCTATGCCACGAGGCGCCACTGGTAGTTTGTAGTAGTAGTAGTAGAAGTAATGATGTAGTAGTAGTGTTAATAAATTAACATTAAATAATATATTCAGGCCCTGTTAATGCTACAAACTATAGATCAAAATACAACTATAGACTAATTGAGGCGCTGATTTCAGAAAGTCGTAAGTAAGAACTATAAGAAAAGGCTTCAAAATGTTATATCTTTGAAGCAAGATACAAAATAATGAATTATCATTTGTAGGTGGTTCAAAAGATATGACATTTTGAACATGAAACATTTTGAAGCATTTTTTTAGTTTTTTTACGATGGCGCTTATCGACTTTTTGAAATAGCGCCTCAATTTATAGAGGGCAAAATTAATAATAATCCAATTCTTACCTTTAATATGATGTCTTTCGCCTCACAAGGTTTGGGAAAGGAAAGTGTACCCATATATATATTGCATTTTATAGTTTCCTCTCCCCTTTCCGTGATATCCCTCCCCCTACCGTGATATCCTACCCCTCCGTGATATCCCTCCTCCCTCCCGTGATACCCCTACCCCATAGAAAGAAAGAAAGAGAGAGAGAGAGAGAGAGAGGGGGAGAGACAGTGGGGGGTAAAGTTAGAGGTGTGTCAAGGGAGAGAGTTTTCCTCTCTCTCTTCTCTTCTTCTCTCTCTCCTCTCTCCTTCTCTCTCTTCCCTCTCTATCTCACTCTCCCATTTAGTTTTTTTTTTTAGGATAATGGGTTGATAATTTTAATAGAAATAATGATAATAATAATAACAGTAATGAATTAAGTTTATTATTATTAAGTGTTATTATTGTCTCTTATTATTATTATTATTATTATTGTGTAACTAGATTATTATTATTATTATTATTATTATTATTATTTATTATTATTGTGTAACAGTAGATTATTATTATTATTATTATTATTATTATTATTATTATTATTATTATTCTCATCAGCTCAAAGTGACGTCACGGGTATGGTCGGCCATCTTTGTTGTTGTTGTGATGACGTCACCGACACAACAACAACAACAACAACAACAACAGCAGGACAAGAAAGCCGTTGTTTGTTACTACGCTTCTTGGGCTCATTATAAAAAAGGTAAGGTCAATATAGGGTCAAAATAAGGTCAAAATATAGTCAAGATAAGGTCAGAATAGCGTCAAAATTAGGTCAAAATAAGGTCAGTTCAGTCAAAATAAGGTCAAATAAGGTCAGTTCAGTCAAAATAAGGTCAGTTCAGTCAAAATAAGATCAAAATAAGGTCAAGATAAGGTCAAAATATGGTCAAGATAAGGTCAAGATAAGGTCAAGATAAGGTCAAGATAAGGTCAAGATAAGGTCAAGATAAGGTCAAGATAAGGTCAAAATAAGGTCAAGATAAGGTCAAGATAAGGTCAATATATGGTCAAAATAAGGTCAAGATAAGGTCAAAATAAGGTCAAGATAAGGTCAAAATAAGGTCAGATAGTCAAAATAAGTCGTAGCAAAATAAGGTCAGTATAGGTCAAAATAAGGTCAAGATAGTCAAAATAAGGTCAAATAAGGTCAAAATAAGGATCAGAAGTAATAGTCATAGAAAAGGTTTCAAATAGTTAGTAAAATAAGTTAATATAGAAATAGATAAATGAAGAATTATTTGTATAAGTTTTAAAATAATTTAAGAAAGTTTTATAAGATTAGGTTTTATTTTTCTAAAATTGTAAAATAGTTGGTCATAAGAGGAGAAGAGTGAGATAATAGATAGATAGAGAGATGATATATGATGACATAGATTAAGAGTAGAGTAGAGAATAGAATGAGAGAACCTGGAAAGTAGAGAAGCTGTAGAGGAGAGATGAGAGAGAGAGAGGAGGAGAAAGAGAAGAGAGAGAGGTTTAAGAAATTTAGATTGTTTGATTATTTTTTTTTTATGATATGTTTCTATTTTTCTATTTACTACGCTTTATATAGTAGAATGAAAAAAAATATGAGGAGATAATATGTAGAAAGAGGAGATCGAATGAGCAGAGACGAGAAGAGAGCCTTAGAAGAGAGGAAAAAAAACATATATTAAATCTTCCTCATCTATCTGATACTCTCTATCTCTCTCTCTCTCTCTTCTCTCTCTCTCTATCTTCTCTCTCTCTCTCTCTCTTTTCTCTCTCTCCCCCTCCCCCCTCTCTCTCTCTATTTTTTTTTTTTTTTTTTTTAGGGAAATTTTTTTTAACTTCTTTTAAAATCATCATCATCATAATTTCGTTTACTCCCTTCCCCCCCTTTTAAACCCCCCCCCCCCCCCCCCCCCACACACCCCAACCCCCCCCCTATCCTTTCTTTTATTTCTTTCCTTCTCTATCTATGTTTTTTAACCCCTCTTTTCCCTCTCCCCTTCCCCCCTTTTCCTCTCTCCCCCTTTTTTCTCTCCCCCATTTTTCCTCTCCCCCCCGCTCCCCAGTCCCCCCCCCCCCCCGGCCCCGGTTCTTTTCTCCCCCCCCAAGGTCTCCTCTCTCTCCCTCCCCCGCCCCCTTTTTTTCCTTTTTTCCTTTTTCCCTTTCCTTCCCCTTTTTTTTCCCCCCTCCCCCCCCCCCAAACCCCTTTTTTTCCTCCACCCCCTTTTCCCCCTTTCCCTCTCCCCTTTTTTTTTCCAAATTTTTTTTTTTTTCTTTTTTTTTCTTTTTTTTTGGGGGGGGGGCTTTTTTTTCTTTTTTTTTCTCTTTTTCTTTTTTTCTTTTTTTTTTTTTTTTCCTTTCTTTTTTTTTTCCTTTTTTTCCTATCTTAAACAAATATTTTCCCTTTAAAACCATAATTGTTTATTAAAAAACCCATATTTTTTTCCATTTTTTATATTTCCTATTACCATTTTTTTCCCAATGGTAGTTGTGGAAAATTTTTCTTTTGGGGTTTTTGGGACCATTAAGGGGATTTTACCGGGGGCTTTGGTTGGGCGTGGGAAAAATTTTGGGCCCGGTTTTGGGTTTTTAGGGGGAAAAAGGTATTAGAAATTGTTTTGGTAAGATGGAAGGTTTTGTTTTTTTTATTAAGTAGAAAGTAGTGGGGGTATTGGTTTTTTGGTTGTGTTAGAGTGGTAGTGGTGGTGGTTGTTTTTGGTGGTTTGTAGAAAAGTTGTGTTTTGGGGTTGGGTTGGTGTAGTATTTTTGTGGTGGGTATTTGGTTGTTGGGGTTGGGTGTGGTTTTATATTTGTGGTGGTGGTGGTTTTTGGTTGAGGGTTTTGTAGTTATTTTGTAGTAGTATTTGGTGGTATTTTTGGGGGGTTTTTTGGTGGTGTAGTGTGGTTGTGGGGGTGGTGTTTTTGGTTTTTTGGTAAGTATTTTGGTGGTGGAAAGTAGTGGTAGGGGGGTTTTTTGGGGTTGGTAGTAGTATAGTGAAATATGTAGCAGTATTTTTTTTTTTGTTTTTTGGCGTAGTATAGTAGTAGTAGTGAGTAGTAGTGGTAGATTGGGGTTGGTTGTTTTTTTTTGGCAGTAGTATAGTATATTTAGTAAAAAGTGTGGTAGCAGTAGGTTTTTGGGTTGCAGTAGTAGAAAGTAGTAGTATTTAGTAGTGGTAGTGGGGCAGTGTTGTTGTTGTTGCAGTATTAGAAATTAGTAAGTAGAAAGTAGAAAGAAAGGTAGTAGTAGTAGGGGTGGGCAGAAATTTTGTTGTTGGGCAGTAGTATTAAGTATAGGGGTATTAGTAGTATTGGTAGCGGGTTTTTGTTGTTTTTTGCAGTAGTAGTATTAGTGTAGTGGGTTTTGTTTTTGGTTGCAGTAGTTTTTGTTTGTTTGAGTAGTAGTAGTAGAGTAAGTTTTATTATTTTTTATTTAGTATAGGTGTATGGTAGCAGTAGTTTTTTTTTGGGTTTCAGTAGTAGTAGTATAGTAGTGAAAGTGGTTGGCTTTTTTAAGTAGTATTAGTGGGTAGTGTAGTAGTAGGGGTTTATAGATTAAGTTTTTTTTGGGCAGTATTAGTAGTATAGTAGTTTTAGTAGTGGGTAGCAGAAAATTTTTTTGTTGCAGTAGAAAGGTAGTAGGGGGGAGTAGTTTTTTTAAGTAGTAGTAGTAGTAGAAGTAGTTGTTTTTTTTTGAAAAGTAGTAGTAGTAGTAGTGGAAAGGAGTATTTGTTTGTTTTTCCAGTATTTTTTTATTTAGTAGTAGTAGTAGAAAGTGGTAGCAGTATTTTGGTTGTTGCAGTGAAAGTAAGTAGTTTTTGGGGAAACATAAGTTTTTGTTGTTGGGAAAGTAGTAGTATAGTTTGTAGTAGTTAGTGTAGTGTTTTAAAATGACCTTCCCTTTTGCGGGGTTATTTAAATAAAGAAATTTAAGGGAAAAATAAAACCCCCTTGCTTTTACTGGTTGAAATATCCATTTTTTACAGGAGGGGTTGGCTGGTTTTTTCGAGGTAAACGGCGGCTCCCTATATCGTAAAGGAGTAATGGATAGCCTACGATGATCTACAGACCCCTCAGAAAAAAGGGAAAAGCCCCCTTAAATTATCCCCCCCCCCCCCCTTTAAAACTTTTAAACCCAAAAATTAAAAAGGGGGGGGATTTTGGGTTAATCTGGGCCCGTTGGGGGCGCAGGTTTAATTTTTTATAGTGCCCCCTTGGGGTTTCTTAGGTAAAGAAATGGGCATCCCCTTCCCCCCTGGGTACGCCACTGTTTTTTTATTTATATAATATATATTTTTATATTATATATATATTATATATTTTATTTTATATATATTATATATATTTTATTTTAATTTTTTTTTTTTTCTCCCTATCTCTCAAACCCTCTCTCACTCGCTCAAAAACACCTAAACTCTCTCTTCTTTTTTCTCTCTCTCTGGGCAGAATACGTAAAACACAGGGGCCGGGCCCGGGGGTATGATCTGGGAATCCCCCAATGATGACTTTGGTAACTACTGCAAAGAGGGTCCATATCCACTTCAAACCCCTTTAAACCACTGCTCTACAAGGCACCTCGGGCCCCCCCTGTCACCCCTTCCCCCCCCCCACCCTGCCAAAACCCATAACAACCCTGGATAAAAGGGAATGGGAAAAAATTGAAAACAACCCCCGGGAAGCAAAGTTTTGGGACCCATTTTTGTATTCGGGGGTTTTGAGGGGAAATTTAAATGTGCAGGGGGGGCTCCAACTATTTCTACTTTTTGCTTTACTACTGTTTACTACTCTCTACTACTACTACTATACTCTACTACTACTCCCTTACTAGAAGGCCGCCCACTACTAAAAAAAGGAAATTAAGGGCGGGGATGGGCGTAAAAGGGGCGCCGAATGTCTGGAAATTTTTTAAATTTAAAAAAAAAATTATGAGATTGGTTTGCATTTCGGGGTTTTTGAAAAATATTCCATCTTACCCGGAGGTTGGCTTTGGGGACGGCGGTCCTTTCGAGGACGGGACCGGCTGCGGGCCTATATTTTTCGCCCCCAAAAGGGGGGGGGAACCCCCCAAATTTTGGGATTTAGCCCCCCCCCCCCCCCCCCCCCTTACATGGAAAATCTACAACTCCTCAGGAGAAAAGGTTAGACATTTTTTTTCTGCACCAAACTTGGGAAAGGGGAGGGTTAATCTGGGCCTTCCACTGTTTTAAGGACCTTGGGGTCCCCCTTGTAAAAATGCACTCTTCCCCCCTCCGAGCCCTTAAAATAAATATTAAAAATATAATATTATAAAACTCCAAAATAATTTTTACCATTTTATTCACTTTAACTTCATGCAGGATCCAACCCCAAAACTACTCTTTTTTCTCTCTCTCTGGCTACTACCAACTTCCTTATATCTATTCTCCACTATAACTTTTAACTACTCGGAAGGGCCCTATACTTCTAAAGGATTAACCGGGAGGGCCTACAAGGCCCGTATGTCTGGCAATTGGAGTAAATAGAAAAAAAAATGATGGACTAACAAGTATTATTTTTAATGGACTACAATTGTGGGGGATTTTCCCCATTTTTTATGTGTTTTCTGTATATGGTATTTTTATTTAATATTTAAATCCTGTATTTGTTGCTAGGGCTTATATAAAAGGGAAGATTTAAGGGGTAGTTAGACCTAGTAATTAATTAAAAAAAAAATAACTAAAAAAATTATGTATGGTTAACATTTTTTAGTTTTTATTTTTTTTATTTTTTCAAGAGTATTTTTTTTAAAAACCGCTTTTTTTTTTGTTCCTATGTTCCTTTTTTAAGTTTCCCCCTATTTTTCCCATTTCTTTCTTTCTTTAAAAGGGTTGTTAACATTTGGGCATGATAAAGAAAAGGTTATTTATTTATATTTTACAGGCAAGTATTTAGAGAAACCCAAGCCCCTCTTCTTTATATTCCTTTCGCCCTCCTCTCCTCTTTTTTTCTTCCTATTTCTTCCTTATTTACTTTCTCCTTTTTTTCCTTTCCTTTTTTTCTTTTCTGCTGGGCCGGGTGAGTGGTAGATGTCTTGATGATGAATAAGGTTGCAAGGGCCTTAACTATGCGGTTATTTTTTAAGTGTAAAAAAACGTACAGGGGGAGAGTGGGGAGTAGAGGGGAGTAGAGAGAAGTTTGGAGAGAGAGAGCGGAGAGGGAGACAGAAATGGGAGGGAGTATGTGTGTAAGTGAAAAAGTATATGAGTGCTTTGGGTTTAATTAACTTTTTCTTTTTTTTTTCTTTTTTTTTTTTTTTTTTTTTAAAAACCAAAAAACCAACACCAAAAAAACCACCAACCCCCCAAAACCCACCCAAACAACACAAACCACAAAAAAAAAAAAAAAAAAAAAAAAATTTAATCCCAAAACACAAACCCCACCCAACAACCCCCCCCCCCCCCCCCCCCCCCCCCCCCCCCCCCCCCCCCCACACCCACCCACCCACCCCCCCCACCCCCCACCCACCACCCACCCACCCACCCACCCCCCCCCCCCAACCCCCCCACCCACCCACCCACCCACCCACCCACCCACCCACCACCCACCCACCCACACCCAACCCACCCCCCCACCCACCCACCACCCCCACCCACCCACCACCCACCACCCACCCACCCACACCACCCACCCAACCCACCACACCCACCCACCACCCCCCCCCACCCCTCTCTCTCTCTCTCTCTCTCTCTCTCTCTCTCTCTCTCTCTCTCCCAGATTCCAATGTCCCGCAGGCTTACAGTGGCGCCAGGACCCGGGACTCTGTGACTGGCCTTGGGCTGTCCAATGTGACCTGACCCGCCCCGCGCCTGACCTCACGCCCTTCCTACCTCCACCCAGTGCTAGGTTCATCCACTAACATCTACTAACACACTAACGGTTAATCAGGTAGGCAAATGAGGAAATGTATTTCTCTCTCTCTAACAGAAACTACCACGTGTATACGTCTCCCAGCCTCTTGTAGCTTCCTTAGATGTGCTTATGTCTCCCAGCCTCTTGTAGCTTCCTTAGATGTTCTTATGTTCTTATTACTACTACTATACTACTACTACTACTACTACTACTACTACTACTACTACCTACTACTACTACTACTACTACTACTACCTCATTTCTCTATCTCTCTAACAGGAACTACCACGTGTAGGTCTCGCGGCCTCTTGTAGCTTCTTTATGTTCTCATGTTCTTATTACTACTGCTACTACTACTACTACTGCTACTGCTACTGCTACTACTACTACTGCTACTGCTACTGCTACTACTACTACTACTACTACTACTACTACTACTACTACTTCCTTTCTCTCTCTCTAACAGGAACTACCACATGTAGGTCTCGCGGCCTTTTGTAGCTTCCTTATAAGTTCTCATGTTCTGTTGCGATGGGTGGGTGGGGAGGAGCCTTCTACTTTCCTATCCTTTCTCTCTTATTATCTAGTTAGTAGTGTAGTTAAATCAAACAGCCATGTAAGGACCTAATGGTATGTTATTGTTTGTGTTTCCTTTGTAATCCTTTGTAATCCTCCCACAACGTTGCCATGACAACAGTATTTTGTTGACGTCAACATTGGCTCATTTCACTTCGCCCAAAAAACTCCTAAAAACATGATTAAACACGCTTAGTAAATGACACAGATATATTAAAATATTTTTATGCCGCATATTATTATTATTTGTGACTACAGAGTGTTGTATTAATGGCTGAAAGGATGCAATAGGGGAGATTTAAAGAGCCGAAAGTATTGCGTCATCGCTGGCTTAGTAAACACAGGCACGTGTTGAGGCAACCCTTTGATACCTTTGAAGAATCTTGGACGTTATCAGCGAAGTTGATGTAGGTCGCCACTCATGCCAGGTATAGTGTGTGTGTGTGTGTGTGTGTGTGTAGCTGCCTGTTCCTTGCCTCCAGGACCTAAATACAGTGTTGTCATGGGAGTTATGTAGCCTAGGGTACCGGGAACTGTCGCAAGAAACCCGTCTTTATGTATTTTTTCACGTCGGCGAGTTCTGGATTGGTGTTTCGACGACAGTTCCATAAACCTAGCGGGTACCTGGAACTGTCGCCGATAGGAACACTCGCCGACGTAACGAGTGTTCCTATTTTTCACGTCGGCGAGAGTTCTGGATGGGTGTTTGGAAAGTCGCACCCCCACTCATCACCGCCTTCGCATCTCGATTGCTCCCAAATACTGTCCTAATGATATTGCCTACATGTCCTCCCTTCTCCCCACGTGTGACTTTCAGCCACCCGAGGCCCTGCATGTATTCCTCTTTGGTGGATTCGACGAACAAATTTAAACATCTATAGATCTCCTTGGCTTATGAAGGTTAACCATTTGTTAAATAGTTGCGGTATGACCAATGTTTTTATTAGTGTAAATGATGTTAATGGTCATTGGTTCAAGGAAGCTTTCAAGCTAAGGTGTAACGACATTGACAAACAAACGTGGAAGGAAGAAACTCACAATAATTTAGTTTGTGTCAATTACAGGATTATGACTGAAAATAAGGAAATGCAAAGTTATCTGATGAAACTACCTTCTAAATATTACAGGACATTATGTAAATATAAGTGTGCTAATCATCGTTTACCGATTGTGAGAGGTAGATATACAAATACTAGAATTGAGGATCGTATATGCACCCACTGTAATAGGAATGACGTAGGAGACGAATTTCATTACCTTTTTAAATGTACTTTCTTTCATAATGTTCGAAAGCAGTATGTAAAACCCTGCTACTATGTATTCCCTAATACATATAAAATGACTGAACTATTTGCCAGTACAAATTATAAAGTGCTTTTAAACTTAGCGAAGTTTATTGTAGAAATTACAAGACATTTTACGTAGAGCTGTTCCTATGTTCTACGGTAGAAATTATGTTTGCTTATCTGTTTTTGCTATCTATTAGGTTATTAAGCTATTATGTTAACTAACTATTACGCTATTAAGTCTAGTAACTGTTTTTTTTGTTTGTTTTTTCTTTACCAGGGTCAATACTTTAAACCCCTCAGCCTCCTGTCCGAATCCCTTATTTCACACACTTATATATATGATTCCAGCGTGTACTATGACATTTATTCACCCACATATATATATAAATGATACTATAAGTGTTTAATCACCTTTATTGAAAGAAATAAAGGTGTATTTAGGCTATTATGAAAGTGTAAACAAAACAAGGAAGCCAAGCGGACGGTCGGGACATCAGAGAGACGCGCTCAGTGACAGACAATAAATCACCACCTTTGACCTGACCACCCTGCTGGCCGCCGCTGCCGTCCACCCATCACAACGCCCCGCCGTCATCCGCCTCACCTGTGCCTTCCTGAGGAAGACTAATCAACTGTCCCGACTGTGATTAATTCACGGCTGTACACCAGGGCGAATATCTTCCATTTCGACATCACAGCCCTTCAACAACAACAACAACAAACAAGAAAATGGCGGCGAGGGATCGGAGCTTATTTCACCATTATTACGACCCTGGGTGAGTGTTGGCGGCTATTTACTACCATATTATTGACTCTTATCAATCAATCAATCATTGGGGGCATACGCCGGGGGGCGCGTCGCCTCGCCCACCCTACGACGCCACTCCCGGGGGTCACCACGCGCGAGTTCCCATGCAGGCTCCTTTCCCATACCAAGCAGCTCTCGACAAGAAACATCAACTTGCCCCAGCCACGAGCCTTGTGGGCGCCCCCTTGGCCTCCTCCACGCCGGATTGTCTCTTACAGATACAACCCGATGGGAAGGATCGGTTTCAGGGTAGCGTGCCACATGCCCATATAGCCGAAGTTGGCGCTGACGGACTATGACGGTAATAGGCCTCGATTCAGTCTCACGGCGCAATCGCTGATTTGACACGTAATCATCCCAGCGATACCCCATGATTCTGCAAAGACACTTATTACCAAAGGCATTGATTCGTCTCTTCAAGTCACTATTTAGTGTCCATGTCTCACAAAACCCTAGAGTAGACAGGGATCACAAGCGACTTGAAGAACCGGATCTTTGTCCTCCTGCACAGGTACCGACAACGCCAAATACTCCCGACTGAGCGAGTCCATAACAACCCTGGGCCCATGCCAATCCGTCGTAAGAACTTCTTGACGTGACCCGCCGTCATTATGGACTGCGGGTACCAAGGTATGTAAAACTTTTCCCAAGATATCAATGTCCTGCCACACGCATGAACAGACTGTATGCTTCATCTAGTAAGTCTCCAAATACCTGGACCTTGGGTCTTGAGCCAGGAGACCTCAAGTCCCAAGGCTGTGCCTCCTCGTGCAGCGCCTCGAGAGCCATCACCAGGACCTCCAGCGACTCAGCAAAGGGTTACTGCATCATCGGCAAAAACAAAATCAGTGATCTTGGTGTTGCCGACGGCTGCTCCACAATCACTTGATCTACAACCTGTCCCAATACCCAGTCCATACAAGCGTTGGAAAAGTGAGGGGCAAGGACGCACCTTGCCTCACTCCTGTATTCACAGGAAAGAAGCTGGATAAACCTGCCCCACACTTCACAGCACTCTCAGTCCCAGAATACAGACCAGTTATCAAACCAATAGTCCTTGCAGGAATCCCTGAAGTCGCAGAAGATCCCAGAGGATCACGATGCAATGAGTCAACGCCTTCTTGAGATCAACATAGGCTGCAAGCATCCCCTGTCGAAAAATCACGTCGGCGTTCCACCAGGACACGAAGCGCTAGGATACGGTCCGTTGTTGACTTACCAGGCGTGAACCCAGACGCTGAGGTCTCTGATGCTTCACCAGATGACTGCGAATTCGTTTTCAGCAATAGATGGGCAAGCCCCTTTCCTGGTACGCTGAGCAGTGTAATACCGCGGGTAATTGTTGCAGTCCTGACGGTCCCTTTTCCCCTTTTCCCGATAGGGACGACCAGCCCCCTTTTCCAGTCAGGAGGAATGGTACCTGATTGCCACACGGCAGTCAGGACAGCATGCAAACCCGCGGATCATGGCCTCACCCCCAGCTTTGAGGAGCTCCGCACTGATATTACAAACACCAGCTGCCTTTCCACCCTTCAACTTTTTCTACAGCCTCTTGGGCTTCGTCAGGAGAGGGTTTTCGGTTTCGTCAAAAGGGAGGATCAGCATCCACTGCCTGTAACCCAGTGGTGTGAAGCTTTCTCAGTTTGGGGGGTCCACCGTGAACAACTGCCAAAGTACTCAGCCCAACGAGCCATCTGCCCATCCATGTCCGACACGAGGCGCCCATCTGCTGTTCGAATAGCACTCGCCCGAGAAGGAGACTTGGAACGGAGCTTCTTCAGGGCTCGGTAGGCGGGTCGGAGGTCATTAGCGTTCCCAAAAGACCCTCGACATCCTCAGCGAGACTCCTGAATACTCTCCTTGTCTTCCTCAGGAGGGTTCTAGTCCGGGTGACAGAGCCCTGTGCTGGTCTCTGTTCCCCGCCAGCCTGGGGAGCGCGACCGCCTCGATTTTCTCCAGCGTCAACGTCGAGACAAAAAACCAAAGCCTTGACCCCGGGCGCTCCCCAATACACTCCTTGGAAACCTGTAGAGTTTCACGTTTGAAGTTATCCCACAGTCTACAGGATTCCCGAGAGCACGAGCACATCAAACCGATTTGAGACTGCCACCGTTTTCTCATGAGCACATGTCAAGTCCTTCAGTTTCTCAAGATGAAACACAGTATGGTTACCTCTTGAGATTCTTTGGACTTGACATGAAGCTTAAGTGTTTGCAACAACAAGTCTGTGATCTGTTCCATAGAACTCAGCACTCGGTAAACCCGGCAGTTCTGGAGGATCCTCCAAACGAGTACTAAAAGAGGATGTGGTCGATCTCCTTAGCTACCCCTCCGGCATTACAACCATGTCCAGCGGTGCAGCTCTGGACTCTGATACCAAGAACCTGCAATTCTCAATCTTCTGGAAACCCTTTCAAAGTTCAGAAGCTGAGAATGTTGGTGTTTCTGGTACCGGAGCCATGGGGACCAACACACAACTCGTAGCCATCTCTCACAGTGCCAGTTTGTAGCATTGAAGTCGCCCAAGACAATGAGTGTGTCCCGAGGAGGAACCCCGGTCTAATACAGAGTCGAGTTGGCGTAGAACATCTCCTTCTCTTCAGTTTTACGCATTCGGTAGGAGCGTACACGCAAAAAAGAGACATGAAACCCAGAGTGTGTTTAAACCTCACCCGCCCTTATACGCTCATAAACCAGAGTAACCTCAACAACTGATGGCTGCAGTTTGCTGGAGATGCCTAAAAGCTACTCCCGTACACGGGGACCATTGCTCATTTCCGGACCAGTAGTAGGTGTAACCCCCACTTGCTAGTCTCGCCAAAGCCAGGCCTCCGTTTTCAGAGAGTCCCAATATATCCACCCTCAGCCTAAATGAGCTCGCCCGATAGGAGAGGTAGTCGATGATCGTCTGAGAGGCTCAGAAACGTTCCACGAGCCCACACGAAGAACCTTCGCAGGTTGATCCCAGGAGTGATTCGACGGGCAGGCGCCGCCTCTGCCACCGCCCGGCCACCCCCATAAGAAAAAGTGGGCCCAGGGGGCCCCACCCCTTTATTTAGAGTGCGGATTCCCGAGGGCTTTGCCCCGCACTTTGTCATAGGCAGACCCTCCCCTGCGACAGCATAGGAGCGGTTTGCATGGTCGGGCCCCCCGGCAAAACCGGGTCGGGGGCGCGATTACCGCGCCCCCGGCCTTATGATCTGGTGCATATGTGTGGTGGGTAGTATGTCTGTATTAAAGGCTGGGAGGACGGGAGTGTGTGTGTGTTTGGCCGTGACAGACACAGGGTTGGCATTACTTGTTTACTTACCCTTTTGATTGGGTTTTCCCTTGTAGAGGGTCTTTCCCTGACAGTCGTGGTGCTCCACCGCTGCATCCGAAGCCAACGTCCCTGTGTTGCAGGTTCCCCTGGTCCGATATTGAGTTAGTGTCTGCCCTGCTCACAGACGTATAGCCAGGCACGGGAGGTTCATCCGGGATTGTGTGTAGGTGGTTGTCCAAATGATGTTTGAATTTTTCCCCTGAGCATTCCGTGAGGTTCCTTAATTTTCCTGGCAGGTTGTTAAATAGTTTGTCCCCAATATGAGGCCGACGGGTTTCTAGGAGGGTCTTGATCCTGGCTGGTTTCGTCTGATGGTAGTGTTCTCCCCCTTGCCTTTCGAACAGCGCTCACCAGACCACCGAGAGGCTGGAGGCCAGGAAGAGGCAGGCGGCCTGGTACGCTGCAGCCACCGACTACCACCCACTGGACGCCACCCAGCAACAACCCAGGGCAGATGGCGCACTACTGCAGCGTGTGCGTCTGGGCTACTGCACCAGAGAGGAGTACAGGAGGACTTCGAAGGGCCCAAGTGTGCGACCACTGCGAGATGCACACCCCTCGCCCAACTGGTTTCACAAACCCCCTTTTCTGCCCCGCCACCGCCCCCCTGAGGCCCCGGCCGGCCCCCGCCGCCCCGCCTGCAGGGGGGGGGGCTGCTGAGTGGGCGTGAAGGCAGGGCCGCCCCCATGGTCCGCCACACCCCGAGAGACGTGATTTTTGGGGGTGCTGCGAGCAGCGCCCCTCCCCGCCCGATACATCACGTACCCACACCCTGTTGCGCCCGGCAGGGTGACCAAGTGACGTAGGGACTCACCGTCACCACGTCTCCACGGACCCTCCCGGGAGCCTGACGGGATACCCTCCTCACTGGCGGGCTGATGCCCGCTTTGTACTTTTTTGCTCCTGCATATGCTTTTTAAAAAACCCTTGTATTGTGTGGTGTGCCCTGTATCTTAGTTGTACAATAAACCTTTACAAATCAACCAGTTTTGGGGTTTGATATGCTGGGTGACAGGTCACTGATGCAGTAGGGTTTGGGCAAAAGGGTTCTCAGGATTTCCAGGTATATAATTTTGGTTTATCTCCCTCCCCCTCTTTTGTATCAAGGCAAAACTTTTGTAATTTTCCCAAAAAATTGGGGTTTTGTATTCCCCCCACTTGTCTGGTATAAGCCCTTTGAACGATTCGGGGGCTTGTATTTTCCTACTCGTGGGGGGACACAAGGGCTACAGTAATCAGCAGGGTTGTCCCAGTGCCTTCCACAGAGTTAACATGCAGCCCTCTTCTGGGAATAGAATGTGTAGGACCCAAACCTGCATTTTTTGGCCTTTTTCACCTTTTTTTCATAGGGTGCCAAAATGGGGCATCGTCGCTGAGGGGCCCCCCGGCCTTACATTGGGGCTTGATGTCATTTTGGGCCCTTATTGTCAGGAAAGGGGGGGTTTTTGGTGGTTTTGTTTGCCCCAACTTGGTGACTGAAATGTATTATCGTTGAGTTTCTGTTATTATTTTTTCCCCAATCCTAGATTTTTTTAAGATCCTCTGTATGGGTTAACTCTTCTTTCTTGTATGCTTTACTGTATTTTACATCTGAAAAAGGATGTTTCTTTTGTTTTGACACCCCCTCTCAATACCAAAAAATTAATGAAAACAGGATAGGGGAATGACAGTATGACAGCGGTGGAAAGGGGTCTAGAGGGGCAGGGCCGGTGTGCGTGCAGTATGACGGGCGGGAAGGTTTAGAATCACGGTATAAGGCCCAGGACTTCCGGTAACACTCCTTATTCTAATGCTAAAAATGGACGAGGACGCGGGGTTTATTTTCTGAGACACTACTATTTTTTCCTGGCCTTAACCATGAATGAACCATTAAACCTTTAGTATTTATCTATTAGAGGGGGAATTGCGGAGGAATTGCGCTCTAAGCCCTATTGGATCGGGTTAGGATTGCCTAAATATTTTCTTTAAAAAAAATTTTTTTTCACAGTAAGTATCCCAATTAACCTTATGGGTTTTTAATGAAATGACCTAATCTTAACCACTAATATGGTATTATTTAGTGTTTCCCCCATACTCCCCCTCCCCCAAAAAACAATTTGGGGGGACCGGGGGGAAACGGGATATTTCCCTGGGTTCAAAACATGCGTTGAAAAACCACATATTTTTGGGTTTGGGGGGTTTTGAAAAAATTTCCTAGAAGTAGGGAAAAATTCTTTGGTTTTCTTCGAGCCCAAAAGACGTGTGAACCTGACGATCCCACAGAATGATGACCCAAGTGTCGAAAACCCCCCCCAACCCCCGCGTAGGGGTGAGGTTAGATTTGTTTAGGTTAGGTTATCGGTGGGTCAAGCCATTGGTTGGGTTGGGTTTAATTTTGGTTAGGCAAATTTCTAAAAGGAAATTCCCCTAGATCTAGGAATTTACCCCCCAAAACTCTTTAATTACGTTTTTCCGACGAAAATTTGTTCCCCCCCCAAAAAAACCCCGCAGCCCAAGGCCCCCAACTTTTTTGGGGGGAAGTGGGAGGTATGGGCAAACATAGAATTTTACCCTAGGTTTTACCTAACCTTAACCTTAACCATGCAAAAATTGGGGTGATGAAATATATAAATATTTTTAAGGGTTTCAAGAATTTTTTTTTAATTTTTTTATACATTTGTGCCATAGCGCCGTAGGCAGTGGTCCCCGGGGCGGGGATGGTAGCTCTGGGGGTTCATTGGGGGGCTGCTGGAGGTTGGCCCCCCCCGTGGTGGCGCAGGCAGGATTCTTATAGTGACCCCTGTATTAGAGGCTCATGCCGCCCCCCTGTGCCCTCCGAGCACCCCAAAATCCAAGGTAGCGTTGAGGGGCAGGGCATGGGGGTTTTTGGGCCCCACTCGCGGTGCAAAAAAGGTTTTTGGGTTTTTCGGGGATCAAAACTGGGTCACCGAGTACGCCATGGGAGACGCAAACCACTCTGCTACCCCCTCCCAAAAAACCATAAAAAAAAAACTATCTCCATTAGAAAAAGCCCCTATTGAGGCCGGGAAAAATTAGTCGGTTGCTTTGAAAATACCGCAAATTTCTCGTAAATTAAAAACCCAGCACAAAAGCCCCAGAAAAGGGACACGAGAAACACTATAGTCGCCCCCTCCCCTAATGCAAAGCCACGATTCAAACTTTTAAAAAACGTAGATTAAAAAAAGGAAAAATAGGGAGAAGCGGGTTCACAAATAGGGGTGGTAAATAACTGGAAGGACTCAGTCATAGGGTATAGTGCGGAGTAAATGGGGAAAACTTTAAAAGGAGGGGGAAAAATTTCATGGATTGGGGATGAAAGGGTGGATGTAGAGTGTAATAAAATTTTGTATAGTTGAATACAGAATGATCCATAGTATAGTAATGTATTGGTTCCCAGCCCCTGGTAAAGGGCCCCTGCAGTAGTGGTGGAATTGATGGCAGCGCTGATGTGGGGAAGGCAGTGAGTTTCCTGCACAATTTAAACCCATTAGTTTTTCTTTCCTCAGAGCCCCCCCGGTGGTGGTGGTGGTGGTGGGGAGGACAGACCCTGACAGCAGCAGCAGAAGGCAGGCAGCACCCCCACCCCAGCCATTTACCCCTTGTCTTAAGTATGCAGGTTTTCTGTTATGTATATGGAGGACCTCCGGGGCTGGGGGGCAGGCCCTGGAGGCACACTTGGGGCTGTGAGGAGGCCCTGGAGGCAAATTGGGGCTGTGATGGTTGGCCCTGGAGGACTTTTGAGGGCAGTATGGCAGGCCCTGGAGGCCATTTTTTTTTCTTGCTTTTTTTTTTTTTCTCAAAAAAAAGGGCCCAAGGGCAAAAACAAAAATGGGTAACACAAACCCCGCTTAGTTGCCGTCCTAAAAAAAGAAGACGAAAGAGAATAAAATAAAAAAGGGGGGGTGACCCAATTTATTTCGGGAGGTGTTTTTACTTCTTTTAAAAAAAGATGAAGTCAAGAAAAGGGAAAAAATAGAAACAGGAAGAGGGTTCCCCGAGTTTCCCATGAAAGGGAAAAAGAGTAAAAATATTTTAAACTTTTGCTTTAGGAAGTGGGCAGAATAGGGATGGGAATGAGAAAAGGAAAGTTTTGTGCAGCGAGGGCGGGAGTGGGGGAGGCATGCAATTAGTAAGTTCGAAGAGCAGTGAAATGAAAATAACGGTAGAAGAGAGCAAGAAAAGCAACTTGCGGCGGTGTTTTTAAAGATTGAAGACAGTCAGTCAGAGGAGGGAGGATGAGACGAAAAGCTTTGACTCAACCCCTTTTTTAGGAGAGTGATGAGTGGATCCTCCCCAAACAGGAGACAACTCCATACTGGGGGATAAGGCCCCTGTGAGAGCAAGAATTGGGGGGGGGGAAAAAAAAAAAGGACGCAGAACCCCACAGGCACCTAAACTTCAGAAGCTTTTTTTAGCAAGAGAGAGATGTGAGTTTTCCAGTTCAGATTTTCGAAAGGGTAGTCCAAAAAAACATTGAGAAAAAGGGAGAAGTGAGTGTCTTTTTTGAAGAAGAGGGGATAGTTTCGGGAAAGGGTTTTTGTCGAGTAGATAGGTGAAAGAAATTTGGGTTTTTGAGGCATTGAACAAAAAAAGGGTTTGCTTTGCCGCAATCAGAAATTATAGAAAGATAGAAGTTAGGCGCTCGGTGGCATCTCTCCGTGAATCCATTAGTTCCTGTTGAGTTGGACGTCTAATAAACGAGTTGAAAAATCAGGGTAGAATGACACAGCGTAGGAGTGGATAGGGTTTTTGAGTTAGATTAGAAGATCATTAATGAAAATAGAAAGAGAGGGGGATAGGACGAACCGGGGGAAAACACCACTATTATAGATTTAAGAGAAAAACAATGTCAATGTAAATTTATATTTTAATACATTTTTTTTCATCTTTTATATATTAATGTGTATTTTTTCACCAAGGGGGGTTTTTTTTTTATATTGCCAGAATGTCCGTTTTTTAACCCCCAGGAAGGGGACGGGGGACGGGCAGCCGTACAAAAGCCAGTGATAAAAGTTTACCAACGTGGTCAAGGGGTGGCGGGGGACGCTGGTTCACCCTAAACCCAGAGATCGGAACTTGGAGTTTTCCTGGGGTGTTCATTTCAGTACAGTTGGGGGGTGGGGAGTCTGGCCTTTTCATGGGCACCCCCTGAGTGTTTTTCTTGCTCTCGGGGTTTCTTTAGTTAGTCGTCTTCTTTATTCTGTTTTTTAATTTATCTTTCTTTCCCTCTTATTTTTTTGGTCATCCAAAAAAACTGTTGATTTTTTGTTTTTTTTTTTTATATTATTCCTTATTTTCTTATGTTTTATGCAGAAACTTTTTGCTTGCAGGGTGAGATGACAAGCAGAAGAGGGCCCGCGGCAGCATACAGTTGGCGGGTGCGCATCTCCCCCAGCGACGAGGGCCCCTACACCTTCAGTGTCACCCGCCCGGGGGAGTCTAAAGCGGGGCCGTGGAACCCAAGGCCCCGGCAGATGTGGCTCAACAGGCTCAGGGTGGTGGCCGGATGCACACGCGGGCATTGCTATGAAAGTATGTAGGCAAAATTTTGTATGTATGTATGTTTTCCCTCAGTAAGTATGTAAGGATGTAGCATTCATGAAGAACGTGTTTTTGTATTACAGCACGGGTGGTCACAAAGGAGTCCATTGTTACCTAAACTCAAATTCCAGGCTTTCATTTTCGCTGCATGTTCCAGCTGTCTGAAAGGGTTTGTTAATATTGTAATCTTGGGGAGCTTTAAAAGGAGGTGGATAAATTCAGGGAGGGGATAAAAAGGGGAGTGGGTAGTGTTAAGAACGGGGAACTCCCACGCGTAGGTCTCCCAGCCTTTTTGTAGCTTCCTTATTTTTCTTATTTTTATTTGCGGGTCTGGCACATTTCCCCCTTATTTTGGGCTTTAAAAATCAATCTTATTTTCCCTATGGTAAGTGTGGACTGCTTTGGTTTGAGCTGAATCTTTAAAAAATTTTTACGGGAAAACTACCACGTGTGGGTCTCGCAGCCTCTTGTAGTTCTTATTTTCTTCTGTATTTTTCTTATGCATTTGAGTATAAAAAGGGTTTTACTGAAGAAGATACACCTTCATTCAAGTAACATTTTCAGGCACAGCATGAAGTGTACGGATCCCAACGGCTGTGTTAAAGGGCCACCAGTAGGCCACATGTTTTTCCGACCAGGGTCTTGGCGTGCGCGGAAAACCCAGCACATGTCTGCCCCCCACCACCCCCCCCAGCCTCCCCAGCGTCAGGTAGAGGCAACACTTACCCTTCATAACTTGCTTTCATGAGGCCACAGTCACCCATTTTAGTGCTTTCCATGGGGACAAAGCTGGTTTTTTAAATGGGGTTACATTCCCCAGTTTCTTGTTTTGTTTTTACCATCAGAAAGGTTAGGGTAGTTACTGGTAAATCACTGGAAAAATGTTTCATCGAATTTCAATTTTAAAAATTTTATCCTCAGAATTATTAAAACCAGACACATTTGTACTGAGCTTTTAAAATTTATAAATACCTATGTGAGGAAAAGGCTTTACACGAGACACTACACTTAACAATTGCCTGGATACCTTTTTAAATTGACAGGACAGAAAAACCCTATGTCATTCCTAATCCTACCCCAAAATAGCCACCAAAGGGAGGGTCAGTGGCTGTAGCACCCCTAACATTCATACAGCACCCAAGGAGGGGGATACCTGTGTAACCTGTGTAGTGTACCCTGCTTGTAGCCGCTTGGGGGATGTTTGGCCTACAGTTGTATTAAAAGGTAACATCATATTTTATTGAAGATACAGATTTTTTTTCAAATATGCCCAATTTTCACGATTTCCGAATTTTGTTTATAATTTGGGTTATTGAAAACAAAATACCTTTACATCATTAATTTTGAGGAAAGATTTCTTTTTATATTTTTTTCATTTGGTAACTTTAAAAATCACTATTTTTTTTATCAGAATATATATTTTTTATTAAATAACTTAAATTACTATTTTTTGATTGCAAGGGGAAAAAATTTAAGTATATGATCCTGTTTGCTGTCGTGTCATATACTTTTCCCTGATGCCCATCCCCCAAAAGCTTAAAGATCCCCAAATTAATTTTGCATTAATTTAAGTGGGTCTTTCCCCTTATCATAAAATATTATTAGGGGCCAATAAAAAACGAAAGTTAGATTTTTGGGAACGGTCCTTAGTGGATACTGGGGGGTGAGAAAAAAAAAGTGGTATAATTTTAGCGCAACGAAGTATATTCAAAAGGTGGGCAAGTCGATTGATTTTCCCCTATAGACTCGATAGGGACTAAAGGAAGGACATCGTCTCTGGGGTTTGTTTGGGAATATTGAAGCCCCTTTTAGACTCCCCTTTTTCCAGGGGCTGCTGGCCCCCCGCTTTCAAAAAAGAGTATAGCCCCCTAGGGGGGGGGTATCATGGTTTTCCCCAAACCCCCATTGTCTCCCTTGGCCCGGGGGAAGGGAAACCTTCGATGTTTCCCGGTGTTGTCGCGGGGCCTCTCGACGACCGCAAAAGAAATGGCGCGATCCCGGGTTTCGTCAGGGCGAGGTTGAAGGACTGGAACGCGCCACCCCCCGCCCGCCGGTCGTTGGAGGGACGGTAGGCTCCGACGCGCCCCAAAAAAGCCGCGCGAAACCCCGTGTCACTCGGCCACTCCTCCCGGCCCCCCGAGAGGAACGCCCTCTCCGCCCGAGGGCGTCAAGGGGGGCCCCGGAAGCCTGGCTTTCCCAACGACGCTAGCTTTTGGGCGAGGGAAGGGGGGCGTCGGAGACGGTGATGCGCTTCGGCGGTCCTCGGATCCTTTTTTCCCTGCATCGCTTCCGCCAGCGCCTTCTTCTCGGCGGTTGGAAGCGGGGTCAAAAGAGCCAGGGCCAGGGCCGCTAGGTACCCGAAGGCGGGAGAAGGTCTTACGCCCCGCCCTTTTCCCATCTCAGCGGTGGAGTCGCGGAGGTCGATGGCCAGTTTCAAGTATTCGCCGGCGCGAAACGGCCCCGGGCGCCTGAACCCCGCGGGCACTGAGACCTCAGCGACGAAAAAGGTGAACCGGCGGAGGGGGACAATCGTGCGGCGGCAGAGCTCCCCCAGTTGGGCGGTGAACAGGTAATCTTCGCCGCGTAGATGGCACGCGCCACCGTGCGCGCGGTGATGGCGCCCCCCTCGCCGGAACTTCACCTTCGGGACGTCGCCCTCGCCACCCAGCAGGACGATGAAAGGGAAAACTCCCGCATCTCCCTTTTAGGTCCCGCGGGGGGGCTGGTGTTGAACAGCCCGGGCCCCCTCCCCGCAGAAGGTGTCCCCCTTTTTCAGGAGGGTGGGCGGCGCTCGTCGGGTGTTGGCGGCCCGGCGGCTTGGTCATTTAAAGCCCACCGTTCCTTGAAGGTTTAAGACCCGTGTCAGGGGACCCCGACGACGGCCCCATGCAGAAGAGAACGCCGATGTCAGGGGCCAGCCGTTTGTACATGGTCCGGCAGGCCCCAGGTTAGCAGACGCCCCACCAAGCTTCTGCCCCAGCAGGGTGCAGGACCCACGAGGGCCCAGTGTTGGCGGGGTGTATCAACGACAAGCCACCACACGTCTTGCGGCCCCCAGTCGTCGAGCGCTTCGCCACGGCGCTCGCCTCGCCCTTTTCCAGTCCCACTTGCCAGCTTGGGAATGCCCATGAGCTTCGGACGCCGTCGCCGGGGACGAGGATAGCCCGCCGATCCACCCGCGTACGTTTCAATCCGGCCCAAAAGGATCTTCCCGTCCCAGTAATGGTAAGAGGCCCCCCTGTCAGGGACGAAGGTTTTTTGAAATTTCCCGGCCCACGGGGGCCCGGGAGCCAGCGCGAGCCTGCCGGATGCTCTCGGATTCAGGAAGCTCCTGAGGATTGTGGCCCGGGGTACTGGCGGTCGCCGTGACGAGCGGAGCGCTTTTCGGCGCTCACGCCGGCCCGGTCGAGGGCGCTCGCTAATCCTGGGAGGGCAGACCCCGTGACCCCCCCCGCTCGTCGCTTCGGAGGGCGCACCGGTGGCTCAGCGGGAGCAGCCGCCCCGCCGCGTGCTGGATGGACAACCGATGAGGAGGAGGAGGACGCGAGCACCGCGGTTTGTCCAGCTGCGACGGCGGCTTCTGTGATTTCCTGCCCCACGTCATCTCCCGGCGCTGAACCGGCGCTCCAGCACCCTGTCAGCTTCCCGATGACCCCTGGCGACCCTTTTGCGTCTCGCCGTGGAACTCGCGATCAGCCCGGGTCGTCATCAGGGTCATCGCGTCCCGGGGCCCTGGGCCCACCCCTCGAAAAAGGGGCAGAGGGGCCCCCTTTAAAAATTTCCCCTTTGTCTTGTTCGTCACCCCTTCCCTTGTCTTCCGAGGCCTTCCCGTCCCTTTAACAAGAAATCCACCTTTCGAACGGCCTTTTTGCCGTCATCGTTGGGGTCCTCCGGGGCTCCCGAACCTTAGCACCTCTTGGACAGTGGCCGGGCGCTGGTGGGGGACGGTTTTTTTTTTCCACGTTTTGGAAGTCGTACAATTCAGTATTTATTTCAAAAAAAATTGGACGAATCCCCGGACCCAATAATGACAAAAGTTGGGGAACACCTATATTGTTTGAGGAGGAAAAACAACTTTGTAACTAAAAGTAGGGAAAAAAATGGTTTAAAATATAGTGGAAAATGATTGGGAAAGGACCCCGCGCAGGTAGTTTGAAAGGAGTCCAAGGGGGCTTTAAAAGGAGGGGATAATTTCAGGAGGGGAGAAAGGGGATGTCGGGAGGTTAAGTAAAAAGGAATACCCCCTGTAGGTCTCCAGCCTCTTGTAGCTTCCTATTGCTTATGTTCTTATGTTTGTGTTAAAAGCAAGAAAGTTTATAAAACCCAAAGCCAATCGTTTCCATGGCCCCGCAAGAAGAGTTGGAGGTGAGCGATGAAGAAAAATGTATGGGATTGGGGAAGGTTTTTTTATAAGGAGGGGAAGAAAGCAAAAGTAAAAAATATTTGGTGTTTAAAAACAAAAAAAATAATAAAAAACCAATACAAATCTGTTCCCCGGGACCAGCGAAAAAGAAGGAAGGGTGCAGGTAGGAGGAAAAAAAAAAAAGTATAATTCCAAGGAAAATTAAATTAAAATTGGTTTAAAAGAAAGAAAAAACATAAACCCCTGCAAAATGTTTCCAGGCAAACGCGGAAGAGTCTGAGGTCAGCGATGAGGAGGAGGGCGGGGGGGGTGAGGGGAGTGGAGGAGGTCGGGGATGGCCGGCTCGGTCATCTTGAATCATCTCACAGCGCGCTGGCTGGACCCACATGCACATAAATTTTTCCAGCTGGCCTCGGCCCGGAACCCCCATGACATCATTCACAGCGCGCCCTCGGCATGGACCTCACAGCACTCATCCACAGCTGCGCCTCGGCAGGACACACGCGCGTCACCCCTGCCACCTTCATCCCCGGAAAGCCCGGCCTCCGGGAAATGTTTGGATTTTCGGACATCCCGACTACTTTATGAGGTGAAAATTTGACTTGCGCTTCATTTGGAAATGGTGAAAATTGGGAAATTTGGGACACCGAGGGTTGACTTTTTTTTTTTTTCAGGAAGAAAAGAAAAGATATGAAAGATTTATAAACATCTTAAGTCAATTTTTTCGCATTTTTTGGTTTTTTGTTAAACCCCTGTATCACCCGAGGTTCAATCCCCGAGAGAACCAAATTCCCTTTCTGAGGGAATTTTTTAAACTTTGTTTTTCTATAATATATTTCCTGCACAAATACCCTCCAGGATATACCTTTAGGGAAGGGGAAAGTACTTCCCGTGCCCCTTCTGGAGATGCAAACAACACTAAAAAAAATTTGTAGTGAAAAAAGTTTGGGCTGACATTTGGATCTTTGGGAAAAAGGGAACAGGAAAACTACCCACCGTGAGGTTCTCCCCCGGGCTCTTGTAGCCCTTTGTTCTTGTCTTTTGTTCTCAATACAGAATCGGGGACGCCCCGAGCCCCGAGGGGCCAGCAGGAGGTGGTAAGTGGTACCTGACCAGATTTACAGTGGGACGCAAAAGGTCGGGGGCCCAAAAAGCCGTACAACCCATCATTGGGAGGGTTCAGCAGGGAAGGTTCCCCCCGACAACACACCCCCCCACGGGGTATAGGGGAAAAGTGTCAAAGAATTTAAAAAGAGACAACAGATTTAAATGAAGAAAAAAAAGGGGGGAAGATATTTAAAAAGGATGTGTCTGATAGGGGGAAAAGGGTTTTCATGAATACTAGGCGTAACAGATATTAAAGGAAGAATAAAATAAAGGGTGATAAAAAACTTTTTTTAGAGTCAAAAAGTTTAATGCAGGACCAAGTAGACCCTGATTAAGGTTTCTTGTTTTCCTTTTAAACCCCCCAGAACCCCCAACTAATTTCCATTTTTTTTTGGGACCTTAGATGATTTTAATTAATTAACCAGTATTTTTTAATATGACCTGTTTTTTGTATCCTTTTTCAAAATAATTGGGATTTAGGTTACTTTTCGTAATTTTATGGGTAACAACAGAGATTATTAGCAAAGGAAAGTTTTGGGGTAAAGGGCTTAAACTTTAAGTATTTGAAATTTTTCCCTGCTAAAGAACCCTTTTTTACCCTATCATAAAAAAAAATTGCCACCTTTAATTCCCCTTTCACAGGAGGGGGAGGACGCCCCGGGGGAAGGGGGGAAGCAAAAAATACATCACAATCAAAAATTTTTTGCCCAGCAAGTTCCCCACCCTCCGCCGGTGAGTTCTATTTATTTATTTTGTGCCATTTATTTCATTATGGATTATTTATTATTCAATATTTTTTTTGGTTTTTCATGATTTTGTTGGGGTAAAATTTTGATTTTTTTAATAGGAAATAGGGAGAAACTGGTTTACAAATAGGGGGTCAATGATTGGAAGGACCCTTAAAAAGGGGAACCCAAAAAAAATGCATAGGAACAAATCTCTCCTGAAAGCTTATAAAAATAGAGTAAATTTTCTAATACACGAATGAGGAAATGCATCAATGGGTTAAAAAATCAGAGATAATCATGACTGCTCTGGTCTTGCATTCTGACACGACCTTAACAGTGAAAATACTTAAGACATGATGGATGTGTATGTGAAAAAACCTCCTCAGTAACTCAACAACCTCAAATGTTTCTTATCTTAATGCTGCTTTGGCTATATAGTGCATTATATTATTTGTTATTGTGAGGATGGCACAGACTCCTACATTAAACACTAGATTATGCACCATATGTATCAATATTGTTAATATAGCGAGTGTGTTAGCACGTTCATATGTTTATGCGCGCCCGCCGCGGCGGGAACCAATGGGAGACCGCCATATCATCAGACGTCTCATGATGTCATCACTGGCGATCACGTGACAAGTTGACCACGTGGAGTCACAAGAGGGAAGAGGCAGTCAGTCCCCAGCGCGCGGTGAGTGCAGTAGTGTACAGGATTATTAACATTGGTAGCAGAGCGTAGTTACACAACTGCACTAATGGCGTGTTCACTGAAGTGGCCTCCGAAATTGGAGCATGATGAAGAATACGAGATGTGGAAGGAGGATATAGGTGTGTGGTGTAGACTGACCACAATTGAAAAGAAGAAGCGTGCGCTGGCAATACATCTGTCACTTTCCGGGCGGGCCAGAAGTGCATCGTCGGAAATTGATAAGACCAAGTTGGAGGCAGAGGATGGCGTGGAAGTGTTATTGAAGAGACTGGATGATGTGTTTTTGGTCGATGAAGGAAGAAGGACATTTGCAGCATTTGAGGCTTTATATAGCCTACGGAGAAAAGAGAGAGCAGAGATTAAGGACTTTGTGTCAGAGTTTGAACATACGTACCATGGTGTTACAAAGCAGGGATTGAAGCTTGATGATTCGGTGTTGGCCTTCATGTTATTGGCTTCATGTTTGTTAGAGGAAAGAGAAGCAATTAGTCATGTCAGCAACACAGGTGGTTACATACGATAATATGAAGGCGACGCTCAACCGAATATTTTCGAGTGGTGCGAAGGGACCGAGCGCCCACATACAGATAAAATCAGAACCTTTATTTGTGGGAAATGCGGGCACTGTTGGTGAAAGTGAGGAAGCCCTGTATGTGGGCGGAACCAGTCGAGGTAGACGTGGTTGGCGGGGACGCAAGGCTATGCCCGTGGGCGTGTAATAGTGGACGTCAAAGACGGATAGGAGGAAGAAAAATCCTATGGGGGCATATGGTACAATATCCAAATGTGCTATTTGTGAATCGATATATCACTGGGCACGTGATTGCCCTGACGCCTACGAAACAAAGGAGGCCATGTGGGTACGTTGAGGAACCATGAACTTATTCGTGGCTATGTGAATGATAAAGATAGCGAGGACAATTTATTGAAACTATGAGTGAATCAAAGGGGTGTGCCGTCCTTGATACAGGTTGTACAAACACTGTGTGTTGGTTCACGTTGGCTCGAAGCGTATGTAAATGGTTGACTGAATATGAGCGTGGACTGTGAAAGAGGAATGTTCTAATTCCAGCTTCACATTTGGCAATGGTATTTCTGTGACTTCCTTCAAGAAAGTTACGTTTTCCCTGTTGTATAGGGAATATGCGTGCCAATGTGACCTCTGATGTGGTGAACTGTAATTTACCGTTGTTGCTGATAGATCGTCTATGAAAAGAGCCGAAATGATAATCAACTGTGAGACAATCAAGTCAAAGTGGGCGGAAAAAGGGACGTCGTCATCTACGTACATCATCGTCAGGACACTATCTGGTGCCGTTATCGCTACTAAACTGGGAAGTTAATATAGCTGAGGCACTCGTGGCACTCTACAAGGACGGGACATCGAGAAGAGGGCCTTGAAACTTCATCGTCAGTTTGGACACCCTACAGCAGAAAATTGAGAGCTTGTGAGAGATGCCGACATAAGGACTCGAACCTGGAACGGAGGATTGATACAGTGACAAGTGACTGTGACGTGTGCAAACGGTATAAGAAACCGAGCCCGAGACCAGTGGTGAGTGTCCCGTTGGCTAGCAGGTTTAACGAGGTGATTGCCATGGACCTTAAGTCGTGGGGCAAGAAGTATTTCTTGGTGATAGTGGACCTGTATACAAGATATTGTACATCTTTGGTTGTTCCAGACAAGAATGCAGGCACTATTATTCGGGGAATATTTCTCGGTTGGGTTGTGCTATTTGGTGCCCCAGGAAAAATCTTATCAGATAATGGCTGTGAATTTAATAATTCAGATATGAAGTCTCTAGGTGAGGCATTCAATGTTAAGATTATAACGACGGCAGCTGAAAGCCCTTGGAGTAATGGTGTTTGTGAGAGGCTCAATGCTGTGTTGGGAGGAATGGTAAGCAAGATTTTGGCGGATTGTCCTGGCTGTGATTTAGATGTTGCTCTGGCTTGGGCTGTGGCTGCCAGGAATGCACTGTCAACATTTTCGGGTTACTCGCCCAACCAGCTGGTATTTGGCCAGAACCCTGGGATTCCGGGAGCCTTTTATGATAATCTACCGGCGCTAGACGGCGAGGCCACACCTGCAGATATAGTGAAGGATAACCTGAATGCACTTCACGCGGCACGGAGAGCATTTACCGTAGCGGAATCTAGTGAAAGGCTGACTAGAGCACTTCGTCATAATGTGAGAGACAGCGACCCCGGAGACCTACACTACGGAGATGATGTTTACTACAAGCGTCTAGACAGTAATAAGTGGCGCGGACCGGGTACCATAATTGGGAAAGACGGAAAACAATTTTTAGTGAAGCACGGTGGAATGTGTGTTAGGGTGCACACATGTCGAATTGCCACGGCACCGACCAGTGTTGATCCTGCTGCAGTGTCAAATGAGGAAGATGTGTCTCAGTCCAATACCAGTGCTCTGCGAGCTCCTAGTGTGCGTGGTGATGTGGAAATTGGATTCGGGGATTCAGACATGGACTCGGATGATGACGACCATCCTCGTGAAATTGTTGATGTTGTGGGTGAGGGGGCGCAGGTGGCTGTGGACGGCCACAACGGTGACGTTTCGGCAGACGGACACGGGTGCGAGTGCCTCGGGTGTGTTGGCAATTCCTGTAGTGAGAGTTTAAAGCGGGTCAAAGGATCAAGGGCGTTGAGAAAGCGAGTGGTGAGTGGATATCTGGTAAAATTGTTAGTCGGGCGGGAAGGCGACTGGTCGATACTCCAACTGCTACAACATTAAGAGTGACAAAGATGGTAACATTAATTGGATGGATCTGGACAGAGATTTTACGTCATGGGAAACAGTGGACGAGGCGACAGAAATGCTTGTGTTGTTTAATACAGATGAGGTGGTGTGTGCTAAGGAAAAAGAGATTGAGAATTGGAGGACCAAGGAGGTGTATGAATAGGTGGAGAATGTGGGTCACAAGCTATATCTGTACGTTGGGTGGTCACAGAAAAGCTGAAGGAAGGGAAGACTATTGTGAAGGCACGCTTGGTAGCCAGGGGCTTTGAGGAGGACACCATAGGGCTGCAGAAGAACTCTCCCACATGTTTCAAAGGAGGCTGTCCGTTTGGCAATGGTACTCGCCTCAGCTAATGGTTTGGTGTGCCACACAATGGACATACAAGCTGCGTACCTCCAAGGGAACAAAATAGAGCGTGAAGTGTACCTGATACCTCCTCCTGAAGTTCGACATGGCTTATTGTGGCGTCTGAGGA
>JACEEZ010004685.1:308093-318093 GCA_016584305.1 Chionoecetes opilio | reverse complement strand
GAAAAAAAGTCTTCACGCAAAAAATCAAATTGCAAATGATTTTAAGGGGAAATTAGTTCATGAATATTTTTCAGAGTCTTTTTAAGGAAATTCTTTAGTGTTTTTTTAAACAGTTTTTTTTTTGGATAAATTATAGAACAAACTTTCACGAAGATAACAGTGTATCATTTATTGATATGCCCCTAGTCTACTTTAAAGAGGTCTTTTGGGCTACTGTATTCATGGAACACTTTTTTACTTTTCCGATACGATTGATGATGTTATTTTTTGTTAACGCTAATTTAGGGAGGTGGTAAATTTATTATCAGAAAAAAAGAAATATATCAATGGAAAGTTTAAAGAAAATTCCCCTTCTTTCTATCGCTAAACATTTAAAATGTTTTCCGCAAAAATATTAAATGGCGAAGGTTTAAAATTTTATATTAGGTCATGCATATTTCTTCACTCTCTCATAATGGCATTTCTTTAGTTTATTTTACTGTTTTTTATTGATTTAAAATTAAAAACAAAAAAGTTTCGAAAGATAAAAGGTATATCATATAACTGATGAACCCTTTGGAAGGGAAATAGGGGGGATGTTCTAAAATGGGGGAACGCCCAAAAATGGCCCCACTGGGAAAGGGGGGTTGGCGCGGGGCACGAGTAGCAAGTCCAGTATAGAGTAAGGGCTTTTCCTTTACCATCTGCTTTTCTCCCCACATCAACCTGAGTCGAAGAAAGGAGTCCGCGTTTTCCCCCCCCCCCCCGGAAAAAGTACCACAGATGGCGTCGCAGGGGGTTGTTCTGCTGCCTTGGGCCCAAAGGTTTGGGGGCAGGGGAGGGCATGAGGATCTGAGGAAGAGCACGGGCGGTTTTAAAGGAGCTTTCACAGAGATCGGTGCCCCTGCCATTTGTTGCAGTACACCAGGCAACGAAAAAGGGCCACCCCGTTCCACTCCGGCCTTCTTTTGGGCCCGTCAGCGAAGCTGGGAATTTTAGCATCCGAAGCTTGAGGCAGGAGAAAGGCCTTGGCCATCCACCGGGCTTGATGGGGAGCTCCAGGACGGCGGGGAAAGGTTTGGCGGACCTTCACCACCGGGGGAACAGGTAGGGAGACGGAGAATTCTTCATAGTCCTCCCCGGGGTGGTTCTTCGACATTCCCGAGTCCTTTAGGAAGGCCAATGCGTCGCCTTCAAACTTTTTGGCAGTGTCATTTGGGGGCGGGAAAAACTCTACGAGATCCTCCAATGTTTCCCCGTTTTTCTCTGCGAGGAATCCACGAAGGACCATCGATCACCCCCCCCCCCCGGAAATGTTTGAAGATTCCCCAAAGTCAGGACCCGGGAAAAGCCGAGGGCCCGGCTTTGAAGACCTCCTTGAGGATCACCTCGTGGACATGACGGCGGCAGGGAAAAAAAGCAAGTTCGTCTGGGGTTCTTGTCAATCCGAAAGCAAAACACCCTTTTCACCATTTCCCGTGTTCGAAGCCGTGGTGTCGAAAAAGAAGGCGATGATCTTGTCCCTGCGCCCCCTTCGTCCACCTCCTTCCCAAAACCACTGCAGCCACGTTTCTGCCCGTCCCAATCCGAGCTTGCCCGGGACCCCAAGAAGGAACTTTGGCGTCATTTTTCCCCCGTGAGGGGACGGCGATTTCGGTCCCCCCATGCCCAGAGAGGGACGGGGGGAGTTTTTTCCCTCCCAAATTTAAAGGGCCAACCCCCTCAGGATCTCCTGGTTCCGCGTTCCACGATCTTCTCGGCGGCTTTCTCTCTCCCCCCCAATTCGTGCTGATGGGAAACCCTGCTCTTCGAGACCGCCATAAATCCCAAAGGGCCATTCCAAGAACTTTAGCGGTAGTGCGAAAAGTTTACGTTGCTTCCGCCACCGACAACTTTTTCTCGATCCCAAATTTAAAGAGGTTAAAAATCCTTCACGGGATCGAAGGCGACTGTTTTAGTTTTTTCCCCTGGTTGGGGGTCCCCGGCCCCGGGGATGGGCGCGCGCACAGGACTGCCCGCCCTTTCTGCTACTGCTTTGGGGTTGGGAATTTTCCCCCCTTTCAGTCAGCCTGGGAAAGGCCTGTCTTTAGTTCCCGGGCCCCTTGAGTCGGTTCCGCGCCGAAACCCGCTTTTTCCCCCTTTTTCGCGTACGAGGTTCCCAAATTTCCCGCCATGGGGTGATTCCCCCCTGTCTTTCTCTGACTCCGTAGGAAAAATCCTTGTCCCGTCCCTTTAGTCTGCCCCTTTGGGAGAGGAAGGGGGGGAAAATGGGCGAGGGGCGAAGATTTTTTGGAGGTCTTTCCCTTTTAAAATCTATTTTATCCCCTACGATGTTCGGCCCGTCTTTGTTTTTTTTTTGTTTTCTTGGGGCAAAATTTTACCCCCTTACCAGCTTTGACCGCTTGTTTCCCCGGGGTGTATTACTGTAGTTGTCGGAAACCCGGCGCCGACCAGAAAGGGGGGAACCCCTTCCCCCCCACCGCCTTCCTGCCCCCCGCTCGCCCCTTCCCCATCCCCGGGGGGTGGTGGGAGTAGCGGAGGAGGACCCGCTCCTTCGATGGTAGCCGGGGCCCCCGGGGATTTCATCGATTTGGGGCCTTTGTCGAATCCCCCGCCAAAGATTTCTAGGGGTTCTTTTTGCCCTGTTGATAACCTGAGGGAGAAAAAAAAGTGGAAAAATTTTGGGGGAAAAACCGAAATTCGAGTCACGACACCTAAATGTTCACTTTGTCGGGACCCCTAAATATTACTCAATTCGCCCAAAATTTCAACGCAATACTGTTTTACTATGAGAGAACCGGAATAACATACGAGCGTGCAACATTTCAAAACTTTTGCATTTTGGGACACCCTAATATATATAGTACTTGCCTATATAATAACTTCTATATATAAGGTTTAAAGGCCCCTTGCTTCCTTAAAATGTGTCTGTGTGTTGTGTGTTGAAATTTAAATACATCCTAACTGCAAACCCAGAGAGAGAGCTGATGATGATTATGATTATTATTATTATTATTATTATTATTATTATTATTATTATTATTACGTATTATGTTTGTAGAATATTTTTCCTCCTCCTCCTCCTCCTACTCCTACTCCTCCTCCTCTTCCTCTTCCTCTTCCTCTTCCTCCTCTCCTCCTCCTCCTCTCCTCCTCCTCCTCCCCTCCCTTTCCCCTCCTCCTCTCCCTCCTCCTTCCTCTTCCTCCTTCCCTCCTCCTCCTCCTCCTCTCCTCCCTCCTCCTCCTCCTTTCCCTCCCCTCCTCCTTCCTCCTCCTCCTCCTCTTCCTCTCCTCTCCCTCTTCCTCTCCTCCTCCTCCTCCTCCTCCTCCTTCCTCCTCCTCTTCCTTCCTCTTCCTCCTCCTCCTCTCCTCCTCCTCCTCCTCCTCTTCCTCCTTCCTCTCCTCTTCCTCTTCCCTCTCCTCCTTCCCCCTCCTCCTCCTTCCTCTCCTCCTCTCCTCTCCTCCTCTTCCTCCTCCTTCTCCTTCCTCCTCTCCTCCTCCTCCTCTCCTCCTCCTCCTCTCCTTCCCTCCCTTCCTCCTCCTCCTCCTCCTCTAACTACATCTATAGAGAAATTATTATTATTATATTTATTTTTATTTGTTAATGTATATAATTTCAGTTGCTGTGTGTTGTGTGTTTGTTTCTAATTTCCCAGACAATATAGTGGGGGTGGGGGTAGTAGTAGTAGTAGTAGTTGGTGGTTGTGGGTGTGTGTATTGTTATATTTTCTCAGTTGATAATTTTTCTCTCTCTCTCTCTCTCCTCTCTCTCTCCTCTTGTCCTCTCTCCTCTCTCTCTCTCTTTCTCTCTCTCTCTCTCTCTTTTCCCTCTCTCTGTTCTCTCTCTCTCCCCTCTCTCTCTCTTCTCCTCTCCCCTCCTCTCTCTCTTCTCCCCTCTCTTTTCTCCTCTCTCTCTCTCTCTCTTTTCTCCTCTCTCTTCTCTCTCTCTCTCTCTCTTTCTCTCTTCCCCCTCTCTCCTCTCTCTCTCCTTCTAAACAAAAGAAACATCTAACTAGCACATTATTTATTTTTATTATTATTAATTATTATTATTATTATTATTATTATTATATTATTATTATTATTTTTTTATTGGGTGCAAATATTATGTATTGTGTGTGTTGGGGTGTGTGGTGTTGTGTGTGTGTGTGTGTGTGTGTGTGTGTGTGTGTGGGGTGTGACAGAGGTGGGCCCGCTAACGAAATCCACTTCCGCAAATGAAAGTCCGCAATCTGCAAAGAAATTTTATGTGTTATATATTATTTGCATTTATTGCAAAAATAATCAAAAATTTGTGGTAGAAAATTTAATATTTTTTCTAAAACCATTGGGCAAAATTTATATACATTTTTAAAAAATGTATGATGTATTGTATTTTGTTTTAATCCCCTGGCCCCCACAATGTTTCTTTTTTATCCCATTGCTCTAATAAAAAGGAAAAACTTTCTTTCCTTCTCCTTTTCTCACCGGTTTTCGTCTCTCGCTTTGGTCTCTCTCTCTCCCCTTTTCCTCCTCTCTCTCTCCCTCCTCTCTCCTCTCTCTCTCTCTCCTCTCTCTCCCCCTCTCCCTCCCTCTCTCTTTTTCTCTCTCTCTCCTTTTTTTTTTTCCTTTTGTTGTTTTTTCCTCTCTTCTCTCTCTCTCTTTTTTTTTTCCTTTTTTTTCTTTCTCCTCCTCTCTCTCTCTCTCTCTCCCCCTCTCTCTCTCTCTCTCTCTCCCCTTCCCCTCCTCTCTCTCTCTCTCTCTCTCTCTCCCCTTCTCTCTCTTCTCTCCTCTCTCTTCCTTCTCTTCTCCTCTCTCCCCCCTCTCTCTTCTCTCTCTCTTTTTTTCTCTCTCTCTCCCCTTAGAAGAGGATATATTAATTTTTATTATAAAGTTTTGTAATTATGTGTGTTGTCTGCCCCGCTGTGTGTACTAATTTTCAATCCTCTCTCTCTCTCCCTGTAGAGGAGGACGGGAAGACGAAGGGGAGGAGGAACTCTGTAGAGGTAGTTGGAGCGACTAGACGACATAGATTACAAGACAGATTGCGAAAAGCGACACAGGTAACGAAAAACGACAGAACCACCAGCGGCAAAAAAAAAAAGATGTCGAAAAAGGTAAAAAAATGGGTAAAAAATAAAAAGGATAAAAATAGGCATTGTGGGATGGAAAAGGGAGACAAAAAGTTCCCGCTTTTTATATCAAGTGTGGGGGAGAAGGAAGGGGGAAAACCTTTATATATATTTTTCTGGGGGTGTTTTTGGACAAACTTATTTTAGGCAGTGTGAATTGTCTAAATAAGTGTTTAACGGGTTAAAAAATATGAACTTTACCCTTTAATAAAAAAATTTAAAGAAATTTAAAAACACCTTATTATTTTTTGCCCTTATATATAAAAGGGGTTTTTTAAATGCTTAAATTTTTATAGGGATTTTTCGGACAATTTTATGGTTTAGGCATGTGAAATGTCTCAATAATAACATAAAGGAAAAATTGACAACTTTGGGGCGACTTTTATATGGAGAAGGGGAAGGGAAGTACTTAGATATTTTTTGGGGTTTTTGTTAATGAAGGACAAAAAGAACTGAACCACCTATACATATTAGGAGAGATTTAAGAGCGTTAATGTGTCTAATAGCGACGTAAGACAAAAAAATATGGGAAATAAGCGCTAATGACGGAAAAATATGTAATAAGCGCGAAATGACAAAAAAAAATAGTAATAGCGACGTAATACGGAACAATATGTAATAAGCGACTAATGAGGGAAAAAATATGTAAAAAAGCGACGTAATGACGGAAAAATTTTTAAGCGACAAATGAAAAAAAATTGTAAAAAGCGACGTAATGAGGGAAACTAGAAATAACGCTAATGAGGAAAAATTGTAAAAAGCGACTAATGAGGAACAATTTAAAAACGACGAAATGACGAACAATATGTAAAACGAGTAATGACGAAAAATATGTATAAGCGACGTAATGAGGGAAAAAATTTAAAAAGCGACTAATGGGGAAACAATATTAAAAAGCCCCGTAGGGGGTAGGAAATAATATTAATAATACTGGAAATTAAGGAAAACTTGTCTTTTTATTTATTATGGTCAAAATGCGTGAGGAACCCACGCCCCCCCCTTCCCCTTCTATGCTAGGGGGCAGCTGTTTTGGTGCTTCCTCGTATCATCATACCAATCCAATATCTTCATACTTACAGGGGCGGACACTGCACACAGCAATCTTCACTACAGGGGTGTTTTTATTTTTCCCCCTCTGTAGTGAAGTTTGCTCTGTCATGGTCACCCGCTGTTAAGTATGAAGTATTGTGAGGGTAGTGATGATACGAGGAATGCCCCAAATCAGCTGCCCGTAGCATAAAAGGGGGGCGGGGGGTGGTTTCCCTTACTGCTTTTGACATAATAAAATAAATACTATAAAAACGGGGGCGTGTTAGGCCTGGGCATTGATTGGTTACCCCCCGAATTTTTTATGAATACCCCCGGATCTCAACTAATTTTATTGAGTTTTTTTTTTTTTTCTCAAAAAAAATAAGACAAGCTCTGATGGCCAAACATGACATTATGAAAAAAAATAAATATTGGGTTGATGTTACTTAGCGTAGATAAAAGTGAATCGCCACCTCAGTGATGTCCCCAGGCCCCAAATATTACAATTATAGCATCACTACTGATTTTTTATGTCCCATTAAGATGATTACCAGTAGTTTATATCATGACTTTTAAAATTTCCCCTTTTTTCGCGTTTTTTATGCTTGTAGCTGTAATATAACTGTTGCGCATTTTTGCGTTCACGTTTTTCTTGGCGCGATGAAGAAAGTAGCTGTCACCTTTCGGGCGGCAGGCACAAGCTTGTCAATTTTAAAACTTAAATTTTAATTTGTTTTCCGTTGGCAGAGGAATTTTTATATATCCAAGCTCTTCCGCAGCTAATATATATCAGACTTGTTTTACTTTCCCTCAAATTTTCCCCTAATTTCCCCCCGAGTGGCGACCAACTGTTGGGTTTAAAAAATATACTGGCGACTTTCTGTATAGGTTAGCAAGGTCGCCACTCTTTTTTATTTTTGTCATTTGTTCTTTTTATACCCTACTATGCATAGATGAAGAACAACTGACCAGACTTTCCAGATACCCCTTCAACTGTCCTGAAAATCATGGTGTAGCAAGTAACTATAACCCCAAACCACACTCTGTAATAACAAAAAAAAGTTGAACGGGCGACTTCATGTTACTACGGTAGCGAAGCTGGTCTAAAATTTTTTTATTTTAGTTTTATCATTAGATTAATATGCCAGAAACCAAAATACGTGTGTGTGTGCAAATTTGTTGCTAGGCTTTTTTTTTTCATGTGTGTGTACCTAGTAGTATTGTGCGTGTTGTAAATTAGTGTAAAAGTTACTTAATCGGTCATGGGGGTTTAAATTAACTAAATTTGAAAAATATTTTTTGTGTAAATATTTTGGTTTAATTTGCCCTTGTGTGTGTGTATGTTTTATGTAGGTACTGAAGTATATTGGTTGTTTTTCCTAGGAGACAAGACTATTTGTAGCTTTTTCTATTATATTTTATTATTATTTTTTTAAACATTGCCACCCCCAAAAGAGCAATGCTATGGCCTCCCCACAAAACACCATTTTTAAAAGGTAATATTATTCTAAAAGTTCTTTCGTTATATTTTTACACCCCCAAACCACACACACCCACATATTGCCGAACTTTTATCATATGTTTATTTATCATGTCAATTCTATCTATAATTTTATCTTTAATTTTATATATTATTTTTATATTATTTTATCTATTCTATCTATTGTCTTTTTTTCTGCTTATTTAATCTGTGTGGGATTTGTGATGCCTTGTTATAATGTCTCGCTCCTCTCCTTCTCTGTTCTCTTTTTAAGCGGGCTGTGGGCCCCCCCTCCCCTCCCCCCTTCCAACCTGCTTTGTCTACCTGCTTTGCCTACCTGCCTCTACGGAATGAACTGCTGTTCCCCCCCCCCCCCACCCACACACATCTCAATAAACTATAATCTAATGAACAATGATTAAAAAAAATGAATGGGTTCAAAAAAAAAAAAAAATTTACAAATGTGTATATTTTTTTTTACATCATTGAGAGAGAGAAAATTAGAGAGAGGAGAGAGAGAGGAGAGAAAAAAGAGAGAGAGGAGAGAAAAGAGAGAGAGACAGAAAAAAAAAAAGAAACAGCGAAAGAGAAAAAAAAAGAGAAAAGAGAGACGTAGAAAAAAAAGAGACAAACAGAAAAGAGAAAAAAGAAAGACGGCACTTACTTTTCCTTCCCATTTTTCTTTTTTGTGGGCGTTTTTTTTGGGGCTTAACCTCAACAAAAAGCAAATCTCCATTTTATGAGCAAACGTCATTATACTACGAGGGTAAACGAAACAAACACTCTCTCTCTCTCCTTCTCCCTCTCTCTCTCTCCTCTCTCTCTTCTCTTTTTCCCCCTCTCTCTCCCCCTCTCTCTCTCTCTCCCCCTCTCTCTCTCTCTTCTTCTCTTTCCCCTCTCCCTCTCTCTCTCTGTCTTCTCTTCTCTCTCCTTCTCTCCCCCCCCTTTCTCTTCCTGTCTTTTCCCGTCTCTCACTTCTCTCTCTCTTTTTTTTTCCCGTCTCTGTCCCCCTCCCCCTTCCCCGACTCTCTCTCAATGTCTCTAAATTCCTCTTTCTGGGGAAAAAAATGTTTGTTTCCCCTTTTTTTTGTGACTTTTGAAAAGATGGGATTTTCTTTTAGGTAAAGGGAAATGCCCCCAAAAAAAGAGAATGAAATGGGGAAAAGTTTCTTTTCTTTTTGGGGTTTTTTTTTTCGTACCCCCTTAAATTTGTCCTTCTTCTCTCTCTTTCTCTTTCCCCGTTCTTCTCTTTGTCTCTCCTCTTTCTCTTTTCTGTCTTTCTGTTGTTCCTCTATCTTTTTCTCTCCTTATCTCTCTTACTTTTCTTCCTTTTTCCTCTCCTTTCCCCTTTTTTTTTTTTTTTTAATATTATATATATATATATATTATTTTTTATATATATATATTTTATATATAATATATATTTTTTTTAAAGGGGAAATGTAACAAATTTTGCAACCTTTTTTTTTTAATCAATTTTAAAAAAGTACATAAAAAAATGTACATTAAGGCACGAAAAACGGCGGACAGACAGAAAAGACTCACGGACAAAAGACACACAAAACACAAAATAATAATGTGACAATAAAACGTAAAAAAAAACTTTAAATATCCTATAAATATATATATATATATATATATATATATATTTTTTTTTTTTAAAAGCAACTCAGTTTTTAAAATTGGAAATGAATCATTTTTTTTTAGTAAAGTCGGGGTGTGTGTGTGTGTGTGTGTGTGTGTGTGTCTCCTGTCCCGTTCCGCTGGGGGGCCAGTGGTCCAGCCAGGGCCCCTATGCTGTGTGAGCAATATGGCCCCCCGTTATTGGCCATATTGGTATTGGGGGGAGGGAGAGGGGAGAAGAGAGAGAGAGAGAGAGAGAGGGGAGAGAGAGAGAGAGAGAGAGAGAAGAGAGGAGGAGAGAGAGAAGGGGGAGAGGAGAGAGAGAGAGAAGACAATAGATACACAGACAGACATATAAGAGAAAAAAGACAGAAAGACGATGATAGTAGATAGACAAAAGGTATGTATGTATGTATGTAATGTATGTATGTATTATGTATGTAGTACGAGTATGTATGTATCTACCCATTTTTTAGTTAGAACATGATAGCCTTTTGTGTGGTGTAATAAAATAAAATAATAATAATAGTTGTTCATAAGTATTTTAAATAAAAGATCATTTGTAAAAAAAAGAAAAGGGGAAAGAAAGAGAGAGAGAGAAGAGAAGGGGAAAAGAGAGAAGAGAGAGGGGAAAGAAGAGAAAGAGAGAGAGGGAGAGAGAGAGAGAGAAGAGAGAGAGAGAAAAGAGAAGAGAGAGGGGAGGAGGGAAAAAGAAAACAGTGATCCGTTCAATACAGACAAACAGGCAGAGAGAACATGAGAAATGCGAGCAGGTAGA
>JACEEZ010004685.1:48093-303093 GCA_016584305.1 Chionoecetes opilio | reverse complement strand
GATACACAGTAGTTCTATATCATGACTGTATAATCTACCTGTTTCAGCGTTTTTTATGCTTTGTAGCGGCAAGTATAACTGGTTGCGCAGTTTGCGTCTCACGTTTTTCTGGGCGCGATGACAGACAGTAGCTGCATCACCTTTCGTGGCGGCAGGACAAAAGACTTTGTCAGATCTTTCAAAATTGAATAAATGTTTTCACGTTGCAGAGGAATTTTTATATATCCAAGCATCTCCGCAGCTAATATATATACATGCCACTTGTTTTACTTTACTCTAATTTCCCTGAATCCCAGAGTGGCGATCAAACGTTGGGTTAAAAATACTAGCTGGCGACTTTACTGTAGTAGTATGCCAAGGTCGCCACTGGGTTTTATTCTTGTCATTTGTTCATTTCTAGCCTACTATGACATTAAGATGAAGACAACAAACATGCCACAGACTTTCAAGATATCCTTCTAACTGTCCTGAAATCATGGAAGTAGCAATGTAAAACTATTAACGCCACCACACGTCTGTAAATAACAAAGAAACGTTGAACTGGCGACTTCACTGTTATCTACGGTAGCGAATGTGGTCTCAAATTTTTGTTATATTAGTTTTATCATTATCTGATATATGCCAGCACTGCAGAAAATACGTGTGGTGTGTGCAACTGTGTGTGCAGGCTATATTTTCATGTGTGGTGACTGTGTATGTATGTGTGCGTTGTGGTGAATATAGTGTATAATGTGACATTAATACGGTTTCATGTGGGTTAATAACTGAATTAGTTGTAAATATATTTTGTGTCGAATATGTTGGTTAATTTGCCCTTGTGTGTGTGTATGTATGTATGTAGTACACTGAAGTATATAGTGTTGTGTTTCTAGGAGACAAACATATATGTAGCTATACTATAGTATTATTATTATTATTGGTAAACAGTTGCCATGGCCCCAAAGAGCTACAATAGCTATGCCCTCTCCACTAACACAGTTCTTTAAAAGGTAAATACATTCTAAAAGTTCTTTCTGTTATATTTTTACCCACACACACACACACACACACACATATTGCAGAACATTTATATCATCATGTATCTATTTATCATGTCCAATTCATCTATATATATATGTTATCATTTAATTTCTCTAGATATTATTATTATTATCATTTTAATCTATTCTATTCTATGTGTCTATTTTCTGCTTATTATAATACTGTGTAGGAGTTGTGATGCCTTGTTATAATGTCTCTCTCTCTCGCTCTCTCTGCTTCTCTTGTTAAGCTGGCTGTGGGCCCTCCTCCTCCTCCTCCTCCTCCCTTTCATAACCTGCTTGATCTACCTGCTTTGGCCTACCTGCCCTGCTACGGAATGAACCTGCTGTTACCCCCCCCCCCACACACACACATCGCAATATAACTACTAAATACTAACTGAAACTAATGATTATAAATATATGAATGGATTCACTAAAAAAAAAAAAGTGACAAATGCTGTATTATTTTACTTTTTACCATCATTGAGAGAGGAAAGTTAGAGAGACGTGAGAGAGACAGAGAGAAGAGAGAGAGAGAGAGAGAGAGAGAAGAGAGCTAGCGACGAGAGAGAGAGAGGAGAGACAGAACAAAAATAGAGAAACAGACAGAAAAAAAAAAAAAATAGAGAGAAAGAGAGACAGTAAGAGAAAAAGAGAGCGAGAGAGAGACAAAAACAGAAAAAGAGATGACAGAAAAGAGCGAGCTACTTAATCCTTCCCGTTTCATCTTCTTATTGTGGGCGTTTTTTGGTGAATTAAACCTCAACAACCGCAAACCTCCCATTTTCATGAGCAAACAGTCATCATACTACGAGCTGATTAAACGAAAACAAGCACTCTCTCTCTCCTCCTCTCTCTCTCTCTCTCTAAATATATTTAACACTCAATTAGTGACATTTCCCTGATTTATAGCTATTTTTCAGTAGTCAATGATAGTTAATACATTCCAACACAGTGACCTTTCACAAAAAGAAAACTAGAAATTTGAAAAAAATATTGATTTCAAAGATTGACCTTAGCAACAATTTAACTGGAATTACAAATGCTTGGATTGTGATTGTAAATGATCTTTTTGATAAATATGCTGAATGGTTTTAGGAATTGTACAATAAGCACTTTCCAATTGAAAACACAAAAATCAAAGAAAAGCATCAGGCACAAACCATACATACACCACCTATTACAAAAGTTGATCAAACAACGCAATAAACTACAAAAAAGCTATATGCAAAAGGGCCTTTAACATATAAAAATACTTTACATCTTTTTTAGAATAAATTGACTGGCAACAAATAAGAACAGCAAAGAAAATTATTATAAAACTAGATTACAGATCATGCTGGGGATCCTAAAAAAATAGGGACATAATCAACAACCTACTGGCGTAAAAATAAAAAACAGTATATCACCTTCTTTTCTTGTCAATGGCCCGATACAATCACTGATAATCAAAGTGGATAGGTCATTTAATAATCATTTCAGCAGTATAGGTAAGCACACTTGCTAAAACATTCAAGATACACAAGAGCCATTTAACATATATCTTCCAGAACCACTCCTTTTTTTTTTTTATTTAAGACCTAAAAACACTCACGCTGAAATCAAAACAGGTAATTGCAAATATGAAAGTACATCTCCTGGCCAGATGAAATAAATATGAAAATATAAAAGAATGCTTCTGAAAATCAATTTCAACATTTCCATGAGTATTCATTATAAATAAATCATTCACGAGGGTACTTTTCCAGATCGAATGAAAAAATGCTCGGGAATTGTCCTTTTTGCAGAAAGGTGACAATTCTTTAATGCAAAATTATAGACCAATTTCAATATTGCCCAAGCTTTAGTAAAAGTTTTTGAAAAAAGTCAATGGTAATGAGATTAAAGGGTTACCTCTCAAAACACTCAATTTAAACTCAACTCAACATGGATTCCGTTCCCCAGTTTTTCCACTGAATTAGCCGTCACCATATCTGTCAGAACATTTACAATGCATCTGGACAATAAAATGCTACAAAAACAGTTTTTTGTGGACCTCACAAAGCATTTGACACAAAGCTTTCTCACACAAATCTTAGACAAAAATTTATCTATCCTATGGAATACGTTGGTAGTGCTCACACTGGTTCAAAGTTATTTAAGTCATAGAAAGCAATTATACACATTATAATAATACATCATTCCTTATAATGACATAACATGTGGAGTACCCCCTGGGTTCAATTTTGGCTGTGCTTTTTTTAATATACATAAATGACATCATTCGTCGCCAGTAATAAACTTGAATCATACTTTTCCGCTGATGATACCACAATCTTTATTCAAGGCCACAATATTGAAAATATTACAATACTTGAATGAAGAATAAATAAAGTTCAAATTGATAAGAGCCAACAAATTAATTAACTTTAAATATTAATAATAACTTGCTTATGGTCTCCAGTTAACCTTATGACTCAGCCAGTAGCACACACAAAATAAAGATAAAATTAATCTATCATTACATGAGGTTTTCGAATTTAAATTTCTAGGGATATATAGATATAAGTTGAAATGGAAAGAACATATTGATATGGTGAAATCTAGGATATCGTTATACACAGCATTACCCCTTTTACAGACTAAGGCACTATTTGAATGTTAAAAATGTTACTACAAGTGTATTTTACCCTAATTATATCCACATTCTTTTATATTGTTCATCTTTATGGGAGTGCTATAAAACCTTCATTGACAAGCCTCTTTATTTTTAGTCAGAAAAGTTGTTAAGTCGTTATGTTCTTAAAAAATCGTTATGACCATACCCATCAGTATTTCCGAGACTTCAAGTTATTAAAGCTTCAGATATCATACTCCTTTCAAACAGTCTTTTTTGTACAAATCATTACACTCGTTTACCTTAGACCTTGGCTTTAGAGCATACCTACAATGTAACACGAAGAACCAAATGATTTACGTATACATTGCAGGACATCCACATGCCACAACAGAGTATCTTGTCAAGAGGAACTAAAAGCTGCGATAAACTACCAGAAACAATTTTATTACTGATGAAAAACTTAAAATATCTTTCAAACGTAAAAGTTGATTAAAAAAGGCATGCTTGACAAAATACAATGAAAATTTTATAAACTCTTTACAAACCATAAATGTCATATTGTGTTTTTTTTTTTTTATCGTATAAGATTTTTGGTTTTATGCATTTAAAATGATGTTTACTATTGTAACTTCCATATTATCATCCATTAAAATAATTTATTATTTTTTTCACAATGGCCTGACCAGTCCCTGGCTATGTTATTATGATTATAGCTTTCAGGCCTATAAAAGCTTCGGCTTATTGGACCGGCTTTTATCACTATATGTAATTATGGTAATATGTACAAAAACTACATGGCCAAATAAATAATATCAATATCAATATCGAACTGTCTGTCTCTGGTCTATCCCCTCTCTCTCTCTCTCTCTCTCTCTGTCTGTCTCTGTCTCTCTCTCTCTCTCTTTCTCTCTCTGTCTCACTGTCTCTCACTGTCTCTCTCTCTCTGTATTCACTGTCTCTGTCTCTCTCTCTATCTCTCACTGTCTCGTATTTTGCTGTGTTGAGGTTAATGATGCCCGAAATGACCGCCCACAAGAAGAGCAGAAGAGCGAGGATGAACTGGGAGAAAGTAAGTCTCTCTCTCTCTCTGTATGTCTCTTTTTCTGTATCTCTCTCTCACTCCTGTCTCTGTCTGTCTGTCTCTCTCTCTCTAACTTTCACGTCTCTATCGCTTTGTCTCTCTCTCTATCTCTTTTTCTGTCTTTCTGTATGGCATCTCTCTATCTGTTTATCTCACTGATCTCTCTCTCTCACTTTCGATCTCTTTTTTTCTCTCTCTCTCTCTTTATATAATATATATATATATATAGATATATATATTTAGGGAAATAGTAACAAATTTTCGCAACCTTGTTTTTATTAAATACAATTTTACAAGTACATAAATAAGTAAGTACATTAGAGGCACAGACACACGGACGGACAGACAGACACAGGACTCACGGAAGGACAAGACACCACACACACTAAATAATAATGTGACAATTAAGACTGTATATTATAAACTTAATTATATCCTATAAATCATATATAATATATTTCTTTTTTAAAGCAACTCGTTTATAGGAAAACGAATCATATGTTTTTAGTAAAGTCGGTGTGTGTGTGTGTGTGTGGTTTGTGTCTCCTGTTCCGTTCCAGCATGGCGGCAGTGGTCCGCAAACAGGGCCATGATGCTTTAGTGAGCAATATGGCCCGTATTGGCCATAGTTGGCTATTTGGGGAGAGAGAGACGAGAGAGAGGAGAGAGAGGAGAGAGAAGATGATGATGACGAGGAGAAGAGAGAGAAAGCCTGAGAGAGAGGAGAGAGAGTAGAGAGAGAGAGAGATAGACAGATAGATACACAGACAGACATCGATAGATAGACAGACAGATAGACAGATAGATAGAAGATAGACAGAGAGGTATGTATGTATGTATGGATCGTATGTAGGTTGTGTGTATGTACGTACGTATGTAGTATCTAACTATTGGAGTTAGATAACAAGATAGCTGGGTGTGTGTGTAATGATATAATAATAATAATAATAGTTGTTCATAAAGTATTGTTAAATAAATGATCATTTGCTAAATAGAGAGAATAGAAAGAGAGAGAGAGAGAGGAGAGGAGAGAGAGAGGGAGAGAGAGAGAGAACTCGAAGACGAGAGAGAGAGACGGAGAGAGAGAGAGAGAGAGAGGAGAGAGAGAGAGAGAGAGGAGAGGAAGAGATGATGAGAGAGAGGAGTCCGAGAGAGAGAGAAGAAGAGATGAGAGAGAAGAGAGAGATGAGAGATGAGAGAGGACATGGGAGGAGGAGAGCAGAAGAGAGAGAGAGAGAGGACAGTGATCCGTTCATATACAGACAGGCAGGCAGAGAGAAACAGTGAGAGAATGCGAGACAGAGAGTGAGAATGACAGACAGACAGGCAAAGACAGAGACAGTGAGAGAATGAGAGACAGAGACAGAGAGTGAGAATGACAGACAGACAGGCAAAGACAGAGACAGTGAGAGAATGAGAGACAGAGACAGAGAGAGAGAGTGATCCGTTCATAGACAGAAAGACAGGCAGACAGGCAGACAGGCAGACAGAGAGAGAGAGAGAGAGAGAGAGAGAGACGAGAGAAGACGAGAGAGAGGAGAGAGAGAGAGAGAGAGAGAGAGAGAGAGAGAGAGAGAGGAGAGAGAGAGGATGAGAGAGAGAGAGAGAGAGAGAGAGAGAGAGAGAGATGAGAGAGAGATGAGAGAGAGAGAGAGAGAGAGAGAGAGAGGAGGAGAGAGAGAGAGAGAAGAGAGAGAGAGGAGGATGAGAAGAGAGAGAGAGAGAGAGAGAGAGAGAGAGAGAGAGAATGAGAGGAGAGAGAGAGAGAGAGAGAGAGAGAGAATGACAGAGACAGACAGTCAGACAAAGACAGAGACAGTGATCCGTTCATAGACAGACAGGCAGACAGAGACAGAGAGAATGAGAGAGAGAGAGACAGACAGTGATCCGTACATAGAGACAGAGAGACAGTCAGAGAGAGAGAGAGAGAGAGAGAGAGAGAGAGAGAGAGAGAGAGAGAGAGAGAGAGAGAGAGAGAGAGAGAGAGAGAGAGAGAGAGAGAGAGAGAGAGAGAGAGAGAGAGAGAGATAATGACAGAATGGAATGTACAGATGTTGGATAAATAAAATATATAAATAACTTTATTTCGGCTAAAATCAAGGTAACGTAAGAGGGGACAAGTACAGTAAAAGCCTTATAACTGGGCACGATAGGGGCTCTGGCCCTTGCCGAGTTATGCAATGTCCTCCTCTGATAGGGGTAAAAAAAAAAAAAAAAAAAAAAAAAAAAAAAAAAAAAAAAATACAGTATGTAAAAGCATAAAAATCACTTACCAATGAAGGGTAGCAAGGCCTGTACCCCAAGGGAGGGGACCCTTTTTTTGAAACAGTAGAAGATTTAGGGGGCCCAGTCGCTTTTTAACATGGTACACTTTTCACTTTATAACAAACTCTGTACTGTATTGAACATCTGTACCGTAAATTAATTTACCCCTTTTAGCACTTAATTACTGCAACAATCCCGTCCATTAACTGACCTTGATGCGAGTGCTGGAGGACACGGGGGCGGCATGACCTTAATAAAGGGCGCCTATAAAATCCACCCTGCGCACCAAGGGGAGGGGGCCAAACATCCCAGCCCTGAGTACCCCCGGGGCCTCCCACCCCCCCAGGGGAGCTATGGGGGGGGGGGGAACCTTGTCTTTGCCATGCCGATTATATAAAATTTGAGTTATACAGTCCCGATTTATAAGGGTTTTACTGTTTTGCAAGGAGGAAAACGCCGTAGTGAGTAATTGCCGATTTTTCCGTCAACGGTCGTGATTTTGATGCTTCCCGTTAAAACAGCCCCCGCGATTTATGCGCTCTTGATAAAATTTCCAGTTAACAGTCGCGATTTATGGCTTTGGTTTTACAGAAAACAGTCGCCGATTTAGGGGTTCCCAGTCAAAAAAATTACCAGTTAAAAGTTAATAGGCAGGGGGTTCCTTTTTTTCTCCCCTTCACTTTTTTGTGGGGTTTTTGTTGGGTTTCCATAAAAAAGGTCGATTTCCTATTTTGTTGACCTTTTCGACCAATTTTCTTTTTTTTCCGCTAGGTCGGTGAGTTTTTAAATTTACCAGTCCAAAAGGTCGAAATTTTCCGATTTTTTCAGTCCAAAAGGTCCCCCGTGTCGTCTCCAACCCCTCGTACTCTCCAACCCCTCCTGAAATTCCCCGCCCCAGTCCTCCTCTACAGAGAAGAGAGAGAGGGAGAGAGAATATATATTCATAGTTTTTGACACACACACAACACATGTAAGCACACACACACATATAAGAATGTCCGAGGGAAGGGCCCCATGACATTGCCAAGCCATCACTCCCCAAAATCTGTCCTGGGCATGGGGGTGGGGATCACCGCTCTTTTGGAAAGCAGCAAAATAGTTTGGTAAGGGAAGCCTCAGATTTCGAGTCGAAAAAGAAGGGTTTTTAACAATTTGGCAAAAGGAGGAGGAGGGGAGGGGGAGGAGAGGGAAAAAGGAAATACAAACAAAAGGATACAAAGAAAAACCAAACAGCAAAAACCCCATGGTCCTTAAAGACTGTTTGCTTTAACTACATACACTAATAGATAATAAGGGAGAAAAGGGAAAGGGAAAAAAGGCTCCCCCCACCCACCCCTCCCCCCAGCCGAAAACAGGCCGGAAAGAAGTGATCCATGCAAAATAGAAAAACTGCAGGAATTTGTGGGAAATTTTAAAACTGTAATTAGGGAACTATATAGTTTGTGGGGGTAGGTTTAGTGCTTGATAGATAGGTCATGTTATGTGTGTTTTGTAATGGTGTGAACACAGTGTGGAGGTTCAAGGGGTGGTGCGGCAGCCTTGCCTGGCGCTTTCTTGGGAGGCAGCAGTCAATCGGGCCCCCAGCTCCGTTCAATCCACTGCGGATTGTGTACTTTCCATGTAGGACGCCGTACACTTCAATGCCTCCTGCAGCAGTGACCCCTGGTACCTTAAATCCGATGGTGGTCACTAACTGTCAGGCCCCTAACTGAACCACAGCCCGTCACAGGTCGAGAGTAGTAGTGGTAACCGTTAACTCGGGGCTATCTGTGTGTGTTATGAGGACTAATGTAGTGTTGGTGTAGGCTCAGTGTGGAAGTTCAGGGGTGGTGCGGCAGCCTTGCCTGGCGCTTTCTGGAGGCAGCAGTCAATCAGGCCCCAGCTCCGTTTCAATCCACTGCGGTAGTGCACTTTCCAAGTAGGACGCCGTGCACTTCAATGCCCCTGCAGCAGTGACCCTGGTATAAAATCCCGATGGTGGTCACTAACTGACAGGGCCCTTACTGAACCACAGCCCGTCACAGGTCAAAAGTTGTAGTAGTGACCGTTTACTCGGGCTGTCTGAGACGTTGAGGAGGAGGAGGAGGAGGAGGAGGAGGAGGAGGAGGAGGAGGAGGAGAAGAGGAAGAAGAAGAGGAGGAGGAGGAGGAAGGAGGAGGAGGAGGAGGAATGGGAGGAGGAGGAGGAGGAGGAGGAGGAGGAGGAGGAGGAGGAGGAAGAGGGAAGGAGGAGGAGGAGGAGGAGAAGGAGGAGAAGGAGGAGGAAGAGGAAGTAAGAAGGGAAGAAGGAGGAGGAAGTAAGAAGGAGGAAGAAGAGAGGAGGAGGAGGAGGAGGAGGAGGAATACAAAATGAATAAAAATAAACTATTCTACAAACATAATAATAATAATAATAATAATAATAATAATAATAATAATAATGATAATAATAATAATAATAATGATAATAATAATAATAATAATAATAAAAATAATAATAATAATAATAATAATAATAATAATAATGATAATGATAATAATAATAATAATAATGACCTGTGTATAGCTGCAGTTAGAATGTATAAAGGGAAGCAAGGGCCTTTAAACCTTATATAGAAGTTATTATATAAGCAAGTACTATAATATACTATATAATATAATATATATAAGTAACATTATAATATAGGTTCTTATTATATGGCTATAGTATTACTTATAGCGAGAGAGAGAGAGAGGAGAGAGAGGAGAGAGAGAGAGAGATGAGAGACGAGAGAGAGGAGAGAGACAGAGGAGAGAAGAGAGAGGAGACGAGAGAGATGAGAGAGACACGGAGAGAGAGAGAGAGAGAGAGAGAGAGAGAGAGAAGAGGAGAGTGTTGAAGACAGATAGACAGACATTAAGACAGAGTAGAGAGCGAGAGCGAGAGAGCGAGCAGAGACGAGAGAGAGAGAGAAGAGAGAGACGAGAGAGAACCGAGAGAGAGAGAGAGAGGAGAGAGGGAGAGAGAGAGAGAGAGAGAGAGTGTTGGAAGACAGATAGGACAGACATTATAGACAGAGAGAGAGAGCGAGAGAGAGAGCTGAGAGCGAGAGCGAGAGCCGAGAGAGAGAGCGAGAGAGAGAGAGAGAGATGAGGAGAGTTGAGAGATGAGACGAGGAGAGAGAGAGACAGAGTTGAAGGACAGATACAGACCATATACAGAGAGACGAGAGAGAGAGAGAGAGAGAGAGAGAGAGAGATGACACGAGGAGAGAGAGAGGAGAGATGAAGAGAGAGACGAGATGAGAGAGAGAGAGAGATGTAGAGAGATAGAGAGAGATGAGATGAGAATGAGAGAGAACGACATGAGAGAGAGAGAGAGGAGAGAGAGAGAGAGTCGCAGCCCACCCCGCTTGAGGCTAGTGATACTGTGACACTATTAGTTCTATTCACTAAGGCATGGATTCTTGTGAAGCTGATCGATGCCCTACCCGAGTATGTAAGGACGTCGTGATTGGGCCTGATGCACGCGGGCTGGGTGGTGATTGTGGTGGTTATTTTGGTAGCCTCAGCCAATCAGGCGACGGTCCTTACATAATCAGGTAGGCTTCCGAGCAGCTCCCATTGAATCCAGCTTAAGGAATAGGGACATAGTGACAGCAACCAGTGCATCAACAAACACTTAATGATGCATAATGATATAACTTGTATATAATGTTGATAAATAATTATAAGTATATTATATAATGTTATATAATATAATTGTTACTTTTAGGTATTTATATTTATGTGTGATATAGCTATATTTACTTGCCCTTAAGATAGGTAGACACGACAGTGCACCTTAATTTGGGGCTTCATGTATGAGGTATGTTTTACAAAAAAAAAGAAAAAAAAAGAAGAGAGAGAGAGGAGAGAGAGAGAGTGAGAGAGGAGAGAGAGACGAGACGGAGATGAGAGAGAGAGAGACAGACGAGACGAGAGAGAGAGGAGAAGAGAGAGAGTAGGAGAGAGAGAGAGAGAAGAGAGAGTAGAGGGAGAGAGAGAGAGGAGAGAGAGAGAGAGAGAACGAGAGAGTCCAGGTTGATTCCTGGCTGGCTTGGAACAGTAACCCACTTAGCTTGCCTTTCCTTCACCCCTGCTACCTGTCCATTACGCCGCCCCACACAACCCACCCCAAACCTACACACACACACACACACACTCTACATAAGTTCCTTCGTAGCAACCTAAGATGTTTTTCTCTCTTTATATGCTTGTAAGTTGTCGTTAGCAGAGAGAGAGAGAGAGATTGAGAGAGAGAGATAGAGAGAGAGAGAGGAGAGAGATGAGAGAAGAGAGAGAGAGAAGAGAGAGAGAGGAGAGAGGAGAGAGAGAGATGAGAGAGAGAAGCAGATAGAGAGAGATAGGACGAGAGAGATGGGAGAGAGAGAGAGAGGAGAGAGAGAGGAGAGAGAGAATAATTCAATCAATCAATCATTGGGGGCATACGCCGGGGGCGCCGTCGCCTCGCCCACCTACGACGGCCACTGCTGGGGGTCACACGCGCGAGCTCCCATGCAGGCTCCTTTCCCATACCAAGCAGCCTATCGACAATGTAAACATCAAACTTGCCCCAAGCCACGAGCCCTGTGGGCGCCCCCTTGGCCTCCTCCCAGACGGCATTGTCTCTTACCGATGGGAAGGATCGAGTTTCAGGGTTAGCGTGCCCACATGCCCATATAGCCGAAGATTGGCGCTGATGGACTATGCAGGTAATAGGCCTCAATTCAGTCTCACGGTTCAATCGCTGATTTGACACGTAATCATTCCCAACGATACCCCATGATTCTGCGAAGACACTTATTACCAAGAACATTGATTCGTTTCTTCTTCAAATCACTATGTAGTGTCCATGTCTCAACAACCATAGAGTAAGACAGGGAATCAACAACGCGACTTGAGATCCTGGATCTTTGTCTCCTGCCACAGGTACCGGACAATGCCAAAATCTCCTGCTGGAGCGAGTCCATACAACGTGGGCTATGCCAATACTCGCCGTAAGACTTCTTGACGTGACCGCGTCATTATGGACTGCGCTACAAAGGTATGGTAAAACTTCCAAGATCCAATGTCCTCGCCACACGCATGAACAGACTGTACTGCTTCATCTAGTAAGTCTCAAACACCTGGACCTTGGTCTTGAGCAGGAAGACCTCAAGTCCCAAAGGACTTTGCCCTCCTCGGGCAGCACCTCGAGAGCCATCACCAGGACCTCCAGCGGACTCAGCAAAGATTACTGCATCATCGGCAAAAAACAAGATCAGTGATCTTGGTGTTGCTGACGGATGCCTCCACAAGCACTTGGATCTACAACTTTGTCCAATACCCAGTCATGCAAGCGGGATGAAAAATGATGGCAAGGACGCACCCTTGCCTCACTCCTGTATTCACAGGGAAGAAGCTGGATACACTCGCCCCACACTTAACAGCATCTCAGTCCCAGAATACAGACCCAGTTATCAAACCAATAGTCCTTGCAGGAATCCTCGAAAAGTCGCAGAAGGAGACCCCAAAAGTGACTCACGATGCACTGAGTCAAATGCCTTCTTGAGATCAACATAGGCTGCAAGGCTAATATGGAGGAGGAAAAATTAAAGGAGGAGCAGGAGGAGAAGGAGGAGGAGGAGTAGAGGAGGAGAGGAGGAGGAGGAGGAGGAGGAGGAAGAGGGAAAGAGGACGAGGAAGAGGAAGCGGAAGAGGAAGAGGAGAGAAGGAGGAAAAGAGGAGGGGGATGAGGAGAGGAAGGGGAAAAAGAATGAGGAGAGGACAGAAGGAGGAGGAGAGGACAGAAGGAGGAGGAGAGGACGAAGGAGGAGGAGGCCCGCTTCATTTATTACTGGTTTTTTTATGTATATATGTATGTGTATGTATGTGTATGTGTATGTAGTGCATATGTATATGATATGTATGATATATTAGTAATAGATGTTAATAAATTAAAAAAAAAAAAAAAAAAAAGGAGGCAGGAGGAGGAGGAGAAGGAGGAGGAGGACGAGGGACAGAAGAGATGTTTATTTTAAAGGTTCATTTCCATTGACAGTATTGTTGCAGGTGTGTGTAGTCGTGTTGTGTGTGTGTGTGTGTGTGGTGTGTGTGTGTGTGAGAGAGAGAGAATGAGATGAGAGAGAGGAGAGAGAGAGAGAGAGAGAGGAGAAGCGAGAGTGAATAGACGGAAGAGGAGAGGCGAGTTAAGTGGTGGAGAGAGCGAGAGGTCCCGCCTGAGGAGTTCGAGAACGAGGAGAGAGGAGGGAGTCGACAGAGAGAAACCCCCACCCGACGCCAGAGGCGGTGGAAAGAGAGGAGGAACAGAGAAAGAGGAGAGGAGGCGAGACGAGGAGAGAGAGAGGAGGAGAGACCGATGAGACAGCACGACGAGAGGAGAGAGAATGAGAAGAAAGAGGAGACGATGATGAGAACGGATGGAGAGAGAGGAGGAGAGAGGGGACTGCAGTTGGTCAGTGCTGTCCGCATCAGTTTGAAGAGAAAGATGAGGAGACGGATGTGATCTGCCTGAGTAATTCTCATTCTCTCTCTCTCTCCAAATCATGTCGTCTTTCATCTCTCTTCTCATACGTCATACTCTTCTCTCTCTCCGCTCTCCTTCTCTCTCTCTCTCCCTCTCTCTCTCCTCACTTTACACTACTACTATATATGATACTATATTGAACTACTATTACTACCTATATGCTACTATATCCTCTCTCTCTCTCTCTCTCTCTCCTCTCTCTCTCTCTCTCTCTATCTCTCTCTCTCTCTATCTCGCCTCTCTGCTCTCTCTCTCTCTCTCTCTCGGCTCTCTATCTCTCTATATCCTCTCTCTCTCTCTCTCTCTTAATCTGTGTTTAAGAAAATAAGTGTTTGTTTCAGTGACATTTGAAAGAAAGAAAGAAAAAAAAATAAATAATTAAAGATAAGAATAAAGATAATAGAGAAGTAAGTAGTAGTAGTAGTCAGTTGGACAGTAGTTGTAGTAGTAGTAGGAGTCTAGTTAGTAGTAGTAGTAGTAGTAGTAGAGTAGTAGTTAGTAGTAGTGGAAGTAGTAGTAGTAGTAGTAGGAGTAGTAGTAAGTATTAGTAGTAGTAGTAGTAGTAGTAGTGGGAAGAAGTAGTAGTAGTAGTAGTAGTAGGAGTAGTGAGTCAGTAGTAGTAGTAGTAGTAGTAGTAGTAGTAGTAGTAGTGAAGTAGTAGTAGTAGAAAAATAGTAGTAGTTAGTAGAGTAGTAGTAGTAGTGGAAGTAGTAGTAGTAGTGTAGTAGTGACAGTAGTAAGTAGTAACAAGTAGTAGTAGTTAGTAGTAGTAGTAGTAGTAGTGGAAGTAGAGTAGTAAGTGTAGTAGTAGTAGTCAGTAGTAGTAGACAGTATGGACAGTAGAGTAGTAGAGTGGAAGGAAGTAGTAGTAGTCAGTAGTAGTAGTATAGTAGTAGTAGTAGTAGCTAGTAGTAGTAGTCGTATGTGGAAGTAGTAGTGGAAGTAGCACCCCAAGTCCAGTAGTAGTAAGTAGTGGAAGTAGTAGTAGTAGTAGACTTAGTAGTAGTAGTAGTAGTAGTAGTAGTAGTAGTAGTAGAAGTAGTTTCAGAAATTAGTAGAAGTAGTAGTAGTGGGAAGTAGAGTAGTAGTAGTTGGAAAGTATTAGTTAGTAGTAGTTAGCTAGTAGTAGTACAGTAGTAGTGAAGTAGTAGTAGTGGTAGTAGTAGTAGTAAGTAAGTAGTAGTAGTAGCAGTAGTAGTAGTAGTCAGTGGAAGTAGAGTAGAGTAGTAGTAGTAGTAGTCAGTAGGTAGTAGTAGTAGAGTAGTAGTAGTAGTAGCGGAAGTAGTAGTAGTAGTAGTTAGTAGTAGTAGTAGTTATGTAGTAGTAGTAGTTAGTAGTAGTAGTAGTAAGTAGTTAATAGTAGTAGTAGTAGTTGGAAGTAGTATGTAGTAGTAGTAGTCGTAGTAGAGTAGTCAGTAGTAGTGGAATAGTAGTAGTAGGGAGTAGTAGTAGTAGTAGTAGTAGTAGTAGTGGCCAGTAGTAGTAGTAGTAGTAGTAGTAGTAGTAGTAGTAGTAGTAGTAGTAGTAGTAGTATAGTAGTGGAAAGTAGTAGTAAGTAGTAGTAAAGTAGCATTTAGCAGACACGCGTATTTAAACTATTATAGTCACAATAGTCTCAGCATGCTTCTCACACTTTCTCTATATATTCGGGTAAGCCAATCCTAATTTAGCCCGCTCAAGCCTTTAGCCCCTTACGCCAAGATTTTAATGATGATTTAGATGAAATGAAAAAAAGAAATAAAAATAAAGATAAAAGGTGGATACAACGGTTACGAGGTTAGGGTTCCTAATTTAATAATCTAATTCCTAAGGGTGGATGAGCGTTGACTCGGCCCTAACACAAGCGCGAAGCCAGGCACTCTCAAAACCATCACCAATTTATTTATGATTACACCTAAACCGGAAAACAATTGTGTTGCCGGCTGGTAGATTACCAATGCGGCGCACTAATACCACAGATGTGTGCCGTGGCTGTCTGTTTTCTGACACGGCGGGGGCGAGTCGAGGGGGGCCAAGTCAAGGTGGTTACCAAAGGGGCCTGGGAAACAACTCGTGTTTATATGGCGTTAATCAGACCAGTATCCTCTTGTGGCTTGGATAGCACACCACACCCCTTTCTGACCACTTCGTATAAAATTATAAACTTGGTTTAAAAAAATAACAAACCTCGCCTCTGATCCAGTGCAACCCCATCTCGGGAGAAAGATCGCCTCGAAAGGGCTGTGCATTGAATGTACTACGCATATCTTCAATTCCTTTTCAAGCCCTAGTAATAGCCTCCCTTGGACCACTATCATAACTGAGCTGGCTTACCAGGTGATGTCTAGCGAGAGCGAGTTGCTCCTCTAGGCTCTTTTAAACACAATCCTACCTGATTGCCAAATTTCTCTTTATATTTTCTTAAACATTATTTTTTATGTTTTTATGATGACTCGGGGCCTACAATTGTTCATCTATATCGTTAGCCCCCGAAAGAAGAAAAATGTAAGGTCATGGGGCCACTGAAGCAGGACTTTCATTTAGACGTGTGTCTTTGTCAAATAGATCAGCCCGACACCGGGTGCCGGAAAAGCTTGCTTCCCCACCTTCCACCCAACCAGTCCGTGAGGGCGATCTTAAGCTGTGCCCCACAACGGCAACTTGTACATTCCAAAGCATAATCCTCACTCGGGGCACAAACTGTTGAAAATTTAGTAATAATTGTGTGAACTCCCTTGTATTAACCAAGAACAGCCTGGTACTCTTAACATTGAATGACTCGATCCACATGATACCCTATTTAGACGCTAACTAAGGTATACTCAGCAGTGGTAGATGGGTTGATGATTTGAAGGCTTGATTATTATTTGAGGGAGTGGTGGTAGTCGCTGTAGGGCGCTGGTAATTGTGGTAGGTGCACGTAATGGCGGCGATGGTGGTAGGCCGAGGGTAACTTTCCACAGTTCCTGGCGCGGCTGTGTAGCGGCACTGTTGTGGTGTTTTTACTACTTCGTCCTTGGCTTAACCGATTGATCGGTTATGTTGGCTCACTCATAGTAATATGATGAGCGTGACTACACCTTAAGTGTATAATAAAGAGAGTACTACACCTTAATCGTGTAGGGTCTAATGCGTCAATGCTATCTTGACCGAGAACCCTTATCAAGTCAGCTGGAGCTATACACGTGGAGGTTCCAATAATGTTTACTCCTACCCGTGGAGGTTCCAATATTTTCCTCACAACTCTTATATTATGTTAATCCTTTGATTATTTGTGGTACTAGTGAATACCACCAGAATTATATTACTATATTTAATGTATCTTAATTTATACCCAATTCTATAATAATATATACATAGGTGGAATTTTACTCATCTTCCTTTTTGACAGGGGACAGATGGTTGAAATAATTGGAAGAGACAAACACACTCGCAGGTGGCCAGTTTGGATTTAGAGGAGGAATGTCATGTACAACGAATTTATTAAGCTTTTACTCGAGTGATCGATGTGACACAGGAAAGAGAGGGGTGGGTCGATTGCATATACTTGGACCTAAAGAAGGCATTTGAAAAGGTACCTCACAAGAGACTGCTCTGGAAGCTAGAACATGTAGGAGGATTGAAGGGTGATTTGCTAAAGTGGATGGAAGATTTTTTGAGCAACAGAGAGATGAGAACAGTAATAAAAGATCAGAAGTCAGAATGGTGCAGTGTGATAAGTAGAGTTCCTCAAGGATCAGTATTGACCCCAGTGATGTTCTTGGTATATGTAAATGATATGACAGAGGGAGTGAACAGTTATATGAGTTTATTCGCTGATGATGCTAAATTACTAAGAAAAGTAGAAAGTAAAGAGGACTGTGAGGATCTACAAAAAGATCTAGATAAGATTTTCAGATGGAGTTAACTATGGGAAATGGAGTTTAATGCTGAAAAGTGTAAAGTGATGGAAGTGGGCAGTAGCAAAAAGAGACAGAGAGAAAAGTATTCGATGGGAAATGAATGGATAATCAAAACAAAGGTCGAAAAAGATCTGGGAGTATGGATTACGGACAATTTGTCACCTGAGAAGCATATAAACAAGATCACAGGAGATACATATCAGTTGCTGAGGAATATAAGAATGGCATTCAAATATCTGGATGAAGAGATGATTAAGAAATTGATAACATCTCTGATTCGACCAAGGTTGGAATATGCGGCAGTGATTTGGTCACCACATAAAAAGAAGGATATAAGGAAGATTGAGAGAATACAAAGAGCAGCCACAAAAATGGCTCCAAGCCTGAGAGATTTACCATATGAGGAAAGACTTTCAAGACTAAAACTCCCAACTCTTTAGAAAAGAAGAGAAAGGGGAGATTTTATAGCAGTGTATAGAGTATCAATGGGTCCGGAAAAAATTGATAGAGAAGATCTGTTTGTGTGGGATGATAGAAATGCAAGAGGTCATGAGAAGAAATTGAAAAGGACAACATGCAAGAGGGACATAAAAAAATACAGCTTCCCGTATAGAAGCATAGAAGCCTGGAACAACCTTGATGCAAAAGTGATTAATGCAAGAAGTATTCAGGACTTCAAAGGCAAACTGGATAATAGTAGATTTGGAGACGGGACAGTACGAGCATAGCTCTTTTCCTGTATGTTACAACTAGGTAAATACAACTAGGTAAATACACACACACACACACACACAACACAGTGTAGAATGGTATACTAAAGTAGAATGTTTAAAGAATATGATGGAAAATAGTGAGAACATAATTTTGATGGGAGATTTTAACTGCAAAGAAGTTTGCTGGGAAGAATGGTATACTGAAGGAGGAGAAAACTCATGGGGTGGTATATTGTTGGATTTGGTAATGAATAACATCATGACTCAGTGGATTAAAGAGAACACAAGATTCAGAGGTAGCGAAGAACCATCAAGACTAGACCTACTATTGACGAAAGAACTGGAAGTAATTAATAAAGTAAATTATTATCAGTGCCCACTTGGAAAGAGCGACCATGTACTTATTGAATTTGAAATAAATGATAGCAAAAAAGAGGAGAGAAAAGAAGAACATAAGAAAGGAAGATACAATTATGGAAAAGCAGACTTTGACGGATTAAGAACATTCTTCGGAGAGACAGATTGGAGTAATTTCCATGCAGCAACGAGTACCCAGAAAAAATGGGATGAGTTCATCCGAATTTACACCGAAGGAATAAATACTGTAGTTATGTTCCAAGGATAGTTGTCAGAGAAAAGAAAAAAAAGAAATGGTTTAACAGAAAATGTGAATTAGCAAGACTAGAAAGAGAAAAAACATGGAATAGTTGGAGGAAAAAAGGTGGCAGCAACCTTTGGGAGAAGAACAAAACAACTAGAAATGAGTATGTAGGAATCCGAAGAGAAGAAGAAAGTAACTATGAGAGGAATGTAATAGAAAAATGTAAGAATAAACCGAAACTTTTCTATAGATATATTAATGGAAAAATGAAAAACAAGGTTTTTTCTATAGATATATTAATGGAAAAATGAAAAACAAGGAAGGAATAGATAAGCTGAAGGTAGAAGGCATAGTGTATGAAGATGCATTGCAACAGGCTGAGGTGATGAATAAGTGCTTACAGACCGTATTTACAAGAGAAAGTGAATTTAAAACGAAAAATATAATAGCAAAAGAAAATATAATGGAAGACATAAAAGTAGACATAATAGAAGTAAAAAGGCTAATGGAAAGTCAAGATGTGAGAAAAGCCCCGGGTCCAGATGGAGTGTCGAACTGGATAATGAAAGAGTGCAGTAACCAACTAGCAGGAAAGTTACATAGTGTAATTGAGAGTTCACTCAAGGAGAGCAGAGTCCCGCTTGATTGGAAAAGAGCAAATATTGTGCCAATTCACAAAGGAGGTGACAAAGAAGAACCGCTAAATTACAGGCCAGTATCATTAACAAGTGTAGTGGCAAAAATGTGTGAAAAAATTGTGAAGTACAGATGGTTGAAATATTTGGAAGAGACAAACACACTCGCAGGTGGCCAGTTTGGATTTAGAGGAGGAATGTCATGTACAGCGAATTTATTGAGCTTTTACTCGAGAGTGATCGATGTGACACAGGAAAGAGAAGGGTGGGTCGATTGCATTTACTTGGACCTAAAGAAGGCATTTGACAAGGTACCTCATAAGAGACTGTTCTGGAACATGTAGGAGGATTGAAGGGTGGTTTGCTGAAGTGGATGGAAGACTTTTTGAGCAACAGAGAGATGAGAACAGTAATAAAAAATCAAAAGTCAGAATGGTGCAGTGTGATAAGTGGAGTTCCTCAAGGATCAGTATTGACCCCAGTGATGTTCTTGGTCTATGTAAATGATATGACAGAAGGAGTAAACAGTTACATGAGTTTATTCGCTGATGATGCAAAATTATTAAGAAAAGTAGAAAGTAAAGAGGACTGTGAGGATTTACAAAAGGATCTAGATAAGATTTTCAGATGGAGTCATATATGGGAAATGGAGTTTAATGCCAAAAAGTGTAAAGTGATGGAAATGGGCAGTAGCAAAAAGAGACAGAGAGGAAAGTATTCGATGGGAAATGAATGGATAATCAAAACAAAGGTCGAAAAAGATCTGGGAGTATGGATTAAGAACAATTTATCACCAGAGAAGCATATAAACAAGATCACAGGAGATACATACCAGTTGCTGCGGAATATAAGAATGTCATTCAAATATCTGGATGAAGAGATGATCAAGAAATTGATAACATCTCTGATTCGACCAAGGTTGGAATATGCAGCAGTGATTTGGTCACCACATAAAAAGAAGGATATAAGGAAGATTGAGAGAATACAAAGAGCAGCCACAAAAATGGCTCCAAGCCTGAGAGATTTACCATATGAAGAAAGACTTTCAAGACTAAAACTCCCAACACTTGAGAAAAGAAGAGAAAGGGGAGATTTTATAGCAGTGTATAGAGTATCAATGGGTCTGGAAAAAATTGATAGAGAAGATCTGTTTGTGTGGGACGACAGAAGTACAAGAGGTCATGAGAAGAAATTGAAAAGTACAACATGCAAGAGGCAGGGCCGGATTTAGACCTTGGGGGGCCCGGGGCACTTCAGGTTCGGGGGCCCCTCAACATATAAATGAAATTACATGACAAATATAAAATGAACTAAAATTAATAATAAACCGTATTTTTCGAGAGAAAAACAATGTTAGGTTCCCAAGAAGACGTCTGATTTTAATTTTCTCTATTTTATTGACTAAGAATAACTTTGACTACAATTTTGAGTTTGTAATATAGGCCATATAGTGATATAAATTACTGGTGACCACTGATCAGATAAGGTATAAAGTGTTGTGGTGCCTTTATTTCTTTAAATTCGACCTATGCACATTACTGCTAAGTATTTTTTTTTTATTGTATTCACACTAAATAACAGCCAAGGCAAATAATAAAGTTTAGTTTTCCCTGTTGCTATTCACAATCACAACAAAAGTTTAAAATTAATCATACTCAATAAAAATGCATAACTATGTACAAGAGTAAATCAAAAGGAGGTTCCTGGCAAATACACTTTTGAAGTCATTAGAGTTTAGACTGGGATTAGTAAATTTCTTGCATAATCTTTCCAGCCTGCAGCAAATCACCAAATTTAAAATCATACATTACATACTGTAGGTAATTGGAACTAGCAAATCATACATTACATTTATGCATCACACTTCACACTACAATATCTACAAGTCTTTCTTTCTACATTTAGCATCTGCAAAATCTTTAACTAACTCGTCAAACTGTATCATCTTGAGGACACTGCTCTCAACATCCATAGGCACAGGCACTTAGTCTTTCATGGGTCATCGTGGTTCTCAGATAATTCTTTATCAGTGCCAATTTGCTGAAAGACCTTCTCCTGAACAACTAGTGACCATCATGCTCAAATATATTCTAAGAGCTACATTAACACCTGGGAAAGTATCAGCAAGTCCTTCATCATGTAGTAAAACCGCCTGTTGAGATGGAGTGAGACATGACCTGAGCTTGGTAAAGGCTGCAAACTGAACAAATTCCTCAACAAGCACACAATCACTACTGAAGTCTTGAGGGAAAGCACTGGTAAGTTTTTTTGCCTCAGTTTTTATCTCTGCATCAGTTAGACTGCATAAGTTGACTATTACTTTGAACCTGTCATACACTGTTTGATATGCTACCCTGCGTTGTTGAAAGGCAACAGACAACTGATCTAAAATGACATTGCATGTTTCACATCTGAATTTTTCTCTGGGAGAAAAAACTACTTCCTCTGAAACTGATGTTGGGTTTGCATCATATCGCTTGTTTCTCTTTCTTGGCCTGCCTGTAGTTGATTTGTAGTCTGTGTTGCCACAGAAGTTCCGGCATCCAATTCCAGTTCTTCATACCTATCTCGAAGTGATTCCAGAAACTTTTCCAGAGAATCAATTAGATCCACCACCTTTTTCAGATCAACATCAACACCTTGGAAAGCTTTACTTGTACTGTTGAACCGTACTAGAATTATGTTCCAGATCTTAGCCATCAGAGCAGTTTCAAGACAGTCCATTTTGTCTCCCAATGCCCGAGCTTCATGTCTTGCTTCAGGTGTTTGCTCCAAGTCACTTTCAATATCTCTGAAGTCATTTTGAATAGAATTGTATCCATCTACAAGGGCTTCAGTAGCATCAGCTCTAGCTGACCAACGAGTGCCTGAAAGAGACTTCACAGTTAGTGTTCTTTTCTTTCCTTCCAAAGACTTCATTAGATTTGCCCATCTGTGTGTTGATGCAGAAAAAAAGCTGTATAAGCTCTGTATGAATCCAAAATAACTAACAGCTTCAACACAGCACGAGGCAGCAGCTTGTCCTACAAGATTCAATGAGTGAGCAGCACAGGGAATAAAAACTGCTGCAGAGTTCTTATTTTTAAGTCTGGTCTGCACTCCTGTGTAGCGACCGGACATATTGCTAGCATTGTCGTAGGACTGTCCTCTGCAGTCTTCCAAATGAATACCTTCTTTTTCTAAAAATTCTAGCAGAGATGAAGCCAACACTTCAGCCTTGTAAGAGCCAGTCTGCAGGAAAGTAAAAAATCTTTCTACCGGCTTCCCAGAAACGACATATCGCACAATGACCGTTAGCTGGTCAACATGAGCCAGATCTGGTGTTGAATCAACTGAAACTGAGAAGTAATTGGCAATTTTAAGTTCTGTCGCAATATAATTCCTAACATATTTCGCCATCAGCAGAAGAATTTCTTCGTAGATTGTTGGTGATAAATATGACTGCTTACCACTTCCATGATTGCCAGATTCTTTAAGGTGTCCCATCAGAAATGGATCAAATTGTGCAATAAGTTCCATAATTCCTAAAAAAGTTCCCATTATGCTTGGATCCTATGATCTCTTCACTACCCCTAAATGCCAGGCCTCTCTCAGCTAAAAAGATTGTCACTGCTACAACACGGCGCAATACTTCAGTCCAGTATTTCTTGTTTTCGTGCACTTGTTTTTCCAACTGCTTGTCAACGTGAGAAGAGTCCTTACATCGAAGATTAAACTTTAGCACACAATCTCTGTGACCTTGGCTTATTTCATGAATTTTAATTTTTTCCTCTGCTTTTTTCCAGTCATTAAAGCCATCCTTGCTAGAAAACCTGTCACGTCCGCTGGACATCAGAGTACAGGGAGGTCCCGAAGATACGAGCAGTTAGGTTCCACCTGGCATACTCGTAAAGCGAAAACTCGTATAACGAAGCACATAACTAATGGTAAAATATAGGTTTGGTTCCAGGACACCATCAATTAAAAAAAAAAAAAAAAAAAACACATGTTTTTCAAGCAAAAATAAACTATAGCAAACACAACAAACTCTCAAACTCTCAAATATAGGGCTCTATATACCCCACCACCGCACCACCACCCACACCACCACACAAAACACAGTGAATTAAGAGTGTGACAGCACAGTAGGACAGAGCACAAATAAATCACAATGAGCACATTAAGTAAACCAGCAAATCACTAAAATCGACTCACAAGGCACAATACATACAAGCAACAAAGACGTTGTATGTACTCTTCGGGACGCCGCGTGATACACTAGACTCAAGAGGGTACGGTAGGTAAGGGACAAGGGAGGGATGCGCAGACCTCTACCACTGCCCACAAACTCGTCTCTGCGCATCTGAATCATTGTACATCGTCCAGCTAGGGGGAAGCCACAAAGCACTTTATCACCTTTTTTTGGTAGGAAGTCCGACGTCGGTCGTAACAGGAACCCATAGCGCGGCAAAGTCGTAGGTTTGGTCGTAAACTTGCACACTGGCCAACGACTGCTCGAGACTGGTATTAGCAGAGGTTGGGAGTCTCCAGGCTCGCTTATTATTGCTTGGTATGCTATGAAATATCATTTCTCTAGGTGAATGTAGACATATGATTGCATTTGGATGGATATTAGTCATGTATATGAGTAAAGAGATGAAATACAAGCAAGGGTCTCATCCACGTCTGGCAGCCCGGCCTTCGGCAGCAGTAGCAGCAGCAGCATGAAGCCCATGAGATGGATATCAACAGATTCAACACCAAGGGAGATAGATGTCTTTGGTAATATTTAGTAGGGGTGCGAGAACCCCTTGAGGAATCCTATGATCCCTGGTGATATCCTATGGTGCTATCACATGCGTGGGAGCTGACCTGCAGACTTCTTCAGGAAGGCACAGGTAGCTACAGCTGATAACGGGGTGTTGTGTGGGCGGCGGAAATCGGCCGTCGCTCGCAATTCCCCGCCAGCGGAGATCTCCTTGGTAATTATTTAGTAGGGGAGCGAGGACCCTTTGATGAATCCTATGATCACTGGTGATATCCTATGGTGCTATCACAGGCGTAGGAGCTGACTGTCTTCTTCAGGAAGGCACAGGTGAGGCGGATGACGGCGGGTTTTGACTCAAAACTTTTGAGAGGCGGAGGGCGCCACCTCCGCCACTGTAGGTTTGGGCAGGCTTAAACGTCTTATTACTCGTTATTATACAACTTAGTGATTATGGTGAGATGTTATATACACGTGTCATTATCTAAATCAATGTAGCACCGTGTGTTACCATAAATAAGGGTGATTTAAAGATGTTATGATAAGGTGACTGCTGGCGGGGCAGTGAGTGACGGAGAAATTCTTGCCGCGGGGCCGCCCCATAACAAATATTCACTATTTTAACCCACACACACACCTTCTACCACCAAAACACTAGCAGCACAGGCTCCTTACTTATATAATTTACTATCTAATACATTAAAACTCCTTAAAACGCAAGCATTCCAAATAAAACTATAATTAGTTCTAGATGACGGGGACAGAAGGCGGAGAGAGGCATTTTGGCATGCCATTCTTGTCCGGAAATATGTCTCGCTGGCTTATCGTACAACCTTAGGTAAAATCACATAGTCAGTAAATGACTTTATAATTTTAGTAAATAACTTGTAATTTACTATAGTAAATAACTTGGTAATTTTACTCACCCCAGTTTGAATGTCGTAGCATTGGATTTTCGATCTCGTATATTGAAAATAGACCCTAATTTACACATCTCATAGCATAGGATTCTCGTATATCGAATGCTCGTATAACGGGACCTCCCTGTACAATAAAAGCAATAAACAGCACCCTTTGATGGGCTGTACAGGAGCCACTTTCTCAAATGCTGCTCACCATTGTCATGAATAGAGTAAAGCATGGAATTCTTGAAATAACGACAATGCCTGTCCAGTTTGTCTTGACCTGATTGATAATAGCGTCGAGATTCTGAGTAGGAGTCAGAGTCATTTTTGTTTTGACATATGATGGCTGTTGACCAAAAGGACACATGCTTTTCTCTGACAGGAAACCACCTGGCTGGGTCTGAATCACATGGTGGCACTTCACTGTCCATGTCTACAGAAGTATCTGTAGAATGTGGATGTGGTGATTCACCGCCTTCAGAGTATTCGTTTTTTTTATAATAATGAAACTAATTTTTATAATTATTTCATTTTTTTATAAAGGAAGTCCTTAGTCTGGGGGCCCCCTCTGGCAGGGGGGCCCGGGGCAATTGCCCCCTTTGCCCCCTTATAAATCCGGCCCTGGCAAGAGGGATATAAAAAAATACAGCTTCCCGTATAGAAGCATAGCAGCCTGGAACAACCTAGATGCAAAAGTGATTAATGCAAGAAGTATTCAGGACTTCAAAGGCAAACTGGATAATAGTAGATTTGGAGATGGGACAGTACAAGCATAGCTCTTTTCCTGTATGTTGCAACTAGGTAAATACAACTAGGTAAATACACACACAAAAAAAAACGTGTACGAAGCAGTGCAAAACTAGGGGAGATAATGCTCGAAAGTCGGGATGGTAAGAATTTATGACTCGGTGCGAAACTCGCGGATCACGAAACTCGCATAGCGTGAAACTCGGGAGGGTACTGTATTTCAAATACCATAAGACATTCAAATAAACTAATCTGGCCTCACGCTATAATGTTTACTTTATAGAGGCTCGGCAAATTGGCACCCCAACAGCGCCATCTATCGTCTGCTACCGTAGTGTTGATGTATCATTTACCACCAGGCTGTCACACACCCAAACGCCTCATCGACACGCTCAGCGATGCCCTCCGCATCACCTCCATGGGCCAATATCGCAGTGACTCTTCCCCCCAGCCGTGGATAAGGAAAAAGTCCCGCGTCCTCGATGTCACCCTCACCTGCCTCAGCCTGGGCGACACGACACTCACGGCTCACCTGTACTGCCTCCGTCTGTCCCCCGACCCTCACTGACCCTGGTGCAGGAATTTTCCGGAGACTATTGAACACTTTCTGCTGCAGTGTCCGTGCTTCCACTCCCACCGTGTAGTGCTACAATTTCAATTCCTTGCCCTGAACGTCACCACCTTTGACCTGCCCGCCCTGCTGGCGGCAGCTTGCGTCCCCCCTCCCAGCAACACGCTGCCATCCTCCTCACCTGGGGGACATCCAAAGACATTTAACACCAATGTTGAATCTTAACAACTGTCATCAGCTGTTTTGGGATCCAAAGAGAAGATTGATGACGTCAGAGTTGTTGCTCACAAGGCAACTGCTTCTACGGTGGTGTTAAGGGAGCAACGTTCATAAAGATCCTCATAAATTGAGTATTTTTGATGTTTTCTGACTCAAGAATTGAATAGGGTAAGGGGTCCACCGAAATATGCCAAAACCCCAGGTTTTGGCATAAAATAATCAAAAACCTTTGGCCCAATCAAAAACCTTTCTGAGCGCCATCTGGCGAGGGCAATGCAACCCTCAGAATTTATTACAAAACCTGTTCCATGCTAAATAAATATATATCAAAGTATATACCTCGATCTACCAGGAAAAATACACACAAACCTCGATTTCCCGGACTAATAGGGGGGAGCACTGGTCCGGAAACCGCAAAAGTTCGGGAATCGCAACAGTCCAAGAATTATCCTTAAAAAAAAAGAAGAAAAAAAAAAAAAAAAAAAGTCTGATGCCATTACCCACCCCCGGACGTTTATCCTACTCTAGTATTTATTGTCCGGCAACAGCCAATATCAACTACCCCGCCGTGGACTTTTACGTCCGCTGAGCATGCTGCCACCTGGCGGGAGGCAGCAGAAAGTGTTCAATAGTCTCAAGAGACGTTCCTGCACCAGGGGCAGTGGAGGTCAGGGGACTAACGGAGGCAGTGCAGGTGAACTGTGAGTGTCGTGTGTCCAAATGTAAACAATACGACCGCTGAGGATGCTGCCACCTGGCGAGAGGCAGCAGAAAGTGTTCAATAGTCTCAGAGATGTTCCTGCACCTGGGGCAGTGGGAGTCAAGGAAATGACGGAGGCGGTGCAGGTGAACCGTGAGTGTCGTGTGCCCAAATGTAACCAATACGACCGCTGAGCATGCTGCCACCTGGCGGGAGGCGCGGACACTGACCAGGGGTGACAGGAGATGCTCGGACCGCCGGACAACTTTGTCAATTTACGACCAGCACCAGGCATTTCAACGTATATATATATATAAAAAAAAAAAAAAAAAAAAAAAAAAATATTGGACTCTGACGTATTCCCGGACCTCGGATTTTGTCCGGCAAATCCGATATCCGGGAAATGGAGGTCCGGGAAATTGAGGTTTGTGTGTAGCATATAAACTTGATATTCTTATACAGGAGAACCTCATTTAACCGGCATTTAAAACAACGGCAGCCTCAAAACAACGGCACTAATCGACCCAGGCATTAATTAGGTATAATTATTTAAAAAACTGAGAAAATCGGCAGAAATTTAGTTGGGCAAGGCTGTTGTCTACACAGACTCCCTCTCCTCACTCCAACTCCTCCTCTCCCGCCATCCACGATCCTCTACGTCCCTCGTCCAGACCACCCAGAGGGCCCTTCACCTTACCAATGAGGGGTGGGAGATCGCCTTCCAGTGGGTTCCCTCCCACGCTGGTATCCCAGGCAACGAGGTGGCTGATTCTGCTGCCAGGGTGGCCTTAACAGATGTAAACACGACACCCTTCCCTCTGCCGCTCTCCACAGCCACACGCCTCATCTCCCTCATCTCACACACTCGGCGATGCCCTCCGCATCACCTCCATGGGCCAATACCGCAGTGACTCATCCCCCCAGCCGTGGATACGGAAAAAGTCCCGCGTCCTGGATGTCACTCTCACCCGCCTCCGCCTGGGGCAAACGACACTCACAGCTCACCTGCATCACCTCCGTCTGTCCCCTGACCCCCACTGCCCTTGGTGCATGAATTTTCCTGAGACTATTGAACACTTTCTGCTGCAGTGTCCGCGCTTCCACTCACACCGTGTAGTGCTACATTCTCAACTCCTTGCCCTGAACGTCACCACCTTCGACCTGCCCACCCTGCTAGCGGCAGCTGGCGCTCCCCCCTCTCGGCAACACGCCGTCATCCGCCTCACCTGTGCCTTCCTGAGGAAGACAGGTCAACTACCGTGCCTGTGATAGCATCATAGGACATCACCAGGGCTCATAGTGTTCCCCAAGGGATCCTCGCAGCCCTAAAACAACAACAACAACCTCCAGAAACCACAGTATTTATTGGGATTTTGGGCGATTCCATAAGAGTAACTCTCAAAACAACGGCAAAATGAGTTATCCGGCATGCGCTCCCCCCCGAGGGTGCCGGATAAACGAGGTTCTCCTGTATATACAAAAACCAAGAATATTGTTATGCCAAAACCCTCAGAATTTATGCCAAAACCCTCAGAATTTATTGCAAAACCTGCTTCATGATAAATAAACATATATAAAGGTATATACCTCGATCTACCAGGAAAAATAGCATATAAACTTATAATAGCATAAAAAAAGTAATAGCATGCGAGGGTTTACGCATCATATGTCCGAATCTTTGCCTCACGAGACGCACGTCTTTCAAGGTCACACAAGCAGGAAGTGACGTCACGGTGACGTGACGTTACGTCATCATGGATAAAATTCTGAGGGTTTTGGCATAGCTTGTGAGGGTTTTGGCATAACAATATTCTTGGTTTTTGTATTATAAGAATATCAAGTTTATATGCTATTTTTCCTGGTAGATCGAGGTATATACTTTGATATATGTTTATTTATCATGGAACAGGTTTTGCAATAAATTCTGAGGGTTGCATTGTCCTCGCCAGATGGCGCTCAGAAAGGTTTTTGATTGGGCCAAAGGTTTTTGATTACTTTATGCCAAAACCTGGGGTTTTGGCATATTTCGGTGGACCGTAGGGTAATAGCGCATTTTCGCGGCCGCTCTGGCCCGGTCTGGACTGGGCTAGTCCCGGGTGGCCACTATTTTTGCGAGGCAGTTTAGACCGGGCTGGAACGGACTGGGCCGGGTTGAGCCAGATAGCAGGACCAGGTTGGACCAGTGTGGGGAGAACTGGCGCATGCGCACTACAGTCATCGGGGAAGGCGACCAGGAGCTTCTCGTGCTGTTGATAAGACATGCAACACCATGATGGCCGACCATAAGACTAAAGTATCACAGGCGTGGTAGTTGTAAAGTCTTCAGCACAGGTTAAAAGGCGGACAACAAAAAGGATATTGACAAGATGGACGCCTGCCGCCTCCACAGTTCAGTTCAGTACCGCCCACTCGATCCCCCAGCCAATAGGAACGACGAATGGGACGGGGCCAGTCTCGATGTATTTTCGTGACCATCAGTCCACCCTGACCTGGTCCGAACTGGACTAAACCAGGACGGTGAACGTCACGAAAATGCGCTATAAGTATACAAACGAAATTAGGCCGTAGAACAAAACCAGCCGCTTGTGGTGACTTTGTTGTGGTGAGTGTGGCATCTCGATCCGGGTGGCGATGCCAGACAGCACCACGCATGGCTCCGGCAGACAGCACCTACACGTATGTGGTGTGCACTTTTCCTTAAAACCCAAGCCCCTGTTCACCCAGCAGTGAATGGGTACCGGGTGTTAGCCGGGGGTTTGTGACCAGCCTCCCGGGTTGGTGGCTTCCCCCAACACTAGAGGAGAGGAGAGGAGAGGATCTACGAAGCGATACTAAGCCAAATAGGGCACAAGAAGAAGAAGAAGACCTCGGCCTAATATGAAGGAATAATGGAATAGCTAGAGAATACAAGGAAGTACAAGACACCGGTGTGTTACCCACATGTATGTGGAGGTGTAAACAAGTTTTGAAGCGACGGAGGTGACACACGGATGAAGGAATGATGGAATAAGTTAGAGAATAGACATAAGTACAACACATCAGAAGCGCGTATGTAGTGGGAACAAGTGTTGGAGGTTATAAGCGACGGAGGTGGCACAGGGAATTATGGAATGAAGTAATAATGGAATAACTTACTTTTTGAGAAGGACGATGAAGCTGAAAGCTTATGCGGAGTGAGGAGATTGGAGATAGATGTAAACAAGTTTGATAATGCGAGCTGCGGCTGCCTTGTGATTGGCTGACACGTTTGAGACCCAAGCTGATTGGATGACACGTTTGTTTTGACACAATTGTGATTCGCTGGCGATGCTGTGACGTCACCGTAGTCGCTCAGCCACTCAGCTATGAGCAACCACATACCGCCACTGCCATGTCTCGTCTTCAGATACCAGTTAACAACGGGGTGTAGAAATAGAAGTACAGTAAAACCCTTATAACTCGGCACGATAGGGGCTCTGGTCCTTGCCGAGTTATTCAATGTGCCGAGTTATTCAATGTCCTCCTCTGATATGGGTTATAAAAAAAAAAAAAATAAAAAAAAAAAAAAAAAAAAACACAGGAAATACAGTACTGTAAAAGCATAAAAACTACACTTACCAGTGAACGGGTAGAATGTGCTGGATTTGATATCAAACTCAGCACAAATAGCACACATGGACGCACCTGCATCCATCCTTGCCAGCACTTTCACCTTTTCCTGCAGGCTCAGGCTCTTCAATTTCATTCCCTTCCTGCTGGAGACACCCTTGCGTGATGGAGCTGACATCTTGATATACAGTACTGTATGATGTAATCCCAAAACACGTAAAATAGGTGGCAAATTAAGCAAAGATCGGGAACCAGCGTGTAGGCTGTGCCGTGTTTTTGTCGTCCAAGCACCGTCTTGGATTACGATTCCCAATCCAATAACACTTGCTGAAATGTGTGTTATACTACTCTGTGATATTGTTTGCAATGTTTTGCATTGATTATTATTGCAGCTCCTACCAAGCTTCTTGTGTTTTTGAAGCAGAAACCAATCCTTTTTCAATTTCGACAAAAAACGGAATTCGTATCCAAGACGGTGCTTTAACGACATAAACACAGCTCAGCAGCTGACAGCCTACACGCTGGTTCCCGACCTTTGCTTTACTTTGCCACCTATTTTACGTGTTTTGGGATTACATCATACAGTACTGTATTTCAAGATGTCAGCTCCATCACGCAAGGGTGTCTCCAGCAGGAAGGGAATGAAATTGAAGAGCCTGAGCCTGCAGGAAAAGATCAAAAGGACAAAAATACGACTTTATGCGACTGACGATATGCAGAGTGTAAGCGAAGAGATGCAGTTATAACATCAATATGCCGAGATACATTATTTTTTGCCAACTTTCTGTTTACATGTTCACAGAAGAGGTTGTGAGGACATGATATGCCGAGTGAAAACCATGAGATGCAGTTTAGGTGAGGCGGTAGCAGAGTGGTTAGCGTCACCGAGTGGCGTTCTCGAAGACCCGAGTTCGATCCCGAGTGAGACCCATAAATCCACTTGAAATCTTTCTGCTCCGTTGAGTGGCCTAAGAACACCCACATGCCCTGTCCATTAACTCTACCTTCGACTGTGAGTGCCTGGGAGGACACAGGGGGCGGCATGAGCCTCTAATTACAGGCGTCACTATAACAATCCTGCCTGCACCACCACGGGCGAGGGCCAACCATCACAGCCCTCGAGTGAGCCTCCAGGGCCTACCATCCCACCCCTGGAGCTTACTGCCTACATGTGCTATGGGCATAGGTGTGTGTGTGTGTATGTGTGTGTGTGTGTGTGTGTGTGTGTGTGTGTGTGTGTGTGTGTGTGTGTGTGTGTGTGTGTAAAAAAAAAAAAAAAAAAAAAAAAAAAAAAAAAAAAAAAAAATTGTCTTTGCCATGCCGAGTTATATCAAATTCCGAGTTATACAGTGCCGAGTTATAAGGGTTTTACTGTACAGTCAAACTTCGATATAACGGACTAAAGGGGGGGAGGAGTGGTCCGTTAAAGCCGATTGTCCGTTATTGCGAGGGTATTTTCCCAAGGGTGGAAAAATATAGGTAAAACACAGGAAAATTTGTGAAGTAAATTAAAAATAATCACAAACACAAGCAGACCGTGTAGCTATGTTGGGAGGTAAACAGTGACTGGCACTAAATGCTGGATTTGGTATGCTCCTGCACGCTGTGTAATAAATGAGAATTAATCACAAACACAACCAGACCGTGTAGCTATGTTGGAAGGTAAACAGTGACTGGTGCTACATAGCAAGCTCGCCCACAACTACACGGGAGTGGTATTAGGAGAGGTAGTAAGTCTCCAGGCTCGCTCATTACTGCTTGGTATGCTATGAAATACCATTATTCTAGGTGAATGTAGACATATAATCGCATTTTAATGGCTATTATTCATACATATGAGTAAATAGATAAAAATACAAGCAAGGTGCTCATCCACGCCTGGCAGTGCAGCGCGGCCACGGCAGCAGCAGTGTTGTCGTTAAGACATAATTATAAGACACAAGTTACCCATGTCCGTGAGCCAGACAAGATATCGGTACCATCTGGGGGCACCAAACGAAACTTATTTTTTTATTGATGGTGTACCCATATACTTCACAAAAATGCATGATGGACATTTCAAGCTCACAGCTTAAGTTTTTTATAGCATAATTAATGTTTTTGCGCCAAATACACAAAATGTACAATTTTGTCATCCATGTTTCAATGCTTAAATGGCTGGACAGGCCAAATAAAAATAAATTTTCACAATGAAGTTTTGTTGTGTGTGTCTGAAAGTGATTATACTTAAGGAATATATCAAATATATTGCAATAACATAAAAATGTGATTGTAATTTTGCTCTGCGTCCTAATCTCTGCGACATCGATAATTGCGCAATATTGATCAATATCATAAATATTTACTGCTAATGGACATGATATCATTTATTGAGAATTTCTTCATATTTGATTAAGTTATTAAGGTGAAATAACCTCTAGTTTATTATACTAACATCCATAGTCAAGTTTGTTTTGCAGTCGACAGCTTGTCTTCATTTCAACGATGTGAAATACTTAAATACTTACTTTTCACTTCAAGTAAGACCATTTTATTCCTAAGTTATTTTATACCTTGTTGATCTCAAATTTGATAACCTTACTTAAGTCATAGTTAATATGTATTTCAGCTGCAGAAAAATTGGAAATTATTCAAGGATCCAGAGAATAAAATGATAATAGAGTGGATACATTTACATGACAATAGTGTACTTAACCAGTTTTTATATCTTTTCAGGTGACTCTGTGACTGTATGGAGGTAACACTCTACAATGATACATGATGGACTCACCAAAGAAAAAACAGAAAATGCAATCATTGAAATTATTTGGGCTTGCATTATTTGTTCCAAGCAGACTTCAGAATCTGAACTGACCAAATCCAGAGACGATGAATCTGTTGGTGTATTACTCCATGCAGCCAACTTACGGAATTTTGGGCCCATCCTGGAACTTAAAGAAGATGAATACGGCGAAAAGTTGTTCTACCACAGAGACTGTAGATCTGATTTTACACACAAGAAAATGCTTCAGAAGTTCCAAGAACCTGACTCTGAGCCGGAATGTTCCACCAAAAGGAGAAAATCTTCTCGTGCTCCTTCAAGGACATCTGGTGTCTTGGACCCTTGTATGTATCTTCTGTGAGAAGGAAAGCAAATATGTGGCTGGTTCGAACACCAGGGAAACACTCCTACAGTCCAGAGAACTCAGGTCAGATGAAACAGTGAGAAGTGTTGCTCAGGCCAAATTGGATCAGAGAATACTTGCCATCACATCCAGAGAGTTGGTTGCTGCCGAGGCTCATTACCATAAATCATGTTACCGCAAATACACCCGCGGAGCAGAGGAGAAAACATCAAAAGTCACTGCAGATGATGACACTTATCTGGCAGCAGAGCGGGAGGCCTACCTTCTTCTGTTCAAGCATGTGCGCAAGACATTATTTGTTCAACCTGAAGTTGTCAGAATGATGGAACTGACTGAAAAGTTGTTGAATTTCCTGCACGAACTTGGCATCAATGATGTGAAACCCTCTACAAAGAAACATATTCGCCGGAAGCTAGAATGTGAATTCAAGAAGTCACTTCATTTCGTCTCTGATGATAAAGGAAAACTTCTGGTATATCCAGATGGCCTTTTCTTGGAGCAGGTAGTGGTCAAAATGATGAAGGCCGAAGAACAACTACAGGATGCAAAGTACTCAGATGATATTGAGAACATTGTCAAACTTTCTGTGAACCACTTGAGAGGACAAATTAAAAACATGAAAGAAAAGCCTTGGCCTCCACACCCGGCTGAACTGAAATCTGGCTATACTGAATTGCCAGAATCTTTAAAGATGTTTCTGAAACTGCTACTTCATGGAACAGAACAAGATGGAACGCAGAAGGTGGAACGAGTTGTCCAATCGGTAGGTCAGGATTGTATCTATGCTGTCAGTAGAGGAAAAGTCGTCCCTGCTAAACACATATTGCTACCATGGGGTGTTAAGTCACTGACAGGAAATGTTGAGCTCATCAAAATGCTCCATTGCCTTGGCCATGGTGTTTCCTACTCCAAGCTGGAAGAAACAGACACTGCATTGTGCCTTCAAAAGCAGATGAAAGAAGCAGACCGAGGTATAGTTCCATCATCTTCCCATCCTTGCATTCCCTCCTCACTTGCCTATGACAACATAGATAGGCTTGAAGAAACTTTAAGTGGTGGAGGCACATCACATAGAGTGAATTGCCTCATCATACAGCCACAGGTTCACACAGCCCAACCTCAAGAAACTGAGGCTCAGTTTCTCACCAGGAAAGAGCGTAGTGTAACTGCTGTTCCACTAGATATTCCAGAGTACAATGCTGGAAATAGACGGGGTCCACCAGTCTTGAAACCCCAGGTATTAGATCTGCAATCTGTGAGGGATATTGCGATGCGAACGAACCTGGTATGGTCTCTGACTCGTCTCTCAGATACCAAGGATCAGTCAGTCAGTTCCTGGATGGGTTTCAATATGCAGATAAGTGGCAACAAAATTATCCACAAAGACACTGTAGGCTATCTTCCAATGATAAATGCCCCAGCTACACAGTTGTCAACAGTTCATCATGTGTTGATTCAGGTCATGAAGATAAAGACAGAGCTTGACTTGGATGAGATTGTCTGTGTGTTTGATCAAGCTCTGTATGCGAAAGCTATGGAAATCAAATGGAAGAATGGTGAAATCTTCCAGGGTGTCGTAATACGCATGGGGACTTTCCATACCTTGTGTAATCTCATGTCCATCATTGGGAAAAGGTTTGCCTCTGCTGGCCTGAGAGATCTTGCTGTGGAATCAGGGATCATAGCAGAAGGTTCTATCACCTCCGTACTTGAAGGAAGGCACTACAATCGAGGAGTCCGTCTCTACAAACTTCTGTATGAAGCGCTGCTTAGATTAGCGTGGAAAGGATTCTATCTCTGGCTTGCAGAACACCACAGTGAGGACGGAAGACATCTAGAAGAGACTATCACAGCCATGAGAACCTTACATGCTGATGTGAGCCAAGACACACTGGAATCAGTTCTACAAAATGATTCTGTGTCAGTCATCCTCACCCGCTTCTTGGAGTATCTTGACCACCTACACAACAACTAAGGCCAACTAGCGTCCTTCTGGGCCTCCTTTCTTGATCTGTTGGACATCATGCTAGATCTGATTAGAGCGTCACGTGAAGGAAACTGGCTTCTTCATCTCTCTGGGATCAACAGGATGATACCATGGTGCTTTGCATACGACAAACAAAATTATGCCAGGTGCATGTTTATTATTATTTTTATTATTGGGGGGCTGTCTAACTCCCTGAAATATTGAATAAAGTTTAATATTAAGTATCAATCACTCCAGTATAATTGGAGTGTTAAACAATGGCTTTAGAGTGAATAAGTTTGAACTATTTTTCTGTTTTCAGGTACCTCTCTGTGTACTATTGTGATATGACGATGCTGCCAAAGACACATCCACAGGTTCACAAACACATGCTAGATGGAGGGTTTTCGGTGCAGTTGAGCCACACCAACACATTCGGACGGATCCCAGTTGATCAGACGATCGAGGAAACTGTCAACAAGGACACCCAGACCGCTGGTAAAATCTATCAAATGTATCAGGAATGAACAACATCTCAACATTACACAGATGTTCAACAAACTGACATAAAATATGTGAAATACTCCTTTGATATCCAATCCATACTAAACGGAATCCTTTTCAAATTTTACAGGTGGTACCAAAGGGTTCTCACTCAATCCTGGCACAGTAACCCGCTACTATCTGACGGCAGAATACCGCAGCTCTTGCCTTCAGCAGCTCCGCAAGATGACCGATGTCTCCGATGGTGCTGCTACTCACCATGATCTGACACCCTCTCGCAGAAAGAAAGATGAGGATGCTGTACAGGCTCTCGAAGACCTTTTGGAAGCCAATTGGACGAATCCGTTTCAAGAAGGAGAAACAGACCTCATCAATATCTCCACCGGTGCTGCTGCATCTCCGGACGTGTCATTTCATCTCCTGTCAGCCCAAAAGAAAGGCGAAGAAGCTCGTCAGAAGTTCCAGGAGAGTCGTTTGGAAACAGGAGAAAACTGTCATGAGAGACTTCCTAGGCTGAATCTCAAGACGTTTGACACTACCAAAAGTCGTAAAACGAAATCATCAAGTAAAGAGGTCATCCTGAAAAGTGACAACAAGTTATTTCGTCACATGATACTTGTTGCTTCGTCGAGAAAACTTAGCATGAAGGAGGTTCTAAAACATCCTCTGGGTCCCATCCCCTGGTCCTTAGCCAACACAGATGGGACACCAAAGAAAACGAACAAAGCAGCACTGGCAAGAAAATTAGAGGCTAAGGCAGCACCTGCTGAAGATATAGAAAGACCATCTGCCTGTATCATTGACGGCATGAGTGTTGTACAAAAGCTGAAGGGTGACAAGCTTACCTTTGAAGAACTAGCAGACCATATGCTTGCCTCTGTACTAAGGATTGGCGTTGGGAGCGAATGCATTGATGTGGTCTTTGATGTGTATCAACAGCTGTCCATCAAGGGAGCCGAGAGGACCTCGAGAGGTGCGGAAATTGGGATACGCTTCACCAATATTATTCCTGGTCACAAGATTCAGCAATGGAGACGTCTCTTGTCATGTGGTGCCAGTAAGATGAAACTGATCAGTTTCATTGCCAGCCAGTGGAAAAAGTCGAATATGAGAGAAAAACTGGGAGGAAAAACTCTGTATGTCACATGTGATAACCTTTGCTTCAGGCTAACACGGGACAATGTGATTGAAGAAGATGAACTGAAAACATTCCAGGAAGAAGCAGACACCAGAGTCATCTTCCACGCCAAACATACTGGTATCTTCCATCATCATGGTAGCTGAGGATACTGACATCCTTCTTCTCTGTCTGGCCTTCCACAAAGAAATTAACTGCAGCGTGTATGTGAAATGTGGTACAGCTACTCGAACCAGGTACATCAGCATCTCAAAAGTGTCAGCTGCCCTAGGACATGGCGTGTGTGCTTCTCTGCTCGGCTTACATTCATTCACAGGATGTGACACAGTCAGTGCTTTTAGTGGTCGCGGTAAGCTCGCTGCACTTAAACTGTTGATGACACATGATCACTTCAGAGATGTATTCGCAAAACTGGGAAAAGAATGGCAGCTCACTGATGAAATTCTTAAGGTCTTGGAAGAGTTTACATGTCGTCTCTACGTAAACCAGTCAGAAATCTGTGATGTGAATGAGATGCGATATGAACTGTTCCGTGTAAAAGATGGAAACGTAGATTCTGGACAGTTGCCCCCCTGCCAAAACTGTCTGCATCTACATGCAACGAGGGCCAACTATCAGGCTGCCATCTGGCACAGAGCATTGCAGGCAGACCCAGAAGTCCCAAGTCTGCTGGAGAACAAAGGCTGGTCCTTGGGTGATGACGGAGAACTTGTTATCAACTGGATGACAGCTGCACCAGCACCAGACACAGTCTTGGAGTTCCTGTCTTGCAAATGCAAGAAGTCATGCAAGTTGCCCACCTGCCAGTGTATGGTGAATGGACTGCACTGTACTCAGGCCTGCTCACTGCAGGAATGTGAGAACATGAAAGACGAGGAGGTCCATGCTGAGCAGGAAGAGGGATCTGATGGTTCGGACAGTGACAGCGATAGTGACACATTATAAACAATAATCAATATCATTTGGTGTGATTCAATTCATGTAATTCTCTCCAGTGGTACATCACATGGAAATGGACTTGTGTTTTTCATGTTGTTGGTGTCAATAAATACTTGCGAGTACACAATGTGTTTGTTCTTATGTCAGAAAATATGACGTTTTTCTGAGTAGACCCCACCTATGTTTAAAAGGCTCTACTGAGCTTAAGCTGTGAGTCACAGATGTCCATCATGGTGCATTGAGGTACAGATACATATAGCTATCAGAAAATCACAATAAAGTTTGGTGCCCCCAGGTGGTACAAATTGGTCAAAATCAGGCGACTGGCTCACGGACTAATGTAGACATGATGACATGATCCTTTCCTATCCTTACTTTCATCAACATTGAATTTCACAGCATATTCTCTGAGTTTGTCCTTAGCCTTGCAAATATCACTCACAGTTTGTTTCTTTACACCATACTCGACACACACCTGGGCGACAGAAACACCAGACTCCACCTTCTTAATGAGTTCTAGTTTCTCTGCAATACTTAGATTCACACGCTTCCTTTTGTCACTTCCCTTCTGTTTCGATGCCATAATGACTTCACTGCACTGAACAAGTCTAAATAAGCATATAAAACAACGGAAAACAGGCGAAAACAGCTTAAACTGAGCTTGTAAGCAAGTGCTCCGACTGTCATATATGTACCACGCGCTCCGACTGGTGGACACTTGTGTAAAGGCCGCCATCACATTAGCTCCTTTTCCGTCGATCTCAGACGACGAGTCTGACGAGTTTCGACGAGCCAACCATAAACGCATCCATGCACATTTTTAGCTAGTTATGCTTATCAACGATTGACAATATACATAAGTAAGTGTATAGCAGCGATAGCCTGCCTGCGTGTCGGAGCCATGTTTGTTTACATTCGACGTGCATATAGTGCAGACGAACAGCTGTGTGTGTGTGACGCTGTGCAACAGCGAGAAATCGAGAAATGCAACAGAAGATCAAGAGAGAGAAAGATGGAAGGAAGAATATCAGCAGCAGAAAAAAGAAGTTCAAGGCATGATAAGGGAAGCAATGAACTGGCACGAGGAAAAAGTTACAAGGGAAATAAAGGAAGGCAAGGACCAAGGCAAGAAAATATGAGATAACATCAAGAAGTTAAGAGGAATAGAAGTTAAAAAGAAAGACTGCATAGAATTGTACAAGGATGGAAAAAAGTTAAAAGAACAAGAAATGGAACAAGAATTGATGAAATTTTGGGAAGGAATATATCGTAAGGAAAACAACACAATTCAAGATTCATGGAACGAGGAAAAGAGAGAAGGGTATGAAAGAGTCTTGGAGGAAGAGAGCGAAGGATTTATAATGAGGAACCAGCACAATGAAGTGGAGGCACCAATGATGTTAAGAGAGCACATGGACGCAGCTTGTAGGATAGAACCGGGTTGCAGGAAAATGCCTCACGAGGAAATAACTAAAGCAGAAATAATCAAAAGTTTAAAGGCAGTGAAGAAAGGGAAGGCAGCTGGACCAGATCAACTGAAGCCAGAATACTTCAGGGATTTTATAAAAAGTAATACCTGCCTGGAAGCCATGAAAATAAGTTTGAATAAAATATTGGAAAATGGAGAGATACCCGAAAGCTGGAAAACATCAAGAACAATAATGATCCCCAAAGTTAGAAACCTGGAGGCTAAGCATCTAAGACCCATATCACTAACCAACCTATCCTATAAAATATTCATGAAAATAATGAGAGACAGAATAGACACGCATTTAGAGAAAAATAAGGAAGAGAAAGTGGAGCAAACAGGATTCACCAAAGGAAAATGCATTGAGGACAATATATACATTTTACAATACTGTATAAGGAAGACATACGAAAGAAGAAAGCAACTCTACATAGCAGCAATAGATTTCAAAAAGGCATACGATTGTATAAACAGAGAGAAACTAATTCAGGCAATGATGACATACAAAATTGATAGCAAAATTATAGATTGTGTGAAAGAAATATACAGAAATGACAAAACTGGAATAAGAATAAAGGACAAGAAAGAGATGGATATTAATATAACAAATGGAATAAGACAAGGATGCACTGGATCAACAACATTATTTAAACTATTAACATAGGTATATAATACTGGATAAAATGCAAAAGAACGGCTGTGGTTACTCAGACGAGATAATAAATATTAATACACTTTTCTTCGCGGACGATGGGCTCCAAATGTCGTCAAGTAAGGAAGAGGCGGAGAAAAACATTAAGGATTTGATCGAAATAAGTGGAAGCTGCGGATTAGAAATAAATAAAGAAAAAAGTTACTTCATATTATTTAACGTGAAAGAGGAAATAGAAGAAATTGGAGAAATAAAAGTGACAAATGAAATAAAGTATTTGGGAGTAAATATTAATAACAAGAAGAACTGCTTCAAAAATCATAAAAAAGCATTAATTCAGAAGGCACAGACAATGGCTAACCTAACCCATAGCATTATTCTACGGAGCTGCAACAAAATTTTAATTGGGAAAACATACTGGAAATCAACAGTTATACCCATGCTGCTCCACGGAACTAGTGTGATAGATTTTAATAGAGAGGAATTCAGGAAACTGCAAAGGATAGAAAACACTGTATATAGAACAATTTTGGGAGCCAGAAAATACACGGCAGAAGAAGGATTAAGAGGAGAAATAGGATCATCACTATTTGAAACAAGACTAATGAAAAGCAGAATATCTTATATCCAGAGCACAGTTAAAGGAGGAAGGAACGAGATGGTGGAGAAGGTAATGAGGAGCACAGTGACAGGTGGAGCAGATGTATGGTCCAGAGACACAAGAAGATGATGGAAAGGTTACGACTGAATATACAGAGGTTACAAGGCATGAAAAAGGAGGAAGTGGAGAAGAAATTAATGGAATGGGATACTAGGGAATGGAGAGAAGGAATGACACAAAAATTGAGTTTACAATTATACAGACGGATGAAGAAGGTGATGGGACAAAATGACAGCTTATATGACAACAGACCTGACTCAATAACCCTTTTCCAAGCTAGTACTAACAGCCTGCCCCTTCATGACAGAGCCAAGTTCTTAAGAGAAAATACAGTGTCCAGTGTGTGGTGAAGAAAAAGAAAATTTAGAACACTTTTTGTTACACTGTCCAGGATATCGAGAAGACAGGAAGAACATTTATAGACTACAACAGCCGTACGAGGAGGACAAAGAGAGTATCATAGGAAGTGTTTTATTTGAGTTTCAAAGTAAAGAAGAAAAAAGAAACATTAAGGAGGTGATACATAACTTTTGGAAACTAAGAGAGAAAAAGCTACAACAGAGCAATTAAAGTGAAGTGAAGTGCAAAGGTGATCAATAACAAGGGACCGAAAGTAAAGTGGAAAAGAAAGTGACAGGGACAAAACAGTAAAAAATGATATAGAAAAGACAGATCAGCAACAAAGAAAGTGAAGAATACGTCAGGGGGGCCGGAGCAAAGGCTACCCCCCGAAATCACATCGGATCGGATCGGTGCAGTCTCCCGGGTTAAAGCTTCAGCTAACACTAGAGGAGAGGAGGAGGAGGAGGAGGAGGAGGAGGAGGAGGAGGAGGAGGAGGAGAGAGGAGGAGGGAGGAGAGGAGGAGGAGGAGGAGGAGGAGGGAGGAGGGAGGAGGAGGAGGAGGAGGAGGAGAGGAGGAGAGGAGAGGAGAGGAGAGGACCTACGAAGCAAAACTTAAGAGAAAGAGGTCACAAGAAGAAGTCAAGAAATTGTAATACAGTATGTACTAATATTCAATATTTTAACACGCATACACACCTTGTACAACTAAATCACTATCAACACAGGCATACACTATGAACATAAGGTAGGAACCTTATATATCTTAATATCTGATACATTAAAACTCCTTAAAACCCAAGCATTCCAAAATAAAACAAAAAAAATTATGTCTATTCTATATGATCACATTTGTTCCTAACTAAAATTTTGGAATATTATTTTAGGTTGTCGTTCTATAAGGGAAACGTTATATGCGAACATGTTCTATGCGGGACCCTAGTGTATATATTGAGTTAAAAAAGTAAGTAATCGGAGTCAGACAAAAAAATTATACTGTTACATAGAAATAAAAAGTGCTTAGATTTGTTTTAAAATATATTATTGCACTTGAATCATAAATATTTCAATAATTTATCAGCATGAGCATGATGCTCAAGACTACGAATATAATGACTTGGAGTAATGAATTGTCACAACTGAACTGATGATGCAGTAGATCACAATAAAATATATGTCTCGCCTTGAAAAAAATCATCTTCTTCGTCTTCATCTGGGCTACTGCCTTCTGAGGTATCCAAGACAGCCTGCTCCGTGACCTCGAATAAGAGTCTTAATTTGATGGCATCTACCTTCTCAGGGTTATGAAGGCAGACCACAGGCAGCTTGAAGAGGGGATGGATTGCTGGGGCCATCAAAAAGTCCATTTGATCAAAGAGGGAGAGGAACCTGGTCTTGAAACCCTTGGGTCTCTTATCACTATGAGGGTTCTGAAGGAGGTACACCAACCAAGGCCGGGGATATTTGAATGGTTTAGCCTTCATTGCCCGAAGGCTGTCCCAGAGTACAGATAGGGTAGGAAGCAGGACTCCCATGTAGGCCTCTCTCTCCATTTTGAGTTTATCGAGGTTGGTCACCACTGGCTTCATCACAGTTAGGTACTCATTGATAATATCCTTATCAACCTGGTTGAACATGACTATGCCATTCTGCATGCATATCACGTTGATCTGGGCAGCTTGGTATCGAGTAACTCACTGAGGTCCTCCATGGAGTCATAGAGGGAGTTCCAGCATGTGACTGTTGGGGTCTTCAGCTTTCTGATGTTGGCTGCGGTGGTTGGCTTTCGGTTCTGTTTGTGCCACAGAGCCTGGGCTTTCTCTTTCACCTAAGAATACACACACAAAATATTATTTGAAAAACTACGTTCATGATATAAAAATATAAAATAATTATACAATTTAACTTAAAATTGATTTAGTACTCTACTGACAAGTTGTTGGGAAATGGCCAACTTGGCCAACCAATGATCTTCCTTCTTAATGCTGAAGATGAACCCGAGCACATCGTTCATAGCAGCAACCAGCCGGGCCTCGGCCACTGGTGGAGGGTGTTGTTTTGCCATAAAAATCAAGGAACGGCACAAAGCATCATGCGGCACAGAACAGACGGCACAAAATTGTTTGCGAGGTACAGTACAAGGGATGACGGTTAACCTGCACCTCAGCCTAGCGATAAGGCAGGATGAAGGCTGTCGCCCCACCACCGCTACGCACTAATTCACTCACAACACACTCTTGCAAGTAATATTTAGCTCTACAGCAGAGCCATAATCACTGTAAGCAAATAACACCGTCACCAGCACACGTAGCATACACCTACACACCTCTGTGTATGCTCGCTGTGTCTGTATCACTGGTTTATGGCCCTCTGATCACCCTCTCTTTGCTCATAATATGTACTTATTATATGCAGAAATGTGTCAAGAAGATGATAGTTGGGTCAGTTTTTCTAAACATCCTGTGGTTATTTCATAATCTCGGGTAGGAGCACACAATAATAGAAGTCATGACTGAGTCGGCGAGGAACGTATGATGTCACAGATCACCCCGCCACTGCCAAATCATGTTTCTAGTATCTACTGACCTGGAGTCTCACTTAACAAATTTACAGTAACATCTAAAATATTTCAATGATTGTACGACATCACACAGATATTTATATGAATTACAACCAAAAATGTAAAAAAAAACCATACTTGCAAAGCAAAGCTGGAACAAGGGCTGGGAGGTCGCATATTTCCTCTGAGAATGTTCGCTGATAACTGCGGCCTTGGTTGCCTTGACTGGTCACTGGTGGGCAAACAGCTTTTCTTGGATGGTGTACGTAGCCGTGCAGGAATCGTGTTCAAATTTGGGAATTTGCGGACATATTTGCGTTTGCGGAAGTACTGCCGCAAACGCAAATCCGCAAACATTTACACTTCCGCAAACTAATTAGACTTCCGCAATTTGCGGTAGTGTTTGCGGAAGTGACCACCTCTGGTGTAGACAGTAATGGGGTATCCATAAATGAGGTCGTGGAAGTGATGTAAGGCCCAAATAATAGCAAGTGTTTCAAGGTTAGTAACCAAATAGTGCGACTCAACGCTACTGAAAATACGACTCGCGTATGTAATCGGGCAATTCTTTCATCTGTCGTCTGCTTGCATGAGAGCAGCGCCAAGACCAGAACCTGATACATCCGTCGCAATGATGAATGGTTTGTTGAAATCAGGAAAAGCTAAGACTGGCACCGAGGTGAGAGCCATTTTGAGAGTGTTGAATGCACGTTCCTGTTCATCACCCCAGACGAAAGCAGCGTCTTTCTTAAGCAAACGTAGCAACAGGGCAGAGAGCCATGCGTATTAAGGCATAAACAGGCAGTAGTAACCTAAGAGACGTATAAATGACTTGAGCTTCATGACAGAGTTCTGTTAGGCCCGGGTAAGGCGAGGGAAATTTTTGACAGCCGCTGTCTTGTCATCTGATGTATGTTAACCATTCGCGTCAACTACATGACTGAGGAATGAGAGACGCTTCTTGAGAAAATGGCACTTTAAAAGCTTGACTTTTAACCCCACATGAGAGAGTCGAGCAGAAACATCATGAGTCTGTGGAAGTAAGTCTCCATATCGTGTGACGCTACCACCTCGTCATCCAAATAGGCAAATACACCATTACCAAGGAGATCCCTATAAACTGCATTAACACCTTCACTGCGGATATCAAATTCATAGGCCTACCCCCCTGTGCGGCAGGTTTAATTAAAATATAAAATAATTATTGATCATATTTTAAAGTGCCTAAATGAATAGGATGCTCATTCCATACCAGAAAATTTATGTTTCGTCTTGGTGGAGGCTACCAGCTAAGTGAAGAGTTACGTCAAAGTGCAGCAACAGGGCCGTGACCGTGCTGCCAGGTGCACAATGAAACTACTTACTACTCAACATAATACAGCTTATTTTGGTACATAAATGCTTCATTCATGCATTCATTCATTCATTCATACTTCTGTTTTATATCCATCAAGAATATATTGAATATCTTGACTATTTAGCCTCGCCATTGAAGTAGAGGGCGCGGCAGCGTCAACACGTCGTACTGTACCGCTTGACCTTATTAGTCATACTAACTCACTCAAGCAGAAAAAGAGGTTCTATTATATTGCAACACTTGACACTGTTGCCATACAAGCCTATCACAACGAATATTTACCCATAATATCATTGAGCGCGCAGTTTAAATACAGAAACCATATATGTACCAGCCGCAGTGAACCCTTAAATACCTGAGAGACCGTATTTGTACCAGCCGCAGTGAAGGGGTTAATGAGAAGCTGAAAACAGATAGGGAAATTTGTAAGACCCATAGACAATCGTTGGTACTGAAAGTGACCCGCGGGCATGGTAAACGCAGTGAGAGGACGTGATTCGGGGGCCAAAGGTACTTGCCAAAATCTAGACATAATATCAAAAGAAGTAAATACAGTCAAACCTTGATATAATGGACTAAAGGGGGGAGGAGTGGTCCGTTAAAGCCGATTGTCCGTTATAGCGAGGGTATTTTCCCAAGGGGGGAAAAATATATGAAAAAAAAAGGGAAATAAATGAGAAATAATCACAAACACAACCAGACTGTGTAGCTATGTTGGGAGGTAAACAGTGACTGGCACTACATGCTGAATTTGGTCCGCTACTACACGTGAAATAAATGAGAAATAATCTCCAACACAACCAGACCATGTAGCTATGTTGGGAGGTAAACAGTGACTAGCGCTACATCAGGGATTTGGCACACTCGCCCACGACTGTTCGGAACTGGTATTAGGAGAGGTAGTAAGTATCCAGGCTCGCTCATTACTGCTTGGTATGCTATGAAATTTCATTATTCTAGTTGAATGTAGACATATAATCACATTCGAATTGCTATTATTCATACATATGGACCCTATGCATATGGACCCTATGCATACATATGGACCAGTTGTTCACGGTGGACCCTCCAACTGAGCAGCTTCACACCACTGGGTTACGGGCAGTGGATGCCGATCCTCCCATTGACGAAACCGCACCCTCTCTTGACGAAGTCAGAGAGGCTGTAGCAAAGTTGAACGGTGGAAAGGCAGCTGGTGTTTGTAATATCAGTGCGGAGCTCCTCAAAGCTGGGGGTAAGGCCATGATCCGCAGGTTGCATGCTGTTCTGACTGCCGTGTGGCAATCAGGTACCATTCCTCCTGACTGGAAAAGGGGGCTGGTCGTCCCTATCTGGAAAGGGAAAGGGGACCGTCAGGACTGCAACAATTACCGCGGTATTACACTGCTCAGCGTACCAGGCAAGGTGCTTGCCCATCTATTGCTGACACGAATTCGCAGTCATCTGGTGAAGCATCAGAGACCTCAGCAGTCTGGGTTCACGCCTGGTAAGTCAACAACAGACCGTATCCTAGCGCTTCGTGTCCTGGTGGAACGCCGACGTGAGTTTCGACAGGGGATGCTTGCAGCCTATGTTGATCTCAAGAAGGCGTTTGACTCAGTGCATCGTGAATCACTCTGGGATCTTCTGCGACTTCGAGGGATTCCTGCAAGGACTATTGGTTTGATAACTGGTCTGTATTCTGGAACTGAGAGTGCTGTGAAGTGTGGGGCAGGTGTATCCAGCTATTAGACCTGTTCAGAAAACAATTTTTTCCTATTTTTATACCCCCCTGCAAGGTTTCCCATGCTTTTTGACCTGGAAAAGCCGAAAATTAAAACCATTTTGAGCTAAAATGTCAGGAACTTTTGCCTCATTGGACCTCAAGATATTAAGCCCGCGACAGTAGAAAAGCGCCTAATTTTGCCTTCCGCCAGACTTTTTTTCACCTGAGACTTTTGTTACAATTGGGATAGAACAACAAATTGGGTATCAAATTGAAGCATTTTTAATATTATTTCTGAAAAAACAATCCAAGTAAACATTCAAAAAAAAGACACTCATATCCAGAAAAAAAAGCAAAATTTTCTGAAATTTCATATAAATTTAATAAATAATACAATCTTGACATCAAAAAATTTGTGACAAAGACTCTAAAAACTATTTTCAAGTGGCAGAAAACTCTATTGTCTATGTCAGAAGGACAATTCACAGTAATTTTTTCAGAGTTTGCTTCTTGAAGCTATCAAATCGCTCACGGTTGTATTCCACAGTTTGAAGAAGGTACTGTTTTTGCTGAGAATCTGTGGTAATGATGTTTGCGAAATCAGTCATCATCTTGACTCCCCGCTCAGCAATGTCATTCACTACTTTTACATTGCTGACATATTCCAGGGCCTTGCTGTAGTCATCACTCCTTGGCCATGTCGCCACAGGTTGCAGAAGCCAGTCATACTCAATGCCAAGGGTGTCAAGCAGAAGATGACTCTCTGGACCAACTAGATCAGCCAGAGTCGTCTTGGCTGTAACCTGAGGGAACATAGGTTTCCCTCGTCTGAAGCTATCTGGCTTCTCAGTGGCGTGCAGCTTGGCAGCAATGTCCTGCTTCTCTTTGTCACTGATTCTGCTACCGAAGAGAGCGAACGGCACAACCTCCTGTGTCAGGTACCACTTGTGGTTTTCAAGTTTTTGTAGCACTGCCTGAGCAATCTCTGGATCTGTTCTCTTGAACTTCATCATGTCCTTCATGAACTGCAGATCATTTGCAGGAGCATCTGCAGCAAGTGTAGATGACTCCACATGGGTGTATAGAACAGTCCTAGGAAGAGGTTAGGCGTTCCAGCTTCACAACAGTTTCTTCATCGTACTCCAGCTGCTCAGCAAACATGAACATCTTCATAGAATACAGGTTTCTGGCCATCCACCTGGCCTGATGAATGGCTCCAGGACGACTCCAGTGGATTCCGCGGGAGGCGTGTCTCCAAGGACGATCAGTGTAAGCTCAGCCATCTCACGGTAGTCGCTCTAGGAGGCTTCTCCGACCTCAGATTTCCTGTAGTATTCCTTGCACTCTTTCTTCTTTTTATTCAACCATTTTTGTCTGATGGACAGGGTTGTAGGGTTGTCTGTTGGTAAGATCTGTCCAAACGTCCTTGAAGTGCTTGAACCAAGGATTCTCTGGGCTCTTGACCTTGCCAACAGATTCTCCCATACAGCACCACCAGCACTTCTAGAATGTGGGTGTCTGCAGGCCAGGTAGAACACCTTCCTGTCAGGCTGTTGCTCCAGAAGCTTGGCAGCTCCCCGATGTACTCCACTGTTGCTGGCCGTTGTGTCAAACACAAGGACAGTGATCACTCCAGTAAGCCCCCATGCCTCCAGCAAATCCATGGATGTCTCGTTGTTGAGGTTGAGATGACAAACTTGTCCAGGTCAGCTCCACCAGCCTTCAATGTAGCAGAGACTAAGGCTGTCACTTGATTGTCAGACAATCCCAGACGATCAGCGGTACTGCAGATGTCAACACACTCCATGACCCTCCTGGGAAATGTGAGAGTCACAGTGTCTTGGTGATGTGAACATCCAGGACGAGGTTGTTGGTAATCCATGTCCTCTGCATTCCCTTCACTGTCGGTTGGGTCAGCCCAGGTAGACACATCAGCAGCAGTCCTTCGCTGTGTGGCAGCTGAAAAATTGTAGAAATTTTGTGACAAATTCATATCTTGTTCCTCTCTCTGCTGCAGTCTTGCAGCCCTCTCTGCTTGCTGCTGGGACCGTGACTCAAATATCTTGTCATGACCAGACATGTGGGCCTTTCTCTCGGTCTTCTGATCCTGGTAGAACCTGATGTCCTTGTCCTTCTTCTCCCTTGATAGCAGTCGGTTTCTCTCTATTTCCTGGATGGCATCTGAAGCTCCTATGTCGAACAGGCTATCTAATTCCAGGACAAAGGCACTCCTTTTCCCTCCAGGGTCACCTGTTCTACCTTTATTCTTGCTAGATCTCTGTGCTTTTTGTGAAGTGTCATGAAATGCTGCGCTGCATTGTACTTGGTCATGGTCTTGATCCTAGCCATCTGCCAGAATGGATGATAGCCTCCACTGTTTCATTGGCGAGGTCTTGATGCTTAGGATTCCCTGTATTTTCTGGCAACTCTGGAGATGGAGGAAGTACTGGAAGGCCTGTCTGTTGGTGGGTAACTGGGAGCCACTGATGCTGGATGATGGGTAGCCGATCAGGAAGGTTTCTGTAGCAGATCTAGTAGCAGGTCGGCGTGACGCTTGTCTCTGGACTGCAGGTGGAGGTTCTGAGATGTCAACTTTCCGTCCTCGGAGCTCCTTGCTTACTGCCATAGTGAAGTTATCTTGTGAAGTATCTCTGGATTTGTTAGCAGGTTTCAACAGATCTGCAACAAACATAACAGACCATTAGATGTCATCCTAAAACCATTGTGAATTTGTGACTAGAGTGAAATAAATTATATTTAGTTTAATTTTTTTGAAAATTTGTCTGTAAATATCACATGTAATATTTCCATAAATGTTTCTATGCATTTTGATGTTTCCATCCAGCATCTAATTACTTGCTTTAACCTGCTTATGCCCATTTATTGGTGAAAAAATAGGCGAAAACAAACATCAAAATGCTCCGAACTGGCGTTTCAGAAAACGTGTATAGAATAGAACTTCATGCTTCATGAGGCAAAGGTTCCTGACATTTTGGCTTATAATGGTTGTAATTTTCGACTTTTCCAGGTCAAAAAGCATTGGAAACCGTGCAGGAGGGTATAAAAATAGGAAAAATTGTTTTCTGAACAGGTCTAATCCAGCTTCTTTCCTGTGAATACAGGAGTGAGGCAAGGGTGCGTCCTTGCCCCATCACTTTTCAACGCTTGTATGGACTGGGTATTGGACAAGGTTGTAGATCAAAGTGATTGTGGAGCATCCGTCGGCAACACCAAGATCACTGATCTTGTTTTTGCCGATGATGCAGTAATCTTTGCTGAGTCGCTGGAGGTCCTGGTGATGGCTCTCGAGGCGCTGCACGAGAGGCAAAGCCTTTGGGACTTGAGGTCCTCCTGGCTCAAGACCAAGGTCCAGGGTTTTGGAGACTTACTAGATGAAGCAGTACAGTCTGTTCATGCGTGTGGCGAGGACATTGAGATCTTGGAAAGTTTTACATACCTTGGTAGTGCAGTCCATAATGACGGCGGGTCACGTCAAGAAGCCTTAGGGCGGATTGGCATAGCCCACGGTGTTATGGACTCGCTCAGGCGGAGTATTTGGCGTTGTCGGTACCTGTGCAGGAGGACAAGATCCGATCTTCAAGTCGCTTGTGATCCCTGTCTTACTCTATGGTTGTGAGACATGGACACTAAATAGTGACTTGAAGAAACGAATCAATGCCTTTGTATAATGTCTTCGCAGAATCATGGGGTATCGCTGGGATGATTACGTGTCAAATCAGCAATTGCACCGTGAGACTGAATCGAGGCCTATTACCTGCATAGTCCGTCAGCGCCAACTTCGGCTATATGGGCATGTGGCACGCTACCCTGAAACCGATCCTTCCCATCGGGTTGTATCTGTAAGAGACAATCCGGCGTGGAGGAGGCCAAGGGGCGGCCCACAAGGCTCGTGGCTGGGGAAGTTGATTGCTTCTTGTCGAGAGCTGCTTGGTATGGGAAAGGAGCCTGCATGGGAACTCGCGCGTGGTGACCCCCGGGAGTGGCGTCGTAGGGTGGGCGAGGCGACGCGCCCCCCGGCGTATGCCCCCAATGATTGATTGATACATATGAGTAAAAATATGAAAATACTTTCAAGGCGCTCATCCACACCTGGCAGCGCGGCCGCGGCAGCAGCAGCAGCATCATGAGACATTATAATCACCCCAAAATAGATAAAAAGGAAGAAAAAATCTCCCATAAAGTGATGGGTTATCCCTAAAATGTTGATGCTTTCTCTCACCGTCTGGCTAGTCAAGGTCAAGCTCTAGTGAAAGGTAAACAAACTACGAGCCAGATTCAGCCGTGGTTTCTGAAGGTATTGCTTATTATCATGACTAATGCTCATTATTATATATATTATGAATATATTGTTGTGAAGTGCAGTTCTATACACGTGTCACTATTTAGGTCAGTGTAGCACTGTGTGTCACCTTAGATAAGGGTGATTTAGGGTGTTGAGGTGACAGGGAGACGTAGCAGCGGCCACGCCATAACACTAATAATCACAATTTTAAACAATACACACCTTCTACCACTAAATCACTAGCAACACAGGCTCCTTCCTTATATATCTTAATATGTGATACATCAAAACTCCTTAAAACCCAAGCATTCCAAAGTAAAATGAGAAAATAATACAATTATGTTGAGTTGACAATTTGAGCGGCTATAAGCGATCTGATATGCAACAGGAAAAAAAAAAAAAAAAAAAAAAAAAAAAGTCACGCAAATGGAGTCCATTACATCCGAAGTCCGTTACATTGAGGTCCGTTATATCGAGGTTTGACTGTACTGAATTATGCTGACCCAGCGACTGCAACAAATCAGTCAAAACAATGAGAGGGTAACGTTGGGAGGCAGTACACTGATTAATGCGCCTGAAATCCACAACTGTCCTGAAATCACTATCTTCTTAGGAACCAGAAAAAGAGGGCTGTTCCAAGAGGAAATCGGCGGCTCGACAACCCCATCATTTATCATTTCCTAAACTTTAGGAGTAGCAATCTCACGCTGGCTGTGAGGCAAACGATAGGCAGGAATATATACAGGACGTGTATCAGGAAGGGAGCTCAATTTTGTGCTCAATCAAATGCGTAGAGCCTGGAGGCTGCCCAGGCAGAGCTACTGATGGGGAATGCTTGAATAATAGCTGGAGGAGATATTTCTTGAACTCTGGATAATCGATAGCATTGAGTGAAGGCGTAAAGTTCACAGAGAAGTCATGCAAGGCATTTGAGGCGGTTGAACGTGTAACCGATGATGCAAGGAATGAATCTAGGAGAGTGCATTCTTGTACTGGCGCAGGGTCAGTGGCGTAGCTAGGTATTTATCATTGGGGGGGCACCTGGGGGGGGCACAGCTGACTATGGGGGGCACTAGATGAGTCGAACAAGCCCATACAGCTGGGGAGTTTGGTGGGGACTGGGGACTTACTTTCACTTACAGTGCCAAGACACCCCCCTTGCATATTTTGCATTCTGACCAATATCAACAGTATATCTGATGTCGTATGGACTATGGAAGGTTATTAGATTTTATTCTAGGAGTGTGTGTTGAGTACTGTAGGGTATCATCCAGTTGCTGATGGAGAACGAAATAAAGCAGTCATGACAAAAAATTAAATACATATATTACCACTTATACAAAATGGAAATAACATAATTGATACTGAAAATAAAGAAAAAGGTAGAAGTTTTAAAGCAGCAGGCAAAGAATTTTTTTTTTTCCCACTGAGAAAGTGAGAATACCTCACTTAAGCAAAATTCTTCTGTTCTTGTGGTTCTCAGCAAACTTATCAACAAATACTTCTAAATCAAGGCTTTTAACTCGCCTGCTTTCAATTGACAACACAGCAAGATTACCTAATCTCTCATTGGCCATTGTATTTCTCAGTGTAGTTTTGATTAATTTCAGAGCAGAGAAGCTTCTCTCTGCTGAAGTTGATGACACAGGTAATATTACATAAATTTTGGCCAGTCTGTAGAACTCAGGAAATGCCTCTTCATATGGGCCAAGAATTCTCACTAAATCTAACAGTGATTTGGGCTTTTCATTGCCACTTACATCCTTATAGCATCATTCTAACATGCGTTTTGCAGAGTGCAGCTCATGGTTAAGATCTTCCTCATTAGCACGAAATGCATGAATAAGTCCAGACATTTTCTCAAAAGATAAGAACTCAGTACTTTGTGGATTCAGTGCCTGTAATGCTTTCATAAGTTCACATGCTTCATTACTGAAGCGCCTTGTCATTTATGTTAACATATGATCTAGAATAGGATAGAAGAAGTTATTTCGTGTTGAATCCTTAACACTGAAATCAGAGTGTGTGCTCCCTGACTGTTTTCCAATAGAATCAGTAACAACAAAATCCTGGTGGGTGGTGACCACTGGGAGTATTTAGATAAAACTATAGATCAAAAAATATTTAAACACATGTGTAAAAACCGATATATATTTATCCTTTGACGTATATGGCCACATCAACAAATCTTCACAAAATATGTTATTACCTCATTATAAGGCACGAAACCAACTTTAAATGAATTATAAGAATATGTACATAAGAATTTTATGAACAACCACTCGTATATGAACAATCTCCGAGGTCCACAAAAGAAATTAGGAAATTAACCCTTTCACGCACAAAAAGTTTAATAAGTTTTTCCGTCCACTGCGACATCAGTCTGGGGCTCTCTAAGGAGCCCCGCGTAATGGCCTGACTCTGCGGCGAATGTTTTGGTTATGTTATCAATTTCAACCACGATTATTCTTTTTTCCTGGCATTATTATATATCGTTGGTTTTCAAGAGATTATTCTGCCTTATGAAAGACAAAAATAACAAGAAATGCAAGTAAATAGTGGAGTTTATCGACTTAGAAAAAACATTGAGTAAAGAGAAATAAGAAATACTTACGTTCACCACTTCGTAGCTCGATACTTCCTGAGTCAACTTTTTATGGTTTATATGCCAATAAAAGCGGGTTTTTATGAGGATTCCAACGCTACCATTAGCATTTTCATATGCCCAGTAGTTCTTGAGAAAATGGAGGAAAACTGAAACACATGTTGGAAGACGGATTTGGCTACAAGTATGGCTTACCCGGCTCGGGACACGTTTTAAAGGGACGGGCAGTCCGCGCTGACAGGCTGCCTGCTGAGAGTGAGCTGTGACACAGGCCCTTATCACTTCAAATCCACCCTCACGAGGGAGTTGACAATTAGTTTATTTTATAGGCCTAGCTTGGATCTATTAAGCAGTAAATTTTGACTCAATTCTGATAAATACTTTATTTTTGGCGAATTTTTAAATGTTTTTTGACGCAGTTCGCGTCAAAAGCTCAGATGTAGACGGGCCCGTTTTGACGCGATCGCGTCACCGTGCGTGAAAAGGTTAAAATTCTGGTGGTATGTAGTACTTTTTTCCTTAACCAAAACGCCTCCATTGTGTAGACAGTTTCGGTTTCCTTGGTGATCTACACATTCTACACTCTGAAGTATCCAAACCATAAGCTGCTGAGTTTCTCTCAAGTTCATCCCACAAAGCATCGGCAGTGGTCGCTGCCGTACAAGGCCACGAATGATTGGTCACTGACTTTGTGTTGTTATGTCGGTCCAGAGAACGCGTATAAGACACGTACAAGAGGGAGACACGTACCAACACAAGGCATTATATAAAATTTGTAAGGGTAACTGGTGTAATTTAGTTATGTTCGTTGGTGTTAAGAGTGATCAATAGAAAGTATATGCATTTATTTCAGACTCAGAGGCATGTTTCTTTCTTTCAAGCAGAGGAAAAATATTTATTGTATTTGAGGTCGAGGGTAAGTCATCAGTAGAAATTATTCATAATACTCCATGCATGCTCCCTCAGTCCTACCTAGTGGAACACGGTTCCCACACCACACGGCAGCCGTGGCCAGTGGGTGGGCATCTGGGGGGGCACCGGCTTCTCGTGGGGGGGCACGTGCCCACCCATGCCCCCCCGTAGCTACGTCACTGTGCAGGGTAGACTAAAGCTTCACCCAAACAATGCCTTTCGCCAGATTGAGCGTGCCATGAGTCACATTATGCACCAATATGAAAGTATAACCATCGCGCATCTGAGCAATACCAGACTCGAGACGAACACCACGGACTCTCGTTGATTTAGAAATAACTAGTACTACGTCCGTACCGTCGGTGATTGCACTTAAGCAAACACGTAACATCTTAGCGAAATGAGGATCTAGGATACTGCAGTTACCTAAAACCACATTGGTTGTTGGTGCCTGTGTTAAGCAAAGAGCAGGAGATGCGAAACCAGGTGAGTTAGCGGTGGCGTCGGACATCTTGGTTGATGCCTGTGAAGAAGGGGCGGAGTCCTGGAGGATGCGGGGGAGGCTTGTGGTCAAGAATGTGCGGCGGTGGTGATGGGACAGGGCAGGAAGGACTCAATTCCTTATCTACCGTGCAAAGGGCACGTGATGGTTGCTCAAAGCGGGACAAGTCTGTCCATGGTAAGTGATATATTCCACACCAGGAAATAATATCCACTTGAAGCCGACGCAAGTTTGGGAGACCGAGCAAGCCATCCGAAGGAAGTGCATAATCTTTGAGAACAGGAATTTTGACACTGACAGGCTTTGCACGCGCATGGAAGCAAAAACGCAACAAAATAGACCCAAGTGCATGAGAAACTTTGCTGTTTGCACCACTGATAAGATAAGATTTTCATCCTATCTAGACACTTTGCAAGTACCAACTACAAGGTTATTGACTATACAAAGCGCCGCCACGTCAGCACGAACTAGGCGGACTCGAACCGCTGACCGAATGCGCAGGGACGCTGCATATTGCGAGCTCATGTCTCTACCAACCTTGCCACCCTGACGGGCTGCATCACTGATAGCCACGTTCGTAGGTAGTATAGAATATGAGAAATTGGACGGTCGTTGCAAGGCATGAAACGCTGACCCTGCTAGAAAATTGATCTCGGCACCTGTATCAATGGTGAGAACCAGCCGCAATGAAACAACACGGACAAGGACAGCAAAGAGCTTGTCAGAGTAAGTGACATATACGAGCACAGGGACAACCTTGGCAGAGGAGGGAGAGATAACTGGACCCATTTGAGGAACAACTGTGAGTAGAGGAGGAACAGAGGCGAGCACTGACACCGCGGGAAAGCGATTGTGAACGCCTGGGGCGCGAAGTGAAATCTGTGCCCATCACTGAAACCCTGCACACACCGTTCACACTTTGCCCGTAGGAAGAGACACTCGCCGCCGGAATAGGAGGCAGTGCGATGATAATACAGTCTACCCTCTCTAATTCGAACCCGTATAATTCAAACTTCCGATAATTTGACCTGTTTCAGGCCCAGTTCGAATTTTTCAACTTATCATAATCCGAACTGAAGTTCGAGTTGTCCGTACATTGTTCAAATTGTCGGAGTTTTCTGCAGCATCTTCCACTTCCTCTGTGCCATCCATTTCGTCAGCCAGCCTCCACATCGCCTCCAACACAATAAGCACCTCAAGCACTGAAGACCTTACCTCACCTATCCCCAGAGTGACACCACTGTTGTCGTTCAGTAGCGGTCCCCCCCCCCCCCTCGCACTCTCCCTACTGACGATACTGAAAGCTCCACTACATATTGTTACCAAGATAGCAGCTACCGAAATTGATCTCTGTGGCTTTTCTTATTGTTGCAGAATAACTTGTTGATGAACCTGTATTTGATGCAGCAGAAGTTATAGCAGCAGGAAGGGAACTATTAAGGAGGCAAGAAGAGGAGAGTCTTTCTTTGCCCTTTGTTTACCTTTGTTTGCCCTTATTGTGGCGCAAGCTGGCAACTTGGTGGTGATCCACCTCCCAGCAGGGCTGTAGTGCGGTGGTAGCGTGCGCTAGGCATGCTCTATGCTGACGTCAACGTGCGCCTGCATGTGCACCTGTGCGCGTTGCCTTACTTAGCGCAGTCCTTGCCTGAAACATCTGAGTGCTCAGTGTACAGTACAGTGATCTCTCACGTTTGGCGATTTAATTTGTCTTCTCAAACCAGCGCCAAAAGTTTATTTCGCCAAATGCGAATACCGTATTTTACGGCTTATAAGACGCTGCATCTTGGAAGACGCACCCTGATTTTTGAAAAATATTTCTAAGAAAAAGAGAAAAAAAAAAAAAACTGTAGTCTGATATACAGTCATATTCACACAAGAACACGCTCACTATTCATTATCTTCATTCAGCACTACTCATCAGCCATTTCTATTTTCTAGCTTGTATGCGATAGTATAAGTAAATCGTCATGTCGACTGGCTGAACATATGCACGCAGGTCGGACGGCGGGAGTGAAAAAACCTACCGCGGCGGTGCGCAGCTGCGTGCCTGCCTGATGAGCTGATCAGCTGAGTCTGGCTTTGTTGTCCTGAGTGTAAACACCTCTCACACCCTCCCATGCCTCACTATGTTGCCTGCCTCCTGTGCCTCACCACGTATTGTTTGAATTTTCCTGTATGCGTGTAGTATTACTGATGGCTGCATGTACATGAGTATACACATTTTCATCTAATGTAACAAACTTTCTTATACACGCTGTCACGGTCGGTGACACGAGGTCGCCACCCCAGCCATGCCCCAGGGACACGGGGGTCAAATTTAAGTTAATTCAGGATATTTAAAACAGATCAACATATGAAATCCTTATATAATTACACGCTTAACTCCAATTCCTTGGTACAACAGATAAACACTTGAATGCACAGTCACAGAAGATTTCGCAGTCAAATACCACGCGCAGCGCTGCCCAATCTCACTCACTCTCACTTTCCGTCTCTCTCTAACTTCCAGCCTCAACAAAACAAAAAACACCTTAAGAGCACTTCTACTGAGCGTCTATACCATCACAAAAGGAGTACTCCACTGAGTCTCTATACCATCAAAAAAAGAGTACTCCACTGAGTCTCTATACAAAAACACAACGCTTCTACTGAACGTTAATCATAATCACAAAAGAGCGCTTCTCACTGAGCGTCATCTTAGTCACACCACAATACTTCCCTCCTACTTTCACTTTCCGTAAATACAGCCAACTCGACATGGGTGAACCAATAATGCAGAACAAGTTTTACAAAAATACTTACAATACCCTGGTATCAAGGGTGGAAGGAGGACTCATTCAGCCTCTCACGTGGTGTGCCCACGCCGACACAGCGGCTCCTCACACAACATTATATGAGTGGAATGATTGGAGTGGAGGGCGAGGATAGGTCACGACCTCTTTTATATGGGTGACCTATCTGGCGGCGTGCGTCAACGCGCGTATCTGGCAACCCCCGAGTCACGACCCTCTTCCTACCAAAAAGGGGCGGAGCTATGCTCTGCCCCAACCATCTTGACCATTTCAACACATACGCGGGAAATATGAATTTTCGTCACAACGCAATGGCTGTTGGCGCCAATCTGCCGGGGCGGAAAGGCTCCCGCCAGTACCATGTAAACATCACAGGGTGAGGACAGATTGGTAGTTGATTTGAATGTCTTATGGTATTCTACATTTTCTTAATAGTTATGTACTGAGGTTACATCATATAAGAGGCTGAATTGAATAGCTACCTAAGCTAACCTCCTACAACATTCGTCTTCGAAGACGCATGAGTGTTTTCAGGTAATTTTTTGTGAAAAAGTGCGTCTTATAAGCCGTAAAATATGGTAGTACTTTCAATGGGAAATTATCCATTAGTCTTTAACGAGGCCTCAGTTCACCCTTTTGACTTCCATTTTCGTACTTTAACTGTTTAAAAGCAAAGCATTATACATGAAGCATTAACAGCAATAAAAAGACAATAGAAATAGATAACAGATGTTATTTACCATGAATTTTTTAGAGTTAGGCCTGGTAAAGACGGTGAGTGGGGGGTGGTTGTTTAGGCGGTGGTGGTTGTGGCTGTGTTTCCTTTCCTCCACTCTCGATTCTTCGTTTTTTTTCCTTTGTCCTTATCGTCACCTGGCTTCCTCAAAACCACCACCACCACAGTACTTGTAGAGGCCATAGCCCTTACGCGAAACGCCAAAGGTAAAAAACAGGCAGTCCACTTGGAGCAAAAAACAGGGCAGTCGTCGAGATGGCTGCCGGGAAGATAACGAATGTATGAGGGAAAGTGAGTTTTCACTGGGTGACGGAAAATTTACACCTGACGAGCTTAAGCAATATTTAGCCACTTGGTAAATAGAAATTTTTTTCTTCACTCCTCAGTCCAAATCATTTGAATTTTTTAAATGTGCTTTATTGAGCAGGAGAAATTAGGGTGCATTGGTCTCGTCTCGTAAATATGTTCGTAGGCGCTTTTTGACGTCACGCCCTAGGAAGCGAAAAGGCTCCGAAGCAGGGAAAGGCCCCTCCTCTCTTTCCTCTCGACCGGGCTAGTGGATGTCATGTGAAGGGAGACGTTTCCCCCCGCAAACCCTCTAGAAGGTATGTGTTTGGCGTCTGACTTGTAAGGACTTCTTGTGAATTAATTAGTTCAAATAGGATTGTACCCTTTTATTGTCTAAACAGGGTTTTATGTGGTAAGAGGAGAACAAGACGATGGCCTTAGGAAGAGAGATGGGTGTCCATTGAAGCCACGAGCCACGTGGAACACCAGGGGCGAGCCTGACGGCGGTGTGTTGCAGCGAGTGTTGAGACCCCAGGACGATCGCCTTGACTATCCTCTTACGAGCTAAGGCCATGACAGTTTATATTAATCAGATATTATTCTAGGTAGAGATAAGTGAGCTACCTAGCCACAGTGCTTAAGCGATTTATTCTTATGTTAAACCCAAGTGATATTTAAGTTTATTTTGTATAATTTCTACCGTTACCGATTATTGTGGAAGCCTGGATTAGGATATGAGTACTCAGAGACATAGATACTTATAAAGAAAACCTATTTAAAGAGTTGTCCATTTAATTCAGTTACCCTCATATTTTTTTTTTAATCAATATTTTTTTCCCACTTAATGTGGGTGGTGGCAGCGTAATCTTCAGACTTGTTGAGCCCTTCAAATTAACATATAGCAAGGGGGGCACTACACAAACACCAACATGATTGCTTGCGGGCGGTGCATTCTGGGCCAACGTCATTCTGTGACGTCAGCATTCTGGGCCGCTGTCATTCCGTGACGTCAGCGCGAGTCTCGTCAAAAGTGAATTTGAAGCGCCAAATTCGGATTCTGGTACCATATCCAACTTTTCGCCTATACTGTGTTTCGCCAAGCTGAAACTTGCCAAAGGCGAGGGACCACTGTAGTATTGCATTTCAAGACTTCAGTATCAGCCATATTTATGGTGAGTACAAGTACAGTCGATCCTCGATTTAACGGACTAAAAGGGGGGAGAAGTGGTCCATTTAAGTTGATTGTCTGTTACTGCGAGGGTATTTTCCCAAGGGTGTGAAAATATAGGAAAAACACAGGAAAATTTGTGAAATAAATAAGAAATAATCACAGGCACAACCAGACCGTGTAGCGATGTTGGGAGGTAAACAGTGACTGGCGCTACATGCTGATTTGGCACGCTCCTCCACGCTATGAAATATATGAGGAATATTCACAAACACAACCAGACCGTGTAGCTATGTTGGGAGGTAAACAGTGACTGGCGCTACATGCTGGATTTGGCACGCTCGCCCATGACTGCTCGGGACTGGTATTAGGAGAGGTAGTAAGTCTCCAGGCTCGCTCATTACTGCTTGGTATGCTATGAAATATCATCATTCTAGGTATATGTAGACATATAATCGTATTTAAATGGCTATTATTCATACACATATATATATATATATATATATATATTATATATATATATATACAGTCAAACCTCGATATAACTGACTAATGGGAGGCGGAGGAGTCCGTTATAACCGATTGTCCGTTATAGCGAGGGTATTTTCCCAAGGGGGGAAAAATATATGAAAAAACCGGAAAAATTGTGAAATAAATGAGAAATAATTACAAACACAACCAGACTGTGTAGCTATGTTGTGAGGTAAACAGTGACTGGCACTACATGCTGAATTTGGTCCGCTCCTACACGTGAAATAAATGAGAAATAATCACAAACACAACCAGAACGTGTAGCTAGTCAAGCTCAAGCTCTAGTGAAAGGTAAACAAATTACTACGAGCCAGATTCAGCCGTAGCTTCCAAGGGTATTGCTTATCATCATGACTAATGCTCATTATTATATATATTATATGGTTGTGAAGTGGCAGTTCTATACACAGTGTCACTATTTAGGTAGTGTAGCACTGCGTGTCGCCTTAGATAAGGGTGATTTAGGGTGTTGAGGTGACAGGGAGACATAGCAGCGGCCACGCCATAACACTAATAGTCACTATTTTAAAACAATACACACCTTCTACCACTAAATCACTAGCAACACAGGCTCCTTCCTTATAATATTATTTTAATATGTGATACATCAAAAACTCCTTAAAACCCAAGCATTCCAAAATAAAATGAGAAAATAATACAATAATGTTGAGTTGACAATTCGAGCGGCGATAAGCGGTCTAATGTGCAAAAAAAAAAAAAAAAAAGTCACGCAAATGGAGTCCGTTATATTCCCAAGTCCGTTACATCGAGGTCCGTTATTCGAGGTTTGACTGTATATATATATATATTATAATATATATATATATATATATATATATATATTATATATATATATATATATAATATATATATATATATATATATTATATATATTTTATATATATATATATATATATATATACATATATACTACAGGTTGAAGTTTCCCAACTTCGGCATCCCAAGACTCGGCAACACCCAAAACTCGGCTATGGTTCCGGATTTTCCAAAACACGGCAGAACACCCAAAACCCGGCGCGTAGTTGCCGGGTCGGCCGCTAGGTGCCACCACACTAGGCCGCTTGGTTTCTCCCGCCGATTTGTTTGTTGTTATTGTTCAGTGGTGTTGTGACTGTAGAGTTGTGTAGACCTATGACTACCCATGCCAAACAGTTATGAAGATATGTGTATAAGATCCATATTCCATTCTTTGGAATACCAGCACCTGTTCTTGTACAGGTAAGCTCATACTGATTATATTATACATATTCTCCTTCTTCCTCTATCTCAGTACGTATTATATTTCCGTATTAGAATCCAAATAATTTTTCCTGTGATTTTTTTCATATGATTTTTTATGCTTTTTTTTCCCCTTAATATATCTACGTTCTAAAAGTCGGAAAATTCCATTACTCGGCTCGGCGCTGGTCCCGAGGTTGCCGAGTTTGGGAACTTCAACCTGTATATATATAAGTAAAGGTGAAAATACAAGCAAAGCGCTCATCCACGCCTGGCAGTTTGGCCGCGGCAGCAGCAGTGTTGTCGTTAAACATGTAAGACACATGTAGGGCTACACTCTGAGGAAGTTTCATGTGTTGTCAAAAATGTATTACCGTATTTTACGGCTTATAAGACGCTGCATCTGAAGACCACCTGATTTTGGAAAGAAATTTCTAAGAAAAAAAAAGAAAAAAACAAAATGTTGTCGATAAGTCATTTTCACACAAGAACAACTCAAATTAATTATTTCATTCAGCACTAGGATCTGGGCCAATTAAAAGTTTTAATTTANAAAAAATTTAGGAACTGGTGTAATTTAGAGGGAAGAGTGATCATAGAAATTATGCATTTATTTCAGACTCAAGCTGTTTTCTTTCAGCAGGGGAAAAATTTATTGTATTTGAGTCGAGGGTAAGTCATCAGTAGAAATTATTCATAATACTCCATGCATGCTCCCTCAGTCCTACCTAGTGGAACACGGTTCCCACACCACACGGCAGCCGTGGCCAGTGGGTGGGCATCTGGGGGGGCACCGGCTTCTCGTGGGGGGGCACGTGCCCACCCATGCCCCCCCGTAGCTACGTCACTGTGCAGGGTAGACTAAAGCTTCACCCAAACAATGCCTTTCGCCAGATTGAGCGTGCCATGAGTCACATTATGCACCAATATGAAAGTATAACCATCGCGCATCTGAGCAATACCAGACTCGAGACGAACACCACGGACTCTCGTTGATTTAGAAATAACTAGTACTACGTCCGTACCGTCGGTGATTGCACTTAAGCAAACACGTAACATCTTAGCGAAATGAGGATCTAGGATACTGCAGTTACCTAAAACCACATTGGTTGTTGGTGCCTGTGTTAAGCAAAGAGCAGGAGATGCGCGAAACCAGGTGAGTTAGCGGTGGCGTCGGACATTTTGGGTTTGATGCCTGTGAAGAAGGGGCGGAGTCCTGGAGGATGCGGGGGAGGCTTGTGGTCAAGAATGTGCGGCGGTGGTGATGGGACAGGGCAGGAAGGACTCAATTCCTTATCTACCGTGCAAAGGGCACGTGATGGTTGCTCAAAGCGGGACAAGTCTGTCCATGGTAAGTGATATATTCCACACCAGGAAAAAATATCCACTTGAAGCCGACGCAAGTTTGGGAGACCGAGCAAGCCATCCGAAGGAAGTGCATAATCTTTGAGAACAGGAATTTTGACACTGACAGGCTTTGCACGCGCATGGAAGCAAAAACGCAACAAAATAGACCCAAGTGCATGAGAAACTTTGCTGTTTGCACCACTGATAAGATAAGATTTTCATCCTATCTAGACACTTTGCAAGTACCAACTACAAGGTTATTGACTATACAAAGCGCCGCCACGTCAGCACGAACTAGGCGGACTCGAACCGCTGACCGAATGCGCAGGGACGCTGCATATTGCGAGCTCATGTCTCTACCAACCTTGCCACCCTGACGGGCTGCATCACTGATAGCCACGTTCGTAGGTAGTATAGAATATGAGAAATTGGACGGTCGTTGCAAGGCATGAAACGCTGACCCTGCTAGAAAATTGATCTCGGCACCTGTATCAATGGTGAGAACCAGCCGCAATGAAACAACACGGACAAGGACAGCAAAGAGCTTGTCAGAGTAAGTGACATATACGAGCACAGGGACAACCTTGGCAGAGGAGGGAGAGATAACTGGACCCATTTGAGGAACAACTGTGAGTAGAGGAGGAACAGAGGCGAGCACTGACACCGCGGGAAAGCGATTGTGAACGCCTGGGGCGCGAAGTGAAATCTGTGCCCATCACTGAAACCCTGCACACACCGTTCACACTTTGCCCGTAGGAAGAGACACTCGCCGCCGGAATAGGAGGCAGTGCGATGATAATACAGTCTACCCTCTCTAATTCGAACCCGTATAATTCAAACTTCCGATAATTTGACCTGTTTCAGGCCCAGTTCGAATTTTTCAACTTATCATAATCCGAACTGAAGTTCGAGTTGTCCGTACATTGTTCAAATTGTCGGAGTTTTCTGCAGCATCTTCCACTTCCTCTGTGCCATCCATTTCGTCAGCCAGCCTCCACATCGCCTCCAACACAATAAGCACCTCAAGCACTGAAGACCTTACCTCACCTATCCCCAGAGTGACACCACTGTTGCGTTCAGTAGCGGTCCCCCCCCCCCCCCTCGCACTCTCCCTACTGAACGATACTGAAAGCTCCACTACATATTGTTACCAAGATAGCAGCTACCGAAATTGATCTCTGTGGCTTTTCTTATTGTTGCAGAATAACTTGTTGATGAACCTGTATTTGATGCAGCAGAAGTTATAGCAGCAGGAAGGGAACTATTAAGGAGGCAAGAAGAGGAGAGTCTTTCTTTGCCCTTTGTTTACCTTTGTTTGCCCTTATTGTGGCGCAAGCTGGCAACTTGGTGGTGATCCACCTCCCAGCAGGGCTGTAGTGCGGTGGTAGCGTGCGCTAGGCATGCTCTATGCTGACGTCAACGTGCGCCTGCATGTGCACCTGTGCGCGTTGCCTTACTTAGCGCAGTCCTTGCCTGAAACATCTGAGTGCTCAGTGTACAGTACAGTGATCTCTCACGTTTGGCGATTTAATTTGTCTTCTCAAACCAGCGCCAAAAGTTTATTTCGCCAAATGCGAATACCGTATTTTACGGCTTATAAGACGCTGCATCTTGGAAGACGCACCCTGATTTTTGAAAAATATTTCTAAGAAAAAGAGAAAAAAAAAAAAAACTGTAGTCTGATATACAGTCATATTCACACAAGAACACGCTCACTATTCATTATCTTCATTCAGCACTACTCATCAGCCATTTCTATTTCTAGCTTGTATGCGATAGTATAAGTAAATCGTCATGTCGACTGGCTGACATATGCACGCAGGTCGGACGGCGGGAGTGAAAAAACCTACCGCGGCGGTGCGCAGCTGCGTGCCTGCCTGATGAGCTGATCAGCTGAGTCTGGCTTTGTTGTCCTGAGTGTAAACACCTCTCACACCCTCCCATGCCTCACTATGTTGCCTGCCTCCTGTGCCTCACCACGTATTGTTTGAATTTTCCTGTATGCGTGTAGTATTACTGATGGCTGCATGTACATGAGTATACACATTTTCATCTAATGTAACAAACTTTCTTATACACGCTGTCACGGTCGGTGACACGAGGTCGCCACCCCAGGCCATGCCCCAGGGACACGTGGGTCTAATTAAGTTAATTCAGGATATTTAAAACAAGATCAACATATGAAATCCTTATATAATTAACACGCTTAACTCCAATTCCTTGGTACAACAGATAAACACTTGAATGCACAGTCACAGAAGATTCGCAGTCAGATACCACACGCAGCGCTGCCCAAATCTCACTCACTCTCACTTTCCGTCTCTCTCTAACTTCCAGCCTCAACACACAAAAACACCTTAAGAGCACTTCTACTGAGCGTCTATACCATCACAAAAGGAGTACTCCACTGAGTCTCTATACCATCACAAAAAGAGTACTCCACTGAGTCTCTATACATAACACAACGCTTCTACTGAACGTTAATCATAATCACAAAAAGAGCGCTTCTCACTGAGCGTCATCTTAGTCACACACAATACTTCCCTCCTACTTTCACTTTCCGTAAATACAGCCAACTCGACATCGGTGAACCAATAATGCAGAAACAAGCTTTACAAAAATACTTACAATACCCTGGTATCAAGGGTGGAAGGAGGACTCATTCAGCCTCTCACGTGGTGTGCCCACGCCGACACAGCGGCTCCTCACACAACATTATATGAGTGGAATGATTGGAGTGGAGGGCGAGGATAGGTCACGACCTCTTTTATATGGGTGACCTATCTGGCGGCGTGCGTCAACGCGCGTATCTGGCAACCCCCGAGTCACGACCCTCTTCCTACCAAAAAGGGGCGGAGCTATGCTCTGCCCCAACCATCTTGACCATTTCAACACATACGCGGGAAATATGAATTTTCGTCACAACGCAATGGCTGTTGGCGCCAATCTGCCGGGGCGGAAAGGCTCCCGCCAGTACCATGTAAACATCACAGGGTGAGGACAGATTGGTAGTTGATTTGAATGTCTTATGGTATTCTACATTTTCTTAATAGTTATGTACTGAGGTTACATCATATAAGAGGCTGAATTGAATAGCTACCTAAGCTAACCTCCTACAACATTCGTCTTCGAAGACGCATGAGTGTTTTTCAGGGTAATTTTTTGTGAAAAAAGTGCGTCTTATAAGCCGTAAAATATGGTAGTACTTTCAATGGGAAAATTATCCATTAGTCTTTAACGAGGCCTCAGTTCACCCTTTTGACTTCCATTTTCGTACTTTAACTGTTTAAAAGCAAAGCATTATACATGAAGCATTAACAGCAATAAAAAAGACAATAGATAATAGATAACAGATGTTATTTACCATGAATTATTTAGAGTTAGGCCTGGTGAGACGAGTGAGTGTGGTGGTTGTTTAGGCGGTGGTGGTTGTGGCTGTGTTTCCTTTCCTCCACTCTCGATTCTTCGTTGTTTTTCCTTTGTCCTTATCGTCACCTGGCTTCCTCGAACCACCACCACCAGCAGTACTTGTAGAGGCCATAGTCTTAGCGCGAAACGCCAAAGGTAAAAAACAGGGCAGTCCACTTGGAGCAAAAAACAGGGCAGTCGTCGAGATGGCTGCCGGGAAGATAACGAATGTAATGAGGGAAAGTGAGATTCACTGGGTTGACGGAAAATTTACACCTAGACGAGCTTAAGCAATATTTAGCCACTTGGTAAATAGTAATTTTTCTTCACTCCTCAGTCCAAATCATTTGAATTATTTAATGTGCTTTATTGAGCAGGAGAAATTAGGGTGCATTGGTCTCGTCTCGTCAATATGTTCGTAGGCGCTTGTGACGTCACGACTAGGAAGCGAGAAGGCTCCGAAGCAGGAAGGCTCTCTCTCTTTCCTCTCGACCGGGCTAGTGGATGGTCATGTGAAGGGAGACGTTCCCCTGCAACCCTCTAGAAGGTATGTGTTTGGCGTCTGACTTGTAAGGACTTCTTGTGAATTAATTAGTTCAAGATAGGATTGTACTTGTATTGTCTAAACAGGGTTTTATGTGGTAAGAGGAGAACAAGACGATGGCCTTAGGAAGAGAGATGGGTGTCCATTGAAGCCACGAGCCACGTGGAACACCAGGGGCGAGCCTGACGGCGGTGTGTTGCAGCGAGTGTTGAGACCCCAGGACGATCGCCTTGACTATCCTCTTACGAGCTAAGGCCATGACAGTTTATATTAATCAGATATTATTCTAGGTAGAGATAAGTGAGCTACCTAGCCACAGTGCTTAAGCGATTTATTCTTATGTTAAACCCAAGTGATATTTAAGTTTATTTTGTATAATTTCTACCGTTACCGATTATTGTGGAAGCCTGGATTAGGATATGAGTACTCAGAGACATAGATACTTATAAAGAAAACCTATTTAAAGAGTTGTCCATTTAATTCAGTTACCCTCATATTTTTTTTTTAATCAATATTTTTTTCCCACTTAATGTGGGTGGTGGCAGCGTAATCTTCAGACTTGTTGAGCCCTTCAAATTAACATATAGCAAGGGGGGCACTACACAAACACCAACATGATTGCTTGCGGGCGGTGCATTCTGGGCCAACGTCATTCTGTGACGTCAGCATTCTGGGCCGCTGTCATTCCGTGACGTCAGCGCGAGTCTCGTCAAAAGTGAATTTGAAGCGCCAAATTCGGATTCTGGTACCATATCCAACTTTTCGCCTATACTGTGTTTCGCCAAGCTGAAACTTGCCAAAGGCGAGGGACCACTGTAGTATTGCATTAAAGACTTCAGTATCAGCCATATTTATGGTGAGTACAAGTACCAGTCGATCCTCGATTTAACGGACTAAAAGGGGGAGAATGGTCCATTTAAGTTGATTGTCTGTTATTTTGCGAGGGTATTTTCCCAAGGGTGTGAAAAATAGGAAAAAACACGGGGAAAATTTGTGAAATAAATAAGAAATAATCACAGGCACAACCAGACCGTGTAGCGATTTGGGGGGTAAACAGTGACTGGCGCTACATGCTAAATTTGGCACGCTCCTCCACGCTATGAAATATATGAGGAATATTCCCACAAACACAACCCAGACCGTGAAAGCTATGTTGGGAGGTAAACAGTGGACTGGCGCTACATGCTGGGATTTGCACGCTCGCCCATGACTCCCTCGGGACTGGTATTAGGAGAGGTAGTAAGTCTCCAGGCTCGCTCATTACTGCTTGGTATGCTATGAAATATCATCATTCTAGGTATATGTAGACATATAATCGTATTTAATGGCTATTAATTATACACATATATATTATATATATTAAAATATATATATAAATATATATACAGTCAAACCTCGATATAACTGACTAATGGGAGGCGGAGGAGTCCGTTATACCGATTGTCCGTTTAGCGAGGGTTTTTTCCCAAGGGGGGAAAAAAATATATGAAAAAACCGGAAAAATTGTGAAATAAATGAGAAATAATTCCCAAACACAACCAGACTGTGTAGCTATTTTTGTGAGGTAAACAGTGACTGGCACTACATGCTGAATTTGGTCCGCTCCTACACGTGAAATAAATGAGAAATAATCACAAACACCCAGAAACGTGTAGCTAGTCAAGCTCAAGCTCTAGTGAAAGGTAAACAAATTACTACGAGCCAGATTCAGCCGTTTGCTTCCAAGGGGATTGCTTTTTCATCATGACTAATGCTCATTATTATATATATTATATGGTTGTGAAGTGCAGTTCTATACACGTTCACTATTTAGGTCAGTGTAGCACTGCGTGTCGCCTTAGATAAGGGTGATTTAGGGTGTTGAGGTGGGCAGGGAGACTAGCAGCGGCCACGCCATAACACTAATAGTCACTATTTTAAACAATTTCACACCTTCTACCACTAAATCACTAGCAACACAGGCTCCTTCCTTATAAAATTATATCTTAATATGTGATACATCAAAACTCCTTAAAACCCAAGCATTCCAAATAAAATGAGAAAAATAATACAATAAAGTTGAGTTTACAATTCGAGCGGCCCATAAGCGGTCTAATGTGCAAAAAAAAAAAAAAAAGTCACGCAAATGGAGTCCGTTTATCCGAAAATCCGTTACATCGGGGGTCCGTTATATCGAGGTTTGACTGTTTTAATATATATTATATATTATATATATATATATATATATATATATATATATAAAATATTTTATATATATTATATATAATATATAATATATATATATTTTAGATAATATAATATATATAATATATTTAATATACATATATACTACAGGTTGAAGTTCCCAACTCGGCCATTCCCAAGACTCGGCAACACCCAAAAAAACTCGGCTATGGTTCCCGGGTTTTCCAAAACACGGCAGAACACCCCAAAACCGGCGCGTAGTTGCCGGGTCGGCCGCTAGTGCCAACCACACTAGGCCGTCTTGGGTTTCTCCCGCCCATTTGTTTGTTGTTATTTCAGTGGTGGGTTTTGGACTGTTAGAGTTGTGTAGACCTATGACTACCATGCCCAAACAGTTATGAAGAATGTGGATGATCCATATTCCATTTTTGGAATACCAGCACCTGTTCTTGTACAGGTAAGCTCATACTGATTTATATTTATACATATTCTCCTTCTTCCTCTATCTCAGTACGTATTATATACCGTATTAGAAACCAAATAATTTTTTCCTGTGATTTTTTTCATAGATTTTCATGCTTTTTTTTCCCCTTAAAATATCTAACGTTCTAAAAGTCGGAAAATTCCTTACTCGGCTCGGCGCTGGTCCCGAGGTTGCCGAGTTTGGGAACTTCAACTGTATATATATAAGTAAAGGTGAAAATACAAGCAAAGCGCTCATCCCGCCTGGCATTTTTGGCCGCGCACCCGCAGTGTTGTCTTTAAAACATGTAAGACACATGTAGGGCTACACTCTGAGGAAGTTCATGTGTTGTCAAAAAATGTATTACCGTATTTTACGGCTTATAAGACGCTGCATCTTGGAAGACGCACCCTGATTTTGGAAAGAAATTTCTAAGAAAAAAAAAGAAAAAAACAAAACTGTTGTCTGATATAGTCATTTTCACACAAGAACACACTCACAATTAATTATTTTCATTCAGCACTGCTCATTGTCATAGGGTATGCCGTAGGCCCAATGAAAGTGAAATATAGATTTTTTCAAATTTTGGCAGGGTTTTTTCTTATGTAAAATTGAATTTAAGGGTGGTTTGTCCTCTTCAACTTTTTGGTTTGAGCACTTCTTGCTATGCAAAAATGGACTTTTATATTTATATGCAAAACATAGCTTAGCCCCACTAAGGTAACGGCTTCATTTGCACCTATCAATTATCATCAATTCTTGATCGTCTTTTTCAGGATGGCTTCTCCTTGTAAACCAAGTGGGTCGAAGCCCGCAACTAGACAGAGCTCTGGATCCAAGTTGGCCCCCTTTGTGGCGGTGGACGAGAGTTTGCTGAGAGTGAGGTTGCCTACGTATCGCGGCGTGATGAAGAGGGGAATCCTTCCCAAGAAAACTCAGCGGCATCCGAGAGGGTGTTGACAAGCAGGGGTACCAGTGAGACACATTGCGAAGGATCTGAACCCCATGGTGCTTGCCAGTGGAAGAAATCAAAGGGCCCAGTTGCACCTCGTGTGGTGTTTTTGGGACCGGTCCGTGACCAGAAGGATAGAAAATTTTTGGGAAGAAGGTTAGTGAAGTGGTGAGAGACAGAGCAGCTAAAGCAGTAAAGGAATTCGTGGAGAAGAATATGGACAGGTTGGTTTGACATAAACGGCCTGCCCTCACACGATCTTCCTCTGAAAAGGACCAGGAATCCCACTGCTCCAACCCCCAGCTGTGCCACGCGAGAGCACACATGCAGTGTGACGGGCCCCCTGGCCTGTAAAGTCCCTACTTTAGACCTGAAGTGGCTGTACTACCAGAGGATCAAAGTTGGGGAGGACAGTGCAATGATGATGACGGGGGTAGACAAGAATGAGACGCATAGACAAGTGAAAGCAGCAAAGACAAAGCAGTTGGAAGAGGAGGCTAAGCTGAAGAAGCAGAAGCAGAAAGATGAAAAGGTCAGACGTCTTGAGCTGCAGGAGCAGATGTTCCGGGGCCAGGCTGAAGATCACCAGGTTTCTGGGGAAAGGGACGGAGGAGTCGTTCACCCTGCCACTCAGAGGAAAGAGGCAGGAGCAACAGGAGGCTGCCAACTGGTAGACCGACTGCTCAGGGAGAGGCTGGGGTCCCTGGCACCCCTTGTGATGCAGTACTTGGACAGGCCAGCTGCAAGAAAAAACACAATGCCAGTCCGGGAAAAAACTGGCGCTGGCAAGCATCCGGTTCGACGTTCCGCCCACTGCTGCTGCTGCCTTGGCTTCTGGATTCCTCCAGGCCCTTATCGCTGACGGCCACCTCTCTCCAGACATGTCGTACTGGTCTGCGATCCTAACAAGCGAGGAGGGCCAGGCAGGATGCCATGGCATCGGCCGGGAAACCTGACCAGGGGAAGCACCAGGGTACCAAAAAAATTGGATTGGGTTACGATGGAGGAAGGAAACAAGCCCAGGGCGAGGGTTTGCCCGACAGCTATGGGAAAAATGCACCCAAGGTTGATCAGGGAGGAGCATGTGTCAGTGACAGAGGAGCCATCTGGAAGGGACCTTTGGCACTTTGTACCAGAGGACCCGGTGCCACCTGAGAAGCCTGCGGTTCAAGGTGGCTCAGGCTCTCTATGATCTGCTGGTGACATACGACTCCACCCACTCACTGATCGTACTGCAAGGTGACTCAACTAGGCCAACATGGGGTGGAAGGGTGGTACTCACGCCCATTTGGAGAAGATGCTGGGACGCAAGCTCTTCTGGAGTATATGCGTGTTGCACACAAACGAGTTGCCCCTGCGCCCCCTATCACCAGCATCGACGGGGGCCCACCTCATCTGACACTGGTTTCACGGGTCCAGTGTGCAGTCTGCTGTCCAGCGTGAATGAGATGCAGTACAACGCAGAGTTCAGAGGAGTGCCAGGCGGTGAAGATTTCACGGAGATACCGGAGTATATCCTGGTCAACATGTCCACTGACCAGCAGGTCTCCTACCAGCTGGTCCAGGCTGTGAAGGCGGGGCATTCTCCCGTCCGAGCTGCAGGAGATCAAGTGTGGCAAGGTGGTCCCACTCCAGATGGCTCACCACAGCCCAGTCGCTCGTGTACGTGTGGACCAGAAAGCATGGACTGACTGGCAAAGAACTGAACACCCTGGAAATCCTAGTCAAGTACTGCCTGCAGGTGTACTTCAAACTTTATACGACATCAAGGTTCACCAAAAGACTAGAGGACGGCCCCCAAACACATCCTCACGCAGCTCAGAGTGATGAGGTCGCAGCCCAAGAAGGTCCAAACAGCTGTGACTTTCTACGTGCAGACAGGAGCATGGTTCGCACACTCAGAATGTGTCTCCTCTCGCTGATGGCGAGTCAGAGTGAGGAACGACCGAGGTTCGCCGGACCCAGATTTTGAAGCTGAGGGCTGGCGAAGGAGTATGGGGACACCAGTGTAAGACCTCGCATCACACCCAAGCTTTAATTGTCAGCCACCAGCTTGCAGACACTGATCAGTGCAGCCTGGCCAGGTGCACGAGCCGGCAAATTCACCTGTTCACTGTCGGGGATCAAAACCAGGAGATCCTGGGGCAAGCCGTACGAGGTTCCGGAGTTCTCTATCCACACTCAGAGCACCGAAAGAGTCGTGAAGCAGGGAACAGAGGCTGCGGCAAACAGTGGTGGGGCAGCAGGCCAGAGACGGATTCATCCGGGCTCGGGTCCACCACCGGGAGACCATGCCCTGCTTCAGGTCTAAGAAGGGACATGATGGACACGTTCTAGGCCAACCCTAGAGGCTGTGACACTGTGATGTAGTGCCTGATGACCCCCAACTGATCAGAAAAGCTTAACATGCTAGTCATTTGGAACTCATATTGGTGCATGATGCAATAACAGGGGCCAAAGGACCCCTGCGTAACTCATTTAAGCATTATTCGATAAAGGTGCAATATAAAAGTGCGATTTTGCATAGTAAGAATTGCTCAAATGCAAAAATGGAAAAAGTTAAATCGTCTTAGAATTCCATTTTACATAGGAAATTGGCATGCCAAAGTTGAGAAAAAGAATTTTTGTTATATGGCGTACCCTACCGGCACTCATTAGCCATTTTTATTTTCTAGATTGTATGCGATAGTATAAGTAAATCGTCATGTTGGCTGGCTGAACATGTACACGCAGGTCGGACGGCGGGAGTGAAAACAAACCCTACTGCGGTGATGTGCAGCTGCGTGCCTGCCTGATGTGCCGATCAGCTGAGTCTGGCCTTGTTGTCCTGAGTGTAAACACCTCATCTCACGTCCTCCGGTGCCTCACTATGTTGCCTGCCTCCTGTGCCTCACCACGTATTGTTTGAATTTTTCCTGTATGCGTGTAGTATTTGTGATGGCTACATGTACAGAAGTATACAAACTTTCATCTAATGTAACAAAACAAAGTCCCTTATACACAGAATGGCTGTTGGCGCCAATCTGCCGGGGCGGAAAGGCTCCCGCCACTACCGTGTAAACATCACAGGGTGAGGACAGATTGGTAGTTGATTTGAATGTCTTATGGTATTCTAAATACTCTTAACAGGTAAGTACTGAAGTTACATCATATAAGAGGCTAAATTGAATAGCTACCTAAGCTATTCTTCTACAACATTCGTCTTGGAAGACGCATGAGTGTTTTTCAGGGCTTTTTTTGGGGGAAAAAGGGTGTCTTATAAGCCGTAAAATACGGTACTCCTTTCCTATCCTTACTTGCATCAACATTGAATGTCACAGCATATTCTCTGAGTTTGTCATTAGACTTGCGAATATCACTCACTGTTTGTTTCTTTACACCATACTCGTCACACACCCGGGCAACAGAAACATGATTCCACCTTCTTAATACGTTCTAATTTCTCTGCTATACTTAGGTTCACACGCTTTCTTTTACCACTTCCCTTCTCTTTCGATGCCATAATAACTTCACTTCACTGAACAAGTCTAAATAAGCATAAAAAACACCGAAAAACAGGCGAACACAGCTTAAACTGAGCTTGTAAACATGCGATCCACCTGTCATAAACATGTAAACAGCTCCGACTGGCGGACACTTAAAGAAGCGTCACAATAGCACTTTTTCCATCGGTCAGAGGACAAGTCTGACGAGTTCCGACGAGCCAACCATGAACGTTTTTGGCTAGTTATGCTTGTCTATGATTGACAATATACATAAGTAAGTGTATTGCAGCGATAGCATGCCTGGGTGTGGGAGCCATGCTTGTTTACCATCGACGAAAACAGTGCAGACGAACAGCTGTGTGTGTGTGACGGTTTGTAGTTTCCCGGGGTGGACCGTGGAAGCTTCGGCTAACACTAGAGGAGAGGAGAGGTGAGGAGGAGAGGAGAGGAGAGGAGAAGAGAGGACCTACGAAGCGAAACTTAAGAGAAAGAGGTCACAAGAAGAAGAAGTCAAGTACATGTATTTGTAATACGTACTAGTATTCACTATGTTAACCCACATACACACCTTCTACAACTAAATCACTAGCAACACAGGCTCCTACCTTATATATCTTAATATCTGATACATTAAATCTCCTTAAAATCCAAGCATTCCAAAACAAAAAACAAAACAAAAAAATTATGTTGAGTTGACGATTCGAGCGGCGATAAGCGGTCTGATATGCCATTCTTGCCCGCAAATTTGTCTCGCGAATGGAGTCCGTTAAATCCAAAGTCTGTTAAATTGAGGTCCGTTAAATCGAGGGACGACAACTAGAATCTGTGCTGTTTTAGCATGTTTTAGTGAGTTTCTATTGTGTGTAGGGGATAGAGGTAACCATCAGATAATTCGGACTTTCAGCTAATTCGACCCAGGTTTCCCCTCAATTATTTTGAATTAGAGAGGGTTTACTGTAGCACCAGGGCATATGTGGAGACTGATGAGAGCGAGGCAGAGACTGAACTGTTGGGGAACGGGAGCGACAATCCCTGAAATGGTGAACGAAGTCGTCTTCGAGAGCAGCACCAGCAGGAGTTTGAGTATCACAATTCATACATGCTCTCATGAAAGTTACCTTTTCCTGACTGGTGAGGAAGGACTGTGATACTGCATCCGTAACTCGTCTGATGAAGGTGAACACAGAGTATGAGGGATCATTGCTAGACCATAGGGGAACGTAATCAGTGGTTGGGAGAGGCTTAGGTGGGGCAGGGAGAGCATGATAATGAGCACCAGCAGGTGACATAATGGAAGGAGACTGTTGTGAACTCGCGTTGGTCAGAGGACTGGTCCTGAGGCATGGTAAGAGCGAGAGAGGAAATCAATCAATCATTGGGGGCATACGCCGGGGGGCGCGTCGCCTCGCCCACCCTACGACGCCACTCCCGGGGGTCACCACGTGCGAGGTTCCCATGCAGGGTCCTTTCCCATACCAAGCAGCTCTCGACAAGAAACATCAACTTGCCCAGCCACGAGCCTTGTGGGCGCCCCCTTGGCCTCCTCCACGCCGGATTGTCTCTTACAGATACAACCCGATGGGAAGGATCGGTTTCAGGGTAGCGTGCCACATGCCCATATAGCCGAAGTTGGCGCTGACGGACTATGCAGGTAATAGGCTTCGATTCAGTCTCACGGTGCAATCGCTGATTTGACACGTAATCATCCCAGCGATACCCCATGATTCTGCGAAGACACTTATTACCAAAGGCATTGATTCGTCTCTTCAAGTCACTATTTAGTGTCCATGTCTCACAACCATAGAGTAAGACAGGGATCACAAGCGACTTGAAGATCCGGATCTTTGTCCCCTGCACAGGTACCGACAATGCCAAATACTCCCGCTGAGCGAGTCCATAACACCGTGGGCTATGCCAATCCGCCGTAAGACTTCTTGACGTGACCCGCCGTCATTATGGACTGCGCTACCAAGGTATGTAAAACTTTCCAAGATCTCAATGTCCTCGCCACATGCATGAACAGACTGTACTGCTTCATCTAGTAAGTCTCCAAATACCTGGACCTTGGTCTTGAGCCAGGAGACCTCAAGTCCCAAGGCTTTGCCTCCTCGTGCAGCGCCTCGAGAGCCATCACAGACCTCCAGCGACTCAGCAAAGATTACTGCATCATCGGCAAAAACAAGATCAGTGATCTTGGTGTTGCCGACGGATGCTCCACAATCACTTTGATCTACAACCTTGTCCAATACCCAGTCCATACAAGCGTTGAAAAGTGATGGGGCAAGGACGCACCCTTGCCTCACTCCTGTATTCACAGGAAAGAAGCTGGATACACCTGCCCCACACTTCACAGCACTCTCAGTTCCAGAATACAGACCAGTTATCAAACCAATAGTCCTTGCAGGAATCCCTCGAAGTCGCAGAAGATCCCAGAGTGATTCACGATGCACTGAGTCAAACGCCTTCTTGAGATCAACATAGGCTGCAAAGCAACCCCTGTCGAAACTCACGTCGGCGTTCCACCACGTGTTTGTTGACTTACCAGGCGTGAACCCAGACTGCTGAGGTCTCTGATGCTTCACCAGATGACTACGAATTCGTGTCAGCAATAGATGGGCAAGCACCTTGCCTGGTACGCTGAGCAGTGTAATACCGCGGTAATTGTTGCAGTCCTGACGGTCCCCTTTCCCTTTCCAGATAGGGACGACCAGCCCCCTTTTCCAGTCAGGAGGAATGGTACCTGATTGCCACACGGCAGTCAGGACAGCATGCAACCCGCGGATCATGGCCTCACCCCCAGCTTTGAGGAGCTCCGCACTGATATTACAAACACCAGCTGCCTTTCCACCCTTCAACTTTGCTACAGCCTCTCTGACTTCGTCAAGAGAGGGTGCGGTTTCGTCAATGGGAGGATCGGCATCCACTGCCTGTAACCCAGTGGTGTGAAGCTGCTCAGTTGGAGGGTCCACCGTGAACACCGTGAGAGAGGAAAGACAACATAAAAATTTACCAGAACGAGGATGGGACGGGGAAAGAGCACTCAACATAAAAATACAGAGGAAAAAATGGACCCAAAACACACACAAAAATGCAGAACCCTGAAGAACACCACTATTTTTAGACTTTGGAGAAGAAAGATTTGTCTGTCTACATTAGCTGCTACAGAATGGTTAGAAAGGAAACTTAAGATATAGGGGCAGATAGAAGGATAGGTACCGAATAATGGTACACACAAACCTCGTTTTCCCGGACTCGGGTCACCGAGAACACCACTCGGAGACTTCTTCTTCTTGTGACCTTTTCTGCTTAGTTTTAGAAGCTTTTCTGCTTGGGGAGGCGGTAGCAGAGTGGTTAGCGTCTCCGACTGGCGTTCTCGGTGACCCGAGTTCGATCCCCGAAGAAAACCAAAACCTTTCTGCACCGTCGAGTGGCCTAAGAGCACCCACATGCCCTGCCCATCAACTCTACCTTCGATTGCGAGTGCATCGGAGGACACAGGGGGGCGGCTTGAGCCTCTAATCACAGGCGTCACTATAAAAATCCTGCCTGCGCCACCACGGGCGAGTTCCAACTATCACACCCCTCAAGTGAACCTCCAGAGACTACCATCCAATCCCTGGATCACCACTGCCTCCAGGCACTATAGGCACAAATGTAAAAAAAAAAAAAGAAGAAAAAAAAAGAAGAAAAAAAAGTATCGGTTTGTAGGTCGTCTGTCAAGTTCGAGCTTGACACATATCTTGACGCTAACCACTCTGCTACAGCCTCCCATAAGAGATGTACGGGACACGTCTTCCTACCTTCCTGCTTAGTATAGTATTATAATAGGCTTAGTATAGCTTGTATGTAGTTTTCTTTGTTTTTTTCCTTGTGTTTGTGTTTTTCTCTACAGGAGCAGCCGGTGTCGCATAAGATAGGTAACACCTCGAAATAAGTAGCACCTTACCATACACCCCGCCGTTCCTTACTTATTTACCACAAAATGCTCCTTTATAAGTGATTAACCATGACGTGTGTGGTACTGTGATTTCTGGAGGTATTGGAGGAGACAGGAGAGAAGAGAGGAAGGCATTGTGACAGTGTTATTGCCGTATAACATCAGTGTGGGGACCTGAAGGTAATCTCCTTGCTTCTAGGACTCTAGTTAGGTTACACTAAGCACATGTGTTTTCTTTGTTTGTGGGACTCTAGAGCGGACAGCAAACATTACAAACAAAAGGAATGGCCAGCACGACCGAAAGACTCACCTGGCAGGTTCAACTGTATGTACAAACCTCTTGTTGACAGTGAAAAGGTGTACTTACCTCCATTGCATCTGAAACTTGGGTCAATGAAACATTTTGTGAAGGCCATGGATCAAAATGGTGCTGGCTTTCAGTATTTGTTAGCAAAGTTTGAATGCACTGTATCTGAAGCCAAAGTAAAGGCAGGTGTTTTCAATGGCCCTCAAATTCGTCAACTACTCAATGATGATGACTTTGTAAAGAGCCTAACTGCCCTAGAAAAAGCTGCTTGGAAGAGCTTTTTGGCTGTTATAAAGAACTACCTAGGTAATGTTCGAGCATCGAATTATGAGGAGCTTGTAAATGACATGTTGAAGAGTTACCATGCACTTGGGGCTCGGATGTCACTCAAAATCCACTCTTTCCATTCACATCTTGATTTCTTCCCAACGAATCTTGGCGCGGTCAGTGATGAGCAGGGGGAATGTTTCCACCAGGACATTGCCACCATGGAAACCCGATACCAAGGACGATTCAGTCCCAACATGATAGGGGACTATTGCTGGACGCTACAACGTGAAAGTAGCTGCTCCTACAAACGAAAGAGCAAACTACAGAAACACTTCTGATGTACTATGGAGCAGGGTGAGTACTTTTGTGTGTTAGGTATAGTTTTGATCATATGTATATTTAATACCAATTTGAGATCTTGACTGTTCTTATGAAGAACAGTCTAGATCTGACTGTTCTTCGAACTAGCGCATCTTTCTCTCAAAAAAAATCTCGAAGTTGTGTTCCAAAATACAGATATATATATATATTATATATATATATATATATATATATTTTATATATATATATATATATAATATATATATATATATATATATATATATATATATATAGTCAAAATTTACTGTGATTTGGCATATTTTCGGATATTTCCAAGATGTGGCACATTTTCGGATATATTTGGAACATAATTTAAGTATATTTTTTACCAGATATGTACATTAGGTCCTAATAAAGCCGCAGGCATCACCAGAATTTAATTACGAGTAATATATATTAACGTAGGGGGATTGTTTCGATTAATTATATAATTATATATACGTATATAATTATAATAGATATTAAAATTTTAAATGCCGATATTTCAAAAACTATACGTGCTAGAGAAAAAGCAATGCCATTTTTTAAATCAGCAGCGAAAATGCTTTCCAACCCATACACAATGAACTCAGAACCATTTTTGGTGTCGACCAGTGTATTCATATTCCAACAAATCGTTGTCTACATCCGATTCCATGTCATTCGCATTGCTTGGTGAAGGTGGCAAACTTGTTGGTGTCCGTCTTTCTTGGTGTGAAAGTAGGTCTTTGATGTACGGGTATTTCATTGTATCAATGAAAGCCAACAAACATTTAAGGCTTACCACCTTTGCAGCCTTCAAGGGAATAGGCGCATCATATTTTTGTGGGAGTGTCGTGTCACTGAGGTTGAACAAATTTTGGGAGAAACTTCTTTTACCTGGCATCAACCTGACTGGAATGAGTGGTGCATCACTGTAGGCCATCCGAATATAGTACCCTTCCTTGTATGACTGGCTGAAGACAAACATCCTGGCTTCTATGAAGGAAGCAGACTCATTGTTGGATCTACGATTCACAACATGTTTCTTTAACACGCCCATGTCAAAGAAGTCTTGCTGGCGCATCCTCACAACTGGATACTGGGAAGAAGTTGCACTCTGAATAATTTTGCAGTAGGACTCAAAGTCGTAGATGTTACTTTCACGGATAAATTTCCTTTAAATATTGCCAAAAGCACTGTCGCCTGGTAGGAAAGAGTGGCCTGGCATGAGGTAGACATGTTTTATGGTCTTTAATCGTCCACTGTGCACTTCATGAAGATTATTAAGGATGATATTTATATTTTTGTTTTGGCCTCCACAGTTGTCACTAAACACAATTAAATGTTGGAAAGCATTCCGATCATACTCCATGGAAATCCATTTCTTGAGACAGCTGGTGATTTCAACAGAGCCACGCCTACCCGTAACCTCGTCCCACACGAACATTGTTGATTTATTTTTCTTTATGTATGTTGTGAATACAAAAGTTATACATCCACAACTTGCGGTGGTAGTATGCAACACTTGTGGAGAGTTTGGGAATGGGAATAGTCTGCTGTAGGTCTATGCAAATAACAACAACATTATCATTTGTGTCTTCTTTCTTTTCCTTGATTAATCGCTGTCCCTCTGATGCTTTATCTCTGTGCTGCTTTAACTGGTCGTGTAAGTATTGTTTGGTAGTTTCGTTGTTGGCAGAATCGATGGAAGTGGTCAATTTATCACATGTGCTGCAGGTGTCTGACTTTGGTGGTTGGAAAGCAATGTTAAATTCGTTTGTGAATGTCTTGTGGTAATAATTTTGAGTCACCTTTTCGATCTCTGGGTGACTGGCAGACATCCATTCTTCATAAGACTTATATAGCTTAGAGATGGTCAAGCTGCACTCCAAGTACCTCCTGTGAGGATTTCTGGCTCGGCTGTAGTGGCTCGTCACTGTCTGCAGTTGATTGATGTGATCTCTAACACATCGCGCTTTATCGCCACTAATTTTTATGGCAGGTTCATGACGTCCGCGTTGATCCAGCAAAGGAACATGGGTGGAAGTTGTTTTACCTATTGCACACATAACTCGTTTCTTGGTAATCCCGAAAATTGATGCAAAGGCTTGTCTACACACTGGAAAAGTTTCACTCTGGTAAACAACACTGTAGGATAGCATGAACTCGCGATGTGTTCCAGGATTGTCAGGGGTCTTGCTAGGCCTGTGTCTCTTCACTTGTAAGGGGAACAGGACTTTATTAGCGATAGGTAAAGCACATTGCGGTGGGCGACCTATGTCAATTCTGTATGATTCAGGCTCAGATGTTACCCTTATACGCCATCAAAGGGCGCGGGAGGATTTTCTCATTAAAGGGGAGAAATATCACTATGACGATGGTAAAGATCGGAAATGCCAAGGAGAGTTTTCTTACAAAGGAATATGTAATTCCTCTTGAGGATAAAGATGGTAATATAGTGGAATTAAGGGCAATAGGAATTGATGAAATTTTAACTAATATTGATAAGCTTGAAATATCTAGTAAAGCATCGGTGTTTGAAGGCATCTCAGCTGAAGATGTAAGGAGGCCTGCTGGGCATATTGACATTCTGATTGGCGTTGATTATTGTGAGCTCTTAACTGAGGTGGGGCAAACAAAGGGTAAATTACAGTTAAGGAACACATTTGGATACTGTATTCGTGGCTCACACCCCCTCATTCCCCAGACTTGTGGTACTGTGAGTCATATTACCATCAGGACCCATCATATCGCGGGTCAATTCCAAGCGGATCAGATATTAGTTGATGTAAAGGATGAGTTGAAGAACAAGTTGGATAAATTCTTTACTATGGAAAACATGGGAACAGAATGCAAGCCAAAATGTCCCAAGTGTTTATGTAGAAACTGTCCAGAATCAGAACATAGTATAAAGGATGAAAGAGAATTAGCCTTGATTGAAAATAGATTAAGATATAATGTGGAGAAAAGGGAGTGGGTGTCTAGTTATCCATGGCTGAAGGATCCCCGAGAGTTGAAAAACATTGTGAGGGTGGCTATTGCCCGGATGAAGTCTCTCGAGGTTAGGCTGAGGAAACTGGGTCCTGATTATACACAAAAGTATCAGTGAAATTGATTATATGAAAAATAGGGACATTGCCAGGAAACTCAATAGGGAGGATACAATTTTATAAAGGTGCAGTTCACTACCTCCATCACCATGAAATACTTAAACCGGGATCCACGTCCACACCCCTCCGCATTGTTTTGCTAGTTTTATCGCTTTGCTAGTTTATAAGCCTCCGGGGATTCCTTCACACTATCCACTCGGACAATGGCACACAATTAGTGGCAGCTAGTAAGGTGTTAGAAGACACAGTTCAGAAGTGGGACATGGAGAAATAAATACCACCACCACCCATTGCCACACAGGACACACTCACACAGGCACGGGTACAACCACACTTGTCCACACAACACACCACCTCAAAAGTGGATCTTCACGTGCCGGGCAATTTCATGCTTTGTATAGAAACACTTGCTACAAACATCACACTTGAATTTCCTATAGCCAGTGTGTCTCAAGGTGTGTGCATTGAGTTTAGAACTGGTCATAAATTTTTTCCCACACTCAAGGCATTCATAATTCTTAACACCACTGTGTGTCAGGGTGTGTTGGGTGAGGTGACCCTTTTGAGTGAACCTTTTCCCACACTCAAGACATTCATAGTTCTTAACACCACTGTGTGTCAGGGTGTGTGTGGTAAGGTCTGACTTTCTAATAAAACATTTCCCACACTCAAGGCATTCATAATTCTTAACACCACTGTGTGTCAGGGTGTGTGTGGTGAGCTCAAACTTTCTAGCAAATCTTTTCCCACACTCAAGGCATTCATAATTTTTAACACCACTGTGTGTCAGGGTGTGTGTGATGAGGTTATCCTTTCTAGTAAAACTTTTCCCACACTCAAGGCATTCATAATTTTTAACGCCACTGTGTGTCAGGGTGTGTGTGGTGAGGTGAGACTTATGAGTAAAACTTTTCCCACACTCAAGACATTCATAATTCTTAACACCAGTGTGTATCAGGGTGTGTTGGGTGAGTTCAAACTTTCTTGTAAAACTTTTCCCACACTCAATACATTCATAATTCTTAACACCAGTGTGTGTCAGGGTGTGTTGGGTGAGGTGAGCCTTTCTAGTAAACCTTTTCCCACACTCTAGACATTCATAATTCTTAACACCAGTGTGTGTCAAGGAATGTTCCTTAAGCTTACTCTTGCATTTAAAAGTTTTACGACAACTTTGACACTTCAGCTCACTGTCTGCCTTGTGGCCTGAGCTGCCTGCCTCCACGTGATTCTTGCCATCACCCCTGTGCCTCCCCACACCTGAGGCAGACTGATCCTGCTGCTCCCGGCCACTCATGCTGCTGCCCGGCCCCACAGCCTCCACCGTAGCAATACTCTCGTCAGCACAGGCGACGGCCGGTCCTGCCGGAACCCTCGGGGAAGCCGGAGCGAGCCAGGTCAGTGCCGGGCAGAGAAACCGGCTTGAACTGTGACCTCAGCACCTGCAACAGTGGTGACAGTCAGGACAAATAGTCACACGCTGCCCTGACACTCTGCTCCTGCCTGCGGGGCCCACACTCTGCTTCCTGCCTCACTCGCACCACACTTGGCAAGGCCTCCTCCTCTCTGGCTCCCACATCATTTCTCATGTACAACACAGCCCCGTTCTCACACGTCCAGAACCAATTCCTGCACCTCGGCACAAAACAAGATAAGATGCCTGGATGCTATCTGGCCAATGCACACGTACCAACAGTGGGGTTATTGGCGGTACCGATTGCCAATGGTCGTGTAACACCACAGGAAGGGAATGGCAAGTGGTTGGAGCTGACTATCACAGAAGCCCTAAGCTGCAACACCCACTCACACCAGGCCGGTGCACTGGCCTGACCCTGGGGGCTTGCAACACACACACAGCACACAGGACCCTGGGGGCTTGCAACACACACAGCACACAGGACCCTGGGGGTTTGCAACACACACACAGCACACAGGACCCTGGGGGCTTGCAACACACACACAGCACACAGGACCCTGGGGGCTTGCAACACACACACAGCACACAGGACCCTGGGTGTCATACGCAGGACCCTGGGGGCTTGCAACACACACACAGCACACAGGACCCTGGGGGCTTGCAACACACACACAGCACACAGGACCCTGGGGGTTTGCAACACACACACAGCACACAGGACCCTGGGGGCTTGCAACACACACACACAGCACACAGGACCCTGGGGGCTTGCAACACACACACAGCACACAGGACCCTGGGGGCTTGCAACACACACACAGCACACAGGACCCTGGGGGCTTGCAACACACACACAGCACACAGGACCCTGGGTGTCATACGCAGGACCCTGGGGGCTTGCAACACACACACAGCACACAGGACCCTGGGGGCTTGCAACACACACAGCACACAGGACCCTGGGTGTCATACGCAGGACCCTGGGGGCTTGCAACACACACACAGCACACAGGACCCTGGTTGGTCCCCAGTTAGACTATGCTGGCAGTGGCTGGCATGCACACACTGCAGGAACCCTGGGCCTTAGTGACAGTGTGCAGAGGCCGGCAGCACGTGGTGTCACCCTGGGAATACAACNCCCTTTCATTTGGAGGAGAGCAGTGAGTGGTGGTGGGATAATTTCCCAAAACCTGAAAATCAACATGTCTGAAGACAGAACTGTTGCAAAGACTTGGTGGCCCCTCAACAATGAGCATCTACACTGAGTATTAAAATCGTCTAATGGCAGCCAAATCACAATGAAAATTACGTTCTGGGCCTCAAGGGGTTAAAAACACTATTGTGATATTTTCAAAAGAAGTACATTTCCTGGAAAGGAAGGAAAATAAACAACAAATCGCAGATTACCACTGAACTTAAACAAATATATATACTCAAAATCAATGATATTTTAAAAAGGGTATAAGTAACAGAGGCAATGTGATAATTAGGGGTGAGTTGATGATGAAGTGTAGGTTAATTAGTTTGAGTTGATGATGAAGTGTAGGTTAATTAGGTTGTAAATTAAATATTGGAAAGACTTAAACTCAACAGAAAATCAGGGATAATTTTAAAAAGGGCATAATCAACAAAATTAATGTGATAATCAAGGGTTGATTTGATGATTTATTGAGGGTTAATTAGGGTTAACTAGGTCCCGTGACTCACCCTGATGCAGCAGCCTGGCGGTTAATTGCAGCAACACCCCTGGCGCAGCGTCCTCACTCACCTCCGCCAAGTACTGTCTGCGCCCCAGTTCGATACCCTCCACTCCCGCCAACTGCGTCACTGTGGGGAGAGAGGAGTGTGATAAGAGGGTATATTTTATTTTTTTCTCTCTCTCTCTCTCTCTCTCTCTCTCTCTCTCCTCCTCTCTCTCTCCTTCTCTCTCTCTCTCTCTCTCTCTCTCTCTCTCTCTCCTCCTCTCTCTCTCTCATCCCTCTCTCTCTCTCTCTCTCTCTCCTCTCTCTCTTCTCTCTCTCCTCTCTCTCTCTCTCTCCTCTCCTCTCTTCTCTCTCTCTTTTTATATTATTATATATATATATATATATATTATATATATATTGATATATTATATATATATATATATATATATAATCATTTTTCTTTCTTTCTGTTCTTTTCCATATGCTTGAGTGTCCTTTGTATATTTATCCTCTCTCTTCTCTCTCTCTCCTCTCTCTCTCTCTCCTCTGCTCTCTCTCTCTCTTCTCTCTCTCTCTCTCTCTCTCTCTATCTCGTCTCTCTCTCTCTCTCTCTCTCTCTCTCTCTCTCTCTCTCTCTCTCTTCTCTCTCTTCTCATCTCTCTTCATCACTCTCTATATTTATATCTCATTCTTATTTTATCTCTTTATATATATATATATATATATATATATATCTTCTATATCTATTTTATATATGCTTCGAGTATATTTATCGTCTCTCTTCTCTTTCATATCTCTTATCCTTTCGTCTCTCTGTCTCTCTCGCTCTCTGTTCTCTCTTCTCTGTCTCTCTCTCTCTCTCTCCTCTCTCTCTCTCTCTCTCTCCTCTCTCTCTCTCCTTCTCTCTCTCGCTCTCTCTCTCTCTCTCCTCTCTTCTCTCTCTCTCTCTCTTCTCTCCTCTCCTCTCTCTCTTTTTTATATATATATATATATATATTATATATATATATATCGATTTTTCTATCGCTCTCTCTTTCTTTCTTATGCCTTGAGGTATCTTTTGTTTTCTCTCTCTCTCTCTCTCTCTCTCCCCTTCTCTCTCGCTCTTTCTCTTCTCTCTCCCCCTCTCTCTCTCTCTCCCTATCTCTCTCTCTCTCTCTCTCTCCCCTCTCTCTCTCTCTCTCTTCTCTAGACGACACACGGTCACTAAAGATTGATAAAGTACGGAAAAAAATTTATTTATTTTAAAAACACTCGTGGGTACAAAATAGGGGAGGAGGAGGAGGAGGAGGAGGGGGGAGGAGGAGGAGGAGGAGGAATACAAAGGAATACAAAGGAAACACAACAGCAACAGACCGATAGGTCCTTACAAGGTTGTTTGCTTTACTACACTACACTAACTAGATAATAAGAGAGAAAGGATAGGAAGAGAAGGCTCCTCCCCACCCACCCATCCCTCCAGCCGAAGCTGGCCGGAAAAGAAGTGATACCATGCAATATAGAAAAACTGCAGGAATTTGTGAGGAAAGTTGAAAGCTGTAATCTAGGCTAACTATTACTAGTTTGTGGGGTAGGTTTAGTGCTTGATAGATAGGTCATGTTATATGTGTTTTTGTAATGGTGTGAACACAGTGTGGAGTTCAAAGGGTGGTGGGGGGCAGCCTTTGCCTGGCGCTTTCTTGGGAGGCAGCATCAATCAGGCCCAGCTCCGTTAAAATCCACTGCGGATTGTGTACTTTCCATGTAGGACGCTGTACACTTCAATGCCCCCTGCAGCAGTGACCCCCTGGTACCTTAAATCCCGATGGTGGTCCTAACTGTCAGGACCATACTGAACCACAGCCCGTCACGGGTCGAGAGTAGTAGTGGTAACCGTTAACTCGGGGCTATCTGTGTGTGTTATGAGGTCTAATGTAGTGTTGGTGTAGGCTCAGTGTGGAAGTTAAAGGGGTGGTGGGGCAGCCTTGCCTGGCGCTTTCTTGGGAGGCAGCAGTCAATCGGGCCCCCAGCTCCGTTTCAATCCCCCTGCGGTAGTGCATTTTCCCAAGTGGGACGCCGTGCACTTCAATGCCCCTGCAGCAGTGACCCCTGGTATATAAATCCCGATGGTGGTCACTAACTGACAAGGGCCCTTACTGAACCACAGCCCGTCACAGGTCAAAGTGTGTGCCGTTTACTCGGGGCTGTCTGAGACGTGTGGGAGGGGTTGTGTAGACGCGGACTCGCAATCATTTTACGCAATGAGAGTAAGTTTCAGAGGCCCGCGAGATAAATTTATTATTCCGAGATAAACAGTGAAAACCCGGGGATTTGATATGAAATATTTATCGAGGCGATTTTTAAATGATTCTATTGTATTTGAGTTTACTACGTCTGACGGAGCCCATTCCATACGTTTACAACACGGTTTGTGAAGAAGTACTTGCTTCGTTCGTTAAAAAACCGTTTCCTGCTTATTTAAATCCGTTGTTTCTAGTTGAGCTTGACCGGTCTAGCGTGAAAAGATTTTCTGGGACACGTTCGAAAATCCATTGAAGATTTTAAAGACTTCGATGAGGTCACCTTTTATCCTTCGTTTTTGTTAGTGGGAATAAGTTCGTACTTTTGAGCCGATTTTCGTACGATTTATTACGCAATCTAATATCATTTTGGGGTTACTCTGCGCTGTATTTTTTTAGTTTTTTCTGTCCTTTTTTTAATAAGGTGACCAGAACTGAAACACAGTATTCTAGATGGGGGCGAACAAGCGAGTTAAAAAGATGAGTAATAACTTTTTCAAATTTGAAACTGAAAGTTCGTCCAATAAACCCAACCAATTTATTTGCAGTTTTTACTACCTCTAAAATTTGGTTATTCGGTTTGAGATCTTTTCGAGATTATAACGCTAAATCTTTTTCTTTATCACCACTTGTTAGTTGGAAATCGTTCATCACGTAATTTTTTATGAGGTTTGTTATTCCCCGGATATGTAGTTACATGACATTTGCCCAAGGTTGAAATTCCATTTGCCATGTTTTGACATTTCTGTTAGCGTGTTTAGTCGTTGTAATTGTATGGTTGGCGCTGAGATTCTGTTGAGGCTATGTTTGTGATTTTCGTGTCTTTAGCAAAGTTCGATATCCTGCATGTGATTCCCTCGTCAATGTCATTTATGTATATTATAAGAACAGGATAGGTCCGAGAACTGATCCTTGAGGAACACCACTATTACACTGGTCCAGTCAAAGGATTTCCATTTATTACCACCCTTTGTTTACGATTTGACAGCCAGGGTTTTTATCCAATTTGAAAGATGGCCTGTTATACCATGAACTTTTACTTTGCTAATGAGACGCTTTTGAGGAACTTTGTCGAACGCTTTTTGAAAATCGGGAAACTACGTCTACTGCCCTCGTGTTGTCGTACATTTTGAATACACCATTGTAAAAATCAAGTAAGTTTGAGAGCGCATGAGCGTTATTTCTGAATCCATGCTGCGAATCTTTGATTATGTCATTTTCTTTCTAAGAACTTAACGATTTTGTCTCTTTTTGATGGATTTCCCTTAATTTTCCAGCAACTGATGTTAAAATGATTGGACGATAGTTTTCCCGGGGTGCGATTTGCTTCCTTTTTTTAAAAATGGGTGTGACAAATTTTCTATTTTCCATTCGCACGGTACATTTCCGGTGAGTAAAGACTTATTAAATAAGATGGAAAGGTGGTTTTACTATTTCGTTCTTTGCTTCTTTTAATATGCGTGGCGAAATTTTGTCAGGACCAGGAGCTTTGTTAATTTCATGTTATTTATCGCGAGCAAAATGCACATTCCTGAAAGGTTAATGAGCTGAGGCAAGTATCTTTGTTCTGGGTTTTCGGGATGGGTTTGATTTTGCGTGTTTTCTACTGTGAAGACTGATGCAAAAAAGTTATTTAGAGTATCCGCCATAGATAAATTAATTTTCTGTGTGTTCGCCTTTTTTCCCTTTCCAACGGTCCTATGGTTGACGTCATTACTTTTTTTTTTTTTAACATAGCTGTAGAATGCTTTAGGGTTTGATTTGCTCATTTCGGCAATACGTACTTCAAAATTTTTCTTGCTCTGCTTAATCATTTTTTTCGTATTTCGTCTAATTCTGTCGTGATCGCGGTTTGTCGTCTTCATTTTGTGTTTCTTTTGTATTTTTCATATGCACGCTTTTAGCGCCCAAGGGTGTCCTTGATTTCGCGGGTCCACCATTTCGGTTTAATGTTTTGAAAAGTCGCCTATATCGCATCGGTATTTAGGATTGTATTGCTAAGTTAAAAATTCATGCCATGCTAATTTATGTCGTTACTTTCTGAGATAACATTCCAATCGGTGTCGTTAAGATTCTTTTTAGTTTTCTGAAGTCTGCCTTTCGATAATCAAGAACTTTTTCTTTACTTTCGACTTCGCTTGTCTTACTGATGTTAATACTGAAAGTAATCGCCCGGGGGTCCCTGCTACTAAATTCGGATCCGACGGTTTAAAGTTACTGACAAGATTTTCGTTAGTTGTGAAAATAAGATCTAGAATATTTTCGCCTCTCGTTGGATGATACACGTGTTGGTATAAAGCACTTTCTTGGAGATTTGAATAGAGAGTGTGCCCCGAATGTGTTGTAAGCGAGGCGCCCCAACTAGTAACGGAATATTAAAATCACCGAATATTACGCTTTCGTTCTGAGAACTAATTTCCCCTATTTGTTCATAAGTTCTTCGTCAAATTTTATTTGTTTTGAGCTGGAGGTCGATAAACAAGGGCCAATTACTACTTTTTGAGAATGACGATTTAGTTGAACGAAATTACATTACTGTTTCAGTTTCGTGCTTAGATATACAAGGGGATGAAGGCAGGACTTTATATATAATAATACACCTCCTCCTGCTCTTCGTAGTCTTTCTGACTTAATAAGTTATACCCCTGTCTCTTAATTCAGCCAAAAAATTATATTTGTCGTATCTATCCATGACTCGGAAATTCCGATGATGTCGTATTGTTCTGATAAACTAGTTCTCTAAATCATGAATTTGTTACGTATACACGGGCATTAAAGTAACAAGCTTTAATATCGGGATGGGTAGTTTGGGCTTTGCGGGGAAATAGATTTTGGGGCTTTGTGCGAACGAGAACTTATATTGCGGGGAAAGAGAGCTTAGGTTTTTGTCGGGAACTCTACCTGCTGGGGGTTTTTTGATTTGTGTTAGTTACCGCGTCATTGAGTAGCCTACCGAGTCGTGCAGAACCAACTGAATTTAGTGGGGACCTCGTTTCGGAAGAGAAATCGGTTGGTTATAAAAAATGGTCCCATAAGTTTTATATATTCAACTCCTTCTTCTTTACATGATTTGCGGACGATTGTTTGTGCTGAAGGGCCCTTTGGGTATAAAGCTGTTTGCCGCATTGATCCCCCGGAAGAATACCAGATACGATGATTTACTAGATTTTACTTAATATTTGTTCACCCTCTTGCGATATTTAGTAAGGAGGGCCTCTGATCTGGTTTGTTTTACGTCATTTGTTCCCGCGTGAATAATGATCAGGGTGTTTGCGTCGGCGTCCCTTTGTTAAAACATCCCCAGGTTCTGTTTTTGTGAAAGGAGGAGGAGGAGGAGGAGGAAAGGAGGGAGGGAGGAGGAGAGAAAGAGGAGGAGGGAGGAGGAGGAGGAAAACACAGGACACAAGGCACAAGACAAAGACTTAAAACAAAAGAAAGGAAGAACATTGGCTTATTGCACTTCCACAAAATAGAAAGCGAAACAAATGTACATATATAAAGAAGTAACATTACAGTAGTAGTAGCAATAACAAAAGTAGTAGTAGTAGTAGTAGTAGTAGTAGTAGTAGTAGTAGTAGTAGTAGTAGTAGTAGTAGTATAGTATACTAGTAAGAACAATAGTATATACCGTCATTACCCCAAGACCGGACCCAAAACAAGAAACAGCATAGTAGCCCTTAAAAAATGCAGTGCGACAATTCTTCCCCATTTTCTATGTGTTCCTGTGTGCCGGAGACCTGCTGGCTTTGTAGCCCACGGCTCATCTGGCGCCCTCAGAGACCCACTAAAGTCACAATCCAATTTAGAACCCCGGGATTGTTGGTCTAGTAAGAAATAACACTCGCTTGCCTTTTCCGCGCACTGGAGATCTCATGGCAGCGCCGGGGAGATGACGTCCCTTTCTTCTTCCTTCTGCTTCGCGCACCTAGCCCCCGGGAGATGACCCCTTCCCCTTCTTGCTTCTCGCGCGCCAGCCCCCGGGAGATGACGCCCCCTTCCCCCTTCCTTCTTCCATCCGCGCGCCAGCCCCCGGGAGATGACGCCCCCTTCCCCCTTCCTTCTTCCATCCGCGCGCCAGCCCCCGGGAGATGACGCCCCCTTCCCCCTTCCTTCTTCCATCCGCGCGCCAGCCCCCGGGAGATGACGCCCCCTTCCCCCTTCCTTCTTCCATCCGCGCGCCAGCCCCCGGGAGATGGCTCCCCTCCCTTACAGAGCCCCGGCAGCTTTAGTCCGGTGGCCAGACCCCATATTTAGGCCGAACCTTTGAATTTGTGGTGCATAATTGTTCTTTGCGGATTTTGATAGCCTGAAACCTCTAGTTTTGGAATCTGTCGGGTGCAACTTTTGCATCCTTGAGCATTTTGCAAAAATGACGACTGAAGATAGGAATGGGAATCACTGTTTGTGACTGAAAATTTGAGGTAGGGGTAATAATAAACGGGCATAGATCACACATGTACAGACATAGACAATGTTTTTACTACCAAAATGTTTGTATTGATTAGCTTTATCACCTCAAACTAATGATATATGAATTTCGTCAACAACAAGGTCATAGGAGGTCAAAAGGTCACAACTTTTTGCGTAAAAATGAAATTCGACGAGCTGACTTTGGCTTTTTCCTTTTACTGATACATATTTACCATGCTGCCGCGTCATAATGTGGACATGGGTAAGCCAAAAAAACAGCGGCAATTTGTTTTAGTATCGAATTGTTGTTTGTCTGTTGTTTCTATAAATTAGTGTTGATTTTTAGTGATACGTGCAATGAAAGGGAAATTTTAAAGCTTACCTGGGGTGTTTTTAGCCCCTTTTTTTATCATTTAGTTTTTATTTAGGGGCTTCTATTTTTATGAAATAGAATTATAAATTTTTGGAATCTTTTTTTATCTTTTTTACTCTATTATATTAGTCAAACTCTTTTATCTGCTTAATTTTTTTTATCTAACAATTTTGATTGTTTGTTATTCCGACACTAAAATAAAGAATGGGATTGTTTATAACAATTGCTACGTTAGGGGCTTTTTGTGGTTTGGGGGGCTAAACAGCTCATATTGGGAAATTTAATGCGGCTTTACTGGTGTATGGGGTGTGTCTTTAAATTATTATTTATACCCAAAATCTAGTAGAATTAAATTTAAATTTTTTTAAAGGGGATTTTTTATTTGGATTTAAAATCGCCATCTTGAAAACCGTAGTTTATTATGTTTTATTTTTGCCACTTAATTTATAACATTTAAATTTTTTTAAAATTTTACATACTATATTTTAAAAAATTCTGACCCCGTTTCTTTTACATTTGCAGGGGACATAGTGTGATGTGTGACCATGTTTTTTTGTCCCCATTCCGGCATGGGGGCTTGGTTAAATCCAAGGCTACCCGGGATTTAAAAGGGAAATCAGAGCAGAGGTGATGGGTTTCATTTTGCTCCGCCGCTCGTTATGTAATGAGATACAAAATCATTTTCCAGAGATTGCTCAGCCTTTCACATCCCGTGGGACATTCCGTAGTCTTGGGGTTTCAAAAAAAAGTTCCCTAAAAACCCCCCCGGAAAGAAAAAGCAAAAAGTTTTTCGGGCCCCCCCTCCCCAAACGAAATAAGGGAAAAAGCTTTGGGCCCCCCCTCCAAAAATCTCTGCCCCAAACCAAATTTGACCTTTCCCAAAACCACAACGTGGGTGGGGGGAANGCTAAATTTGTGTTATTAAATGTATTTACAAGTATTAAATACAATTCATATATTTAGTATTTAGTATTTAAATACATTCGTAAAATGTATTAGTATTTGGTATTTAGATACATTTTTTCCCATGTATTTAGTATTTAAATACATCATCGTGGTTAGTGCCCAGCTCTGTCTGTCAAGAAGATAACAAGCTATACCTATAAATATAGCGTATAACCAAGACATTCTACACAGATACCTCACTCGGGGTGCCCTGTGGTGCGCGTGAAATCGACCTCCGCCGTGCGACAGGAGTTAACCAGTCTGCTGGCCCATTCACTTGCTGCATGACTATCATATAGAATATGGTTTATCAGTATATATGATGATATACTGTAATCTTCGTAAATGTTTGTTCTATAAAATATTATCCAATAAAAAACTGTAAAAACACACTAAAGAAATGCAATTACGAGACTCAGAAGAAATATGCATGAACTTAATATTCACTTAAACTCTTTGCCATTTAAAACCTTGCGATGTCAACTTTTGACATGAAATATCAATAGAAGCGCAATTTTATTAGATTTCCATTGATATATTTCGTTTTCTGATAAATGAATTAGAACCATGCATAAATTAGTTAAATAATATATAAAATCATCAATCGGGTAATTTTCCCGATTGATGATGTTATTTATTTACATTATATATTTCGTTTTCTGATAAATGAATTAGAACTATGCATAAATTAGCGTTAACTAAATAAATAACATCAATCGGGAAAATTACCCGATTGATGATTTATTTATTTAACGCAAATTTATGCATGGTTCTAATTCATTTATCAGAAAACGAAATATATCAATGGCAAGTTAATAAAATTGCGCTTCTATGATATATTCATGTCAAAAGTTGACTCGCAAAGTTTTAAATGGCGAAGAGTTTAAGTGAATATTAAGTTCATGCATATTTCTTCTGAGTCTCATAATGGCATACTTTATTGTGTTTTACTGTTTTTATTTGATATTATAATAGAACAAACATTTACGAAGATATATCATACATGTATTGTATATCATATTATACTGATAAACCATAGTCTATTGATAATCATATGAAGCAAGTGAATGGGCCAGCAGACTGGTACAAACACCTGCCGCACGGCGGCGCCACCGTCGGCGGGGGGAAAAAAAACAAAATTTCCCTTAGAGGGGGGCCCCGGTGAGGTTTTTGGTTGTAGAATCTAATATTCCCTAAAAAGGAGAAAGGCCGTGTGTGTGTGTGTGTGTGGGGGTGTGTTTTGTTTTTGTGTGGGGTGTGTGTGTGTGTGTTTTGTGTGTGTGTTGTTTTTTTTGGGGTTTAGCCGAAAACGAAAATTCCCTTTTGTTTAAAAGTAGGCTAAAAAAAATGGGGGCAAAATAAATCGTAGGTGGTAAGCGGTTTGGGTCCCAGTGGGATTGAATAATTTTGAAGGGGGTTTTTTGGGTTTAAAAACACTTAAGGAGTATTAGTTAAAAAGGAAAAACGGGCGGTAACGTTTTTTGGGCCGTATTCCAAAATCAGTGACTCAGGACGTTTGTTTTGCGTGTGGGGAGGGAAACCACATGGAAACAAAAAGGGTTGGAATCCAGGGAAACGTGGTTTCCCCCCGAGGCACTTTGACCCGTGACCAACGACAGCAAAAAACACATTGGAGTTTGCAATCACATGTTGTCTAATTATACTACTACTCAAACATCAATACATGGGTCCGAAGGGCCCACAAGCATTTGGGGGTCTTTGGCATAAACTAGTAAAAAAGAAAAAGGAGGGAAAAGGGGGCCAAAAAAAGCGAAAAGGCGGGGGCCAAAAATTCGAAAGGGGATGTTTTTTTAAACAAAAATCAAAATTTATAAGGGGAAAATTAAAGAGGGAAAAAGGACAAGGGGTTTTGGGGAAAAGGTTTTTTTAAATTTAAAAAAATTCTAAAATTTTAAACCTTTGGGGAAATTAAACCCCTAGGAGGAAAAAACCAAGGGGAAAGGGGCCTTTTTGGGGTAAAACAAAAGCAGGTTCTTCTAAAGTTTTGTTTTTTGGGGGGGAAAAAACCCCAAAAAAAAAAAAGGTTTTTCCTTACCCCCGAACCCCGGCCCAAAGGAACCAGAATTTTCAAGAAAATCCAAAAAAAACAAAATTTTTTCAGGAAAAAATTTCTAAGGGTTCCAAGCCATAGGTTTTGGGGAAAAAAACCCTCCTTTACTTCAAACCCTTTTAAATTTTTTTTTTCCCCCAAATTTTCCTTTTCTTGTTCAAGACCCCCTTTAAGGCCAAAAAAATTTTCCCCCCGTTAAAAACCCCCCCACACAAGTTTTTGGGTAATTTTTTCCCCCAATCCTAATTTCTTCCAAGACCCCCCCACCTTTTAAAATTTTCCGGGCAACCGTTTCTTTTTCCCAAGGGAAAGGTTTTACATGTTTTGCCCAGGGAATTCCCTTAGTACATGTACTTATTTAAAAGGATGCAACAATGCCCTCCCAACTGTTTTGTTTTGTGTTTCAGATTTTGAAAGCCCCAGTCCTCTCTGTGTGGTTTGGGTTTCAGCGTGGGCATTCTCCCCAAAGAAAAAAAACCCCCTGAGCCACTTCCCCTGTCCCTTAAACCCACATGGAGGGGACAAGTCGGCGCCGCTGTCTAGGGTTTCTTTCCTGGGGGAAATTGACTCGTTCAGAAAAACTCAACCCCCCCTTGCCAGTGCCTCTTGAAATTTGGTGCTCCCACGGGACTGGATAGTTGACGGGGAATCATGCACAGTGGCACAAATCATTTCACGACCCAATTAAACCACACAGAAACTGGCAAGGGGAAGAAGCGAGGGAGAGATAGCACCCTGCTCCGGGAAGCCCGATCCCGGGTCGCCCAGGGCAAAATGTTTCAAACAAGACCAGCTCCTATTTTGCCCCCAAAAGAAGAGGGACTCCGGGCAAAAATTAAAACCCTAGGGGCAGAGACAATGTTAGGCCGGGGGGCCCGAGATTTTTGGATTCAGATTTGTTGCCCAGGTTTAAAGGGTTTTCGGGGGGACCTCATTGCACGGGGGAGGCCAAGTCCCCATTTTGCTTGTTTTTGGTTTGGACTGCGGAATCGTAAACCGGCCCCCTGATCGGGAACGGGGAAAAACCTACAGGATGCCATTAAACCAGACAAGAAAGCCCGGGGCAAGAGCATTTGGGCTGAGCGGGTTTCCTTTACATAGAAAATGAAGTGGAAAAAGGACATTGCTCTTCAATTTTTGGTTTCCCCAAACGGCTTTCTCAAAAGCGAAAGTCGTCTTGCTGACTTTGGCATCAGGATTTGAAGTCAAAAAAAGTTCGCTTTAAAGGGGCAAACCCCTGAACCCACTTTCCATATTCACAAGGGGCAAAAAGGGGATGGAAAAAAATGTGCTATTCCCTTTTTAAAAAAGGGCATGAAACAAATGCTAAACGGGCCAGGGGAGACGATAGAAGGAGATCATTTAATTTGGCAAAGTTTCCCCGGATTGTGCGAGGAGGCCATTTTTCGTTCCTGGGGTTTTCAACCAGGGGGCCCCTTTCCCCCCTGACTCCCAAAGAAAGAACTCTTTTTTTCCAGCCAACCCCTTCAAGAGTATGGTGCCCCATGCTGATAAAAGGAGCTGACTTAAAAAGATCGGGACTGCACAGATTCCCAGGCCCGTCTCACGCCTCACAGATCATACTCTTAAACTGAAAAAAAGAGAGCCAAAGAGACAACAAAATTCCAAGCAGTCGATCCCCGACTTTTCTTTGGAAAATTGACCCAAAAAAAAAAAAACCCCTCCCACCTACTTTGGGCCAAAACCCTCCACACCCAGACTAGGTAAAGAAAACTTTTTACCCCAATGCATGATTTGGGGCCGGGGGTGTCAGTTAGAGGGGTGGGGCTCCCCCAAAGGGGAATCACCTGGCATTTCCTTGTGGGGGAGGACATGGAGAAAGGGAGTTTTTCCCCCCATCCATTTTGCCTTTCAGCTTTCACTGTAGGGGCCCTTGATAATATGACCAAAAACCCCTCAAGCACAACACCCACAGGATCATTCCTGGGACAGGTATCACCCTTTTCCCAGTTTCCTACCAGTTAAAACGGGGCCCAAACCCCAAGTGAGTCGGGCCTGGGCCCTTCTAAAAAACCCACCCCGGGCCCATAGACGGGCCTAAAAAACTTAAACCCCCTTTTCCAGCTGTGGCACTTGGGAAAAGGAAAAAAGGGGGGGGGCTTTTGCCGGGGAAATTCGTATACATCCGACCCATCAGGGCCCCTTGGGCCCGGGCCCCGGGCGAAAAAGGAAACCCAAGTGGGGGAAAACATGCCTTTTGGCTCAGGGGAAAAGGGGAAAGGGGGTCAGGGGAGATGCTTTTTCCTGGTCTGTTCCCCACCCCTCCTGTGGAAGAGAGCCCCGTTGACTTGCACCCTGCAATCACTAAAGGCCCCGCCCCTCTTCAGGGGAAAGGCCCCAAACTGCGGGCAATGTAAAACCCCATGGGATGAATTTTCGGCTTAAAGCCATCATTTTCTGAACCCTGGGAAAACCTTCCTGTCACCCTTAGAGCCCCGCTGAAATGCACGGGCCCAAGTTCGTTCAGTGGCACTGGCCCACACACTGGCGAAGACCAGTACTTTGGTCATGTTTGGAGGTCTCCATGTTGAGATGGCTTTTTGGGAAAGGACACTTGGGGACCTACTTGGGGGGCATCAGGGGGGACAACCCCCATTAAAATCAAGCAGGAAATTTTCTCGTCGGGCAATTTCGAACTCTTTCCTGACGGCCCCACACCTCACAAAACCAGACAACCCCCCCAAGTCATGCTCTCGCACTGGCCAAGATTCAGCGGGATGCTCACCAAGAGGCAGTTGGGAAAAAACCAAACAAGGAAGTTTTGAGGGATGGGGGAAGGGACATGGCTGCCCCGGGAGTCCAAAAATTCCAAATTACGGGATACCATCCCCGGGGGCTGGAAATTCTTGGCCCGTCTTTTTTACGTGCACACAGAAAAAGGGTTTTTCCCCTTTTTACTTGAGACACTTAAAGCTCTTGTGCCTGGTTCTTTGCTCTGGACCACCCGAACCCATGGGAGGTGGCCCCGGTGCATATCAGGGCCCTGGAGGGGTCTGCCCCCCCCCGTTCAACACCAATTCGAAGTCAAAGGCCCAAATGGGGGCGTTTTTGAAAACAGCCAAGAGGGTTTTCCAAAATTTTCCCCTTTAAAACCCAAACCCCCCGAAAAAACAAACCCAGCTTGTGAAAGGGGAAGGAAAAAGCAGGGGGGCCCTTTCCCCAGAAAACCCCCTTGCCTTTAGGAAGTGGGTGGTTGCGGGGGCCGGGGCAGGCGGGGCTCCTGGCAGGTTCGGGGAGCAGTATGCCCACACCCCAAAAAATGACCCTTTCCCTCACGAGGAGGGTCTATCTACCCAAAGACATCCAAAGCAAAAATGTGGACCTTATCCAGGTCATTTAGTGAGATGGGAAACCCCTTCAAAGGTGACACCCCCAAAATCCTGGCACTTGACACACGGAATGTCATCGACCCCTGTTGTCCCAAAACGGGCCGCCAGTTTGAGCCTTGGCAAGAAAACAGTAGAGACATAACAAAAGTCCCGTGTTTTACAGATGCTTTCACACCCATCCATGGGCCCAATTAAGAAAAAAAAAATTGCCCCTGTTCAGATCGCCAACACCAAAAACGAAAGAGAAGCCGGGCGGACAAGTGTCTATCCCGAAGGTGACGTGGCCCCCTTTTTCCCCCTCTCTAACATGTCACACAGCACCCCGGGGGGGACCTGGACACCTTCCTTAAGCATGAGAATCCCCCCAATACCCTCCTTTTGGCTGAAAGAGGGGAAACTGCGACAAGGGGAAGAAGTCCCATCTCAACCCCAAAATTTTTGGCCCAGAAGACGCAAAAAAAGAACCCTCTGGCTCATTTTATGTTAGAGTGCTCGATGGTGGCCCCTGTGGTACACCTCCTCCAGTGACTGGCATCACTACATTTGACGATTATGCAAGGGGAGTGTTTTTTCCCCACCCCCCCTGAGGCAACTGGGAAAAACCCCTATGAGAGTTTGTTTTTGGGTTTTTGGGGCAGGTACCTGGAAACAGTTTAAAGAATCAACCAGAGAGAAAACTGGGGGGAAAAGGGGTACGAAGGAAGGGGGCATGCCAGACCCCAAGGGGCCCAGGGGAATTGGCCCCATTTCCTGCGTACCCCCCAAAAAAGGGAGAAACCCTTCCCCGTTCCTATCCCGGAAGATTTTTATCCACTAAATTCCCCGACGGAAAGCAGGGCTTTGCAAAAATCTGGAGCCTCTGGGAGTCTGCCCGTGGGACCCGGGCCACCCCGATGCCGCCATGGTTTACCAGAAGAGGCAGACACAAAAAATTGTTTGGGCCATCTACAAGATGCCCTAGAGATGGATGCACCCATGCTTGGTTTTCGCCCCCGTGGATACGGACGTTTTTGTCATCCTCATCGGGGAAATATCAAATTTCTAGCCAGCAAGATCCAAACCGGGTGACATCCCGGGTCGCCTTCGGGAGTGGCCAAAAAATTCCTTTTTTCCCACACATCAATGCCATCGTAGTATCTGGCAAAGAGAAGTCCACAGCGCTACCCGGTTCCACAGCTTAAAAAGGGTGATTTTCGACTTCTTTTTTCTTTGGAAAGGGGAAAAAATCGGTTTTGGGAAGCATGGGGGGCCCCAAAACCGAAGTCAAAAGATGCCTTTAACTTTAACGTTTTTAAAAACCCAAAATGCACAAATCACCGTGGATTGCCCAGGAGGTTCCCGATGCTGGAAAAGTTTTTACAGTCGTTTTTATATGACCCCGACCAGCCCTCTGGTGTCGGGGAATGAAACAAAGGGAAAAGGGAAATTGGGGTTTTTGCCAAAAACAGAACGATTGGGGAACATTCCCCCCAACCCCAAAAAGGCCCTTTCTGCAGACACCAAAACGTCAGTTTTACCAAAGGGTGGCATCCCGGACAAACCTGCACCCGGGCCCCAAAAACAGGGCACCCCAAATGCTGAAGGGTGCGGTTGGAAAACTGGGAAAGCAGAAACCAAAATCCTGGGTTCCTGTCTGGAGCTCGCAGCCTGCGGCCCCAAAGGCTGTAAGTGAACTTGTGAAGGTGTGCCTGCAAAAGTGCTGCAGGTTGTGGCGGGAGATGTTCATGCAAGGAAAAGCCAGCGGAAATGCCCCCCGAAAATGTTTCAAGGGTGGCCCAAAAGTTTAGAAGTAAAACATAAATTTCCAAATTTTGAATCATACCTGCATTGTGATCTGGGGCTTTAAAAAAAAGAATGGCATTCCTGCAGCTGACCCGGAAAAACATGATTGGGTTTGATAATGACTTTAAAGAATACTTTTTTTTCTTTAAAGCACCCCTCAGTAATTAAAACCCCTGTCATTTTTTGAATTTGCAAGGAGTATTTTTTAATTCGTGTTCTGTAATAAACTACATGGCATTTCGCGATGTCCGCCCGGGGAGTTTTTTAAAAAACAATAAATTAAATTTAATTTATGTTTTTTTGGGCAGCCATATTTGGAAAAATTTTGGGTTTTGGAGTTATTAAAAAATAATTTAAAAAGATAACTTTTCATCCAATAAAAATTTTTCCTTATTACTATTCTTTTAAAAAACCCATTTACCCAAATTTCCCCAGGGGGAAATGTCAAAATAAAAAAGAAGCGTTCCTTATAGCCATCTGAGTGATGGGATCATTTGTCTCCCCTCTCAAAATCATAGCTAGGAGCCTGTAGAGTGCCTGAAAAAATTTTGGTGCTTTTATCCGGCATGTCCCCATCATTTCACTAAGCTGCCGGACTAGAGCTGTGACAAGGATCCAAGAACACTGCCCTGTGTCATATGTGCAGAAGTCGAACACAAGAAATGCCGTGACAAATACTAAATTTTGCGGGGCATATTAGTGCCGAGAAATTCATTGATGCTACAAAGCACAACAAGGACAATGTTTTTACATGATATTCGAATTGCAGACCGACTGAGAGACGACGAAGGCAGCTCTGTCAAATCAGTCGTCTCTGCAGATATATATTGCCACCACCCCTGCCGTTAAAACTACATGCGTAAATACGAACGTGACATCAAACCTGAAGCACTGAAAAGACTGGCTATCACCCAATACCAAACATGTGCTGTTCACACGCACTTTATAGTCCGGTGGCCAACATTATACCCCATATTTAGGCCGAACTTTTGAATTTGTGGTGCATAATTGTTCTTTGCGGATTTTGATAGCCTGAACCTCTAGTTTTGGAATCTGTCGGGTGCAACTTTTGCATCCTTGAGCATTTTGCAAAAATGACGACTGAAGATAGGAATGGGAATCACTGTTTGGGACTGAGAATTTGAGGTAGGGGTAATAATAAACGGGCATAGATCACACATGTAGTACCCACAGACAAACAACAATTCGATACTCAAACAAAATTGCCGCTGTTTTTTTTGGCTTACCTATGTCCACATTTATGACGCGGCAGCATGTAAATATGTATCAGTAAAAGGAAAAGGCCAAAGTCAGCTCGTCGAATTTCATTTTCACCTTTGACAATGTTTTTACTACCAAAATGTTCGTATTGATTAGCTTTATCACCTCAAACTAATGATATATGAAGTTCGTCAACAATAAGGTCATAGGAGGTCAAAAGGTCGCAAATTTTGGCGTGAAAATGAAATTCGACGAGCTGACTTTGGCCTTTTCCTTTTATTGATACATATTTACATGCTGCCGCATCATAAATGTGGACATGGGTAAGCCAGAAAAAAAGCGGCAATTTTGTTTTAGTATCGAATTGTTGTTTCTATCAATTAGTGTTGATATTTAGTGATATACTGTGCAATGCAACGGTAATTTTTAAGGCTTACACTGGGGTGTTTTTAGTCATTTTGTTATCTTATGTAGTTTTCTATTTAGGGGCTTCTGTTTTGTATGTAATGAGAATTAGAAATTTTTGGAATCTTTATTTTAGTCTACTTTACTCTATTATATTAGCCAAACCTTTTTAGTCTGCTTAATTATTTTTATCTAACAATTATTGATTGTTATGTTATTCATCGACAATAAAATAAAGAATGGTATTGTTTGATAACAATTGCTACAGCTTAGGGGCTTTTTGTGGGTTTAGGGGTCTAAACAGCTGCATAGTTGGCAATTAGAGAGAACTGCAACTCCGAAATGCCAGTGGTCGCTGGCAGTTTTAACTCACAATTTGGTGAAAAGTTGGTCAACTTGAAAGAAAAATATGGGCTTATTCCACTGCACTTAAAACACAAAAGTATAATTTTAAGAACGATTTTCTTCTATATGTATATTGTATAGAAGCCTGAGTCTGTAAAACATGCATTTAAACCCAAAATAACCAAGTGGGTTTATAGTTGAGGAGGCGGGTAAATGTTACTCTAGGGATTTTATATAGTCAAAAACCGTATGTTTAGAAGTTATCTATACCTAGGCAGTCATATTTTCCTGTTATTATTGTGTATCAATCAGATAGAAAGCTGGAAGTGCAATGAGTCGACGCGTGAAGTGGCAATGTTTTGATTCAATTCCCCCGCCCACCACTCCCCGCCGCGGCGGTCGCCTCCACAATTATAACCTACATTGTCGCAGAACACAAGCCGATTTCGGCATTCTTTATTCTTCGTTTTTCCCAAGGCTTTGCTTATTGTATTTTGACAACCCGTTTGCCAGACGCAGCAGTACGTCTTAGAAAACAGTGTGAACATCACCCAAATTTTACATGCCACAATATACATGTAAAAAATATATTAAGCTTTGCTACTCGAGGCGAGTAAATTTTGCATTAAATTGCTATTATAGAACGTTCCATCGTAATGAATGTCATCCATATAATTAGTAGAACAACAGAAGAACTTTTATTTTTTGGTATTCAATGGGGTTTGCAATCAATGTTTATCGCGAAATTAATTTATAAAAAATATTAGTCGCGGAGCCAAAACACAGTAGACCAACCCTTTTGAGTTAAAACTGCCAGCGACCACTGGCATTTCTCGAGTTTCAGTTTTTCTTAATTGACATGCTGCTTTACTGGATTGTATGGGATGTGTGCTCATTGGATGATCACTCAGGAACTTCTAGATAGAATGCAAGGGCTCCGTTCCCAAAAACAGACTTGTTGTCACAGGGAAAGCTGATACTCCTGTTGAAGTCTGGCAAGGTGTACGAGTGGAGAGATCAGATTTGCAAACAACCATGGGGAAAGCAGACGTCATCATTCCACACCAGGTGTCCCAGTTTGTTTCTAACACCAGAAAGACTATTAAAGTAATCTCAGATGACAGACGTGTTTTGTATTGCTTGTACATTACTACCACTACTGTCAACTCTGCATGCCTTGTCATGGAACCGACTTTTCCTGAAAGGACTCCCAGTGAACATTGGAGACACCGTATTAAAAACACCAGGCTATTGTCCCACAGCTGCTGGCAGCACATGTGTTTGACAGGATGCGACACAGTTGGTTGGGTATTTTGGAATTGGAAAAATCAAAGCAGTAAAAGGTCCTAAAGGCAGGATATAAAAATGGACAGCATAGGACAACCTGAAGCCCAACACGAGAAAATAATTCGAAAAGCAACCCCGTTTATTGGGAGCATGCTAGGGGGAGAAAGTTGGACCAAACGACAGCATGTCAGATATCCGATACAGACATTGGATCTCCAGCATGGGCAGGAAAAAGTGCTGCGTCAGTTCACCAAACTGAAGACTCTTCCTCCTACAAGTGAAGCGTTTGTCGAGAACGTGAAAAGGGCACATTTTCAAGCATGCATTTGAAGGTCGGCACTGACTGGCGAGGCACCAGATATGGACCCTCTGGAGAACGGCTGGGTATCTGATGACGATTTCGGTGTATTAATGCCAGTGACATTCCCACCTCAAACGGAAATTGCTCCAGCAACTGTTATGAAGCTGATCCAATGTGGTTGCTCAAGCGAAACACCATGCTCAACTGAAGGTGTGGATGTGTGGCTGGTCAAAATGTCCTGTTTTGCTTTTTGTTGCTGTCGAGCAGAAATAAGAACAAAAGTCGGGAAACGCTGGACATTGTTGAAAACAACGGATATAGAGGATGCCAATGACTCGGAAGAAGATGAAGATAAGAGATAAGATTTTCATCCTATCTAGACACTTTGCAAGTACCAGAAGATGAAAGTAATTATGAGGATGACAGTGATGACTGATGTGTTTGATTATATGAGTTTCCTCATTGGACGCTACTGCAATAGATCTCGTCTCTTAGACACTTGTGTATTTTGTTATGTTCTAGTGGGAATAGATTAGCTTAATCCCTTGGATTCATGAAATCCTGTGGATATAAAGCTGATTATTCTGTATATATTGCAGCGAACGCCCCCCCACTTCATTCCTTACTTTTACTGTCCTCAGCTACACCTACTCCGGGTGCCTCTTCTTGAGTCAGGGAAGCAGGCAGGGGCTAAAGACAAAATGGGGGGGGGGGGGGGGGGGGGGGGACGCGTAGCAACATAAACAGGGCTCGTGCTGGGAATTGAGGACTTATCAGGCTGGGTTCTCCTTCTCTGGCTGTTCACACACACAGGGGGGAAGGGTTTAGGCAAACTCAAGGGGTCCTTTCACGGTGTTATAATCAAGTAACTCACAGTACAAGTTGCAAGGTCACTCACTACAAATCTACAACACCTAGACATCAATGCAACGTCACAACCCCGACCTCTTCCTCGGCCGTCATAGGTAAGACGCTACAACAGTCACAATACAACCCCAGTACCTTTCCCAGGCAAAACTACGCTACAGTGGCTGCTCATCAGACGCCACAAGGACACCGCGCCCAAAGCCAAAGGGGCCGCTATCCTACCACAGGACCCTTTCCTCCTCGCAAGCACAACCTTGCTACTAACCACTGTGGCCGCATCCTTCTGCAGGGGTCACCCTCAGTCCACACCGGCCACACTACACACAGCTGGAACAGTCCATTTGACGCCTTTGACAGACGCCTCTTACCAAAGAACTTCCTCTACACTTGGCTTACCTGACCCTGAGGTAATTACGGGCCAGGCAAGTCTCTAAACTCCCCTGGCACCGCCACACCAGCCTCTGTTCCCTCCTGCTCTCCGCCTCGTGGCTTCTTGGATCTCGGCCTGGGTCTGGGGCAAAACAACCGGCTTTCCCCTCTCCAACTTGAGCTCGAGGTTACCTCGGAGGGACGGTCGTAACAATATGTTAATGTATACGCTACCCCTTTTTGCGGCCATCGTAGATTGGGCATTCAGAAATATTGTTATTGTACTTTTCCCAGTCTAATTGGATGGTTTAATCTTATTTTTTTTTTTTATTATTAGTTTAACAGACCGTCTATTTTTCAGACCGCATAAATAAAAGTGTCTATTGTAATTTCATTAGTTTTTATTGGATTCCTTGACCACAAAAAACCCATGGTTAGACACCAAAATGACTGTTGTAAGTCAAATATTAAGGAAGTTATCAAAATAAAACCATTACTACGTTGGGGGTATTATGTATATTAGCCGCCATCTTTAATTTCTCAAAATGCTCAAGGGTGCCATAATTGCACCTGACGGATTCTTATTAATGGCACACTCAGTGATCAAAATCCGCAGAGAACAATTATGCACCACAAATTCCAAGGTTCCACCCCCTGGCTGCTGGACTAATATATTGACAAAATTTTGATGAGGGGAGAATGTTGCACTATGACTGATATTGTAGAGTTTGCATTGAGTCTGCTACAGGAAGGTGAGGTGCTTACAGTACCTTTTTAAAACCGTGATATGAAACAGCTGATCATCTCCCATTGTGGCGAATTGGTCCAAATCTGTCCAAACAGTAGAGTGAATGAACCTGACATCTTCTTTTCATCTGACATCACAGCTGCTGACCAAGCCATCAAGTTGAAGAATCAGGATATAATGAGAGAGGCTGGCAGCAAGTTGAGAGACTCACTCATGGATTCGATTTTGGTCTGCAAGACAGCTTCTGTGACAATATTGACTTAAAAGGCATTATAGGAGGGAACAATGATGCCAGTGCCTCTTCTCACACTCTTAGCAACTCTGTTCAAGGTCCCGAGACACAAGCTATTCCAAAGTCGTATTAAAGATCTAGAGGAGCTTATCCAGCTTCTCTTGGATGAAGACATTAACTCAGAATAATTAAAGACAGCTCCCACAGCAGCAACAGTTCACACAAGATTATCTGACTTCAGACCAGCAACAGCCTTCACAGCAACAACAGGAGACATGGGTTGAGATCACAAGAGTACACAGCTGCACTGTCCTATTCCAAATGCTTGTTACAACATTCACAGAGGAGTGAAGAAAACGCCATTCCCATATGATGCTTGGCCATGCTCTCTACGCAAGAGATCGCAGTAAGAGCCTTCTCACAGTATTAAAACATAATTACATGGTGAGCGTCGCTTATGTAGCCCATCATATTGGAGGTTTGGTATCTGAGGATACTGAGCGAGTTACAGATTAGAGGGAGAAGTTTGACATCACACGGGAAAGGGCCTACCCGGGGTATTATTAAGCTACCAGATGATATTTAGGAAAACGGGCCCTACCTTTTCGTGTTCAGGGAAACCCATTGCTGCATCCCAAACCCGGGGCGGTCCTAGGCATGGCGACATGGGCAATCGCCCAGGGGGGGCATCGTCGGGGGGGCGTCATGAGGCAAATTTTGGGGGTTAAGAACCGTAAGAACCCGGGCTTTTTTGCAGCTTCCCTTTTTCTTTTATGGCGAGGGCACTTTTAAAAAGCCGGCTTCTTACGGTTTGGCCCGCGGGTCCCAACCCCTTTAAAAAGCCATAAGAAGCGGGGACCGGGGCTCGTTACCACGGCTTCAAACCGCTTGTTGCCTTTGGACGTAAGAGATAAAAGAAAATTTATGGCGGGGAGGGCAGGGATTCTAAACACAGGAATCGTCTAAAAAAACACTGTAATTACAAATAACGGGGACAAAAGGAAAACACATGATGTACTTTTCAAAAAGCTTTTGCACTTCCCTTTAAGCCCAAACGAACAAGAATATAAAAGGGTTAAATGACACGACAGGAAATTTTAAAACTGGGGGAAAGAATAAATCATGTTTTTATCAGGCTGCCCGATAGGGCCTAGCTACGACGTAGTATTTTTTGCAAATTTCGTGATAATATGGCACAAATTAGCCTGATTTGACATTTAGTGGGAGGGTTTTAAAATTTGGACCACACAATAGAGCAAAAAGGGAAAATGACATGGGGGGGGTTTAGGAGAACCGTTTGCGGTTTAAAAAATACTTTTCAAAAGTCTTTTTCCCAAAACACCAGACTTTGTTTTTCTAATTTTTACAAATTTGCAATCAAAACCAGCCCGGGAAAACCTTTTTTCCCCCCTTTTTTCATTGTCTCCACACTTTTTGAAAACTTTAAAATTTTTGGGGAACTCTCGCCACGGGGCCCGAGAGTACCATAAAACCTTCACCATCACCCGAATTCCCCCAAAACATTGCAAGAATCTTAAGTAGGGCCTGACATTACTTTGACGGACATGAACAATTTTAAATTTGGTGGGGGTAGAGGTGCTGATAGGTATTTGGAAATGACTACCCATTGCTTGAGGGAAAATCTTAAGAACAAGGATTCCACGGTAAGCTAACCCAAAATTTGGGCTCTATGTTTTAAAAATTTAAACTTCCTTAAAAACATCTGTTTGTTTTTTAATGGGGGGCCGACCCCTTATTTTTGCCTACAGGGGCCGATAAAAATTTTTAAATTTCCTTGAGAAAAACAAAGCCCAGTGGGGGGTTTGGGTTTTAGGCCAGGTAAATTAGGTTGGGTTTTATGCACAGCCCGGTGGGCTCAAGGGGGTGCTAGGTTAGGTCTAGATTTTTGGGTCTCTTTAGAATAAAGGCTAAAACCTCCTATCTTCTTCTTCTTATAAAACAACAAGTTTGGGGGAAAAAGGGGGAAAACCCGGGGTTTTTTGGGGGGGGGGGGGGAGCACACATAAAAGGGAAAAGGGCCCCCCGATAAAGTTATAAACTGGGGAAATTTTTCCCTAGTTTATGGATTTTTTTGTGGGGGCCTATTTCCCTTATGTGTGTGCTCCCCCACCCAAAAACCCCCGGTTTCCCCCTTTGTCCCCAAACTTTTTGGCTATAAAAAGAAAAGATACGGGGTGGAGCCCTTTTTTCTTAAAATTTACCATAAAATAATATATAATATAATTATATTATATAAAATAATATAATATTTTATATAATATATATTTTATATAATAATAATCTATATATATATATATTTTGGGTTGTATTTCTGTTTTTTTTGGTTAAATTGGGTTTTTTTTAAATGAAAGAAGGATTAAGGGCTTTTTTTGGTGTACCTGTTTTTTATGTTGACATTTTAATTAAGGGTGTAAATAATGTACTCTCGTTTTGACAAAAAATTTGGGGGGGAAGGGAAATGCGAGGTTATAATTATCCGAGTGATCCAAACCCTTTTTCCCCTAAAACCCAAATTGTGGTCGTTTTATGAGGGGAAAGTTCCCCTTTTTCCGACTAACCCCTGTTATCGTGAACTTTGTCCTTTAAATCTGACGAAATTTCTTTAACTTACATACATGCAGCCATCACAAATACTAAAAAGAAACAGGGCAAATTAAAAACAATCAAAACCCGTACAAGGGCATATACGAACTTATTGGGTAAAAGCAGCATATACCGGACGGGCGAAAAAGTGTTAAAGGGGCCGATTTTTTTATATAAAGGCCGGGAAAAAAAAGCGAGGGTTGTGTGTATACACAAAAACTTTAAAAAAATTTCTACAGGAGCATAAAGTGTAAAACCCTAATACTTTTGGGTTTTTGGTGACTTTAAAAGTAGGATTGGGTTTTGGGTCAAGAGTTTTTTCCTGAATTAGGAAATAAAAAATTAGGGAAACAAATTTTATGAGAAATTTTTATTTGTTGAATATAAAAGGGTTAATCTTTATTTCGGGCTATTTTGGGTTTGGGAAATTATCTGACCAATCAGTATTACACGGGCCCCTTTGTGCATTAAAATCTGAGGTTTAAATACTTTTTTTAAATTTTTATGGAAAACTTATTAATGGTTTTTCTTTTCGACGGTACACTTTCTCAGTGTGGTTGTTTTTTTCATTTTATCAGCTGTGGGCGCCGGGGCGGGGGGAGCCTCGAACACCCCCTGAAAAAAGCCGTTCTGGCGGGGCAGGGGGGGAAAACGAGAAAAGAACCCCCAAGAACCGTAAGAACCCGGCTTCTTAGGGCTTCTCTCACCAAAATTGGGCCTAGGAGTGCCCGAAAAAAAAAATATATAAATAATGATAATAATAAATAAAAAAAAAAATAATGAAAATTTTTAAAATAAAATTTATTTTTTTAAATAGCTCTATAGTATATGTCAAGAGAAAAATTTTTATAGGGGTGGATGGTATAAAAAGATGTTTTTGAATAATGGGGGAATGGAGCGCATCGAGATCAATTGATTGTGCGCGGGGTTTTTGGGGGCGGGGGTTTCCGGCTAACAAAAGAAAAAAAAACAATAAAGAGGAGGAGAGGAGAGGCCCCTTTGTTTCGTTCAAAGCGTCCAAAGTAATTAAGTTCACAAGAAGAAGAAGGTTTCCCTTTCAATCGCTTGCATTTTTCCATAGATTTTGTCAAATTTCTCTTAGTCTTAATTTGGGACATCTTTTGGGGGGATTGGGGGGCCCCAAAAAACCAATGGATAAAAAAAAGGAAATAAACCATTAGTGGGGCAGTTTAACGGGAAATTTTTTGAGGAATCGGGCAAATGAGATACAAGCACCCAAATTTTTTGGCACACTTGGGTTCCCCAAAGTGAAAAAATTAATCAAATCTGCCCGATTGGCCAATTAAAAAATCCAAGATGGGGGCCCTTTTTTTTAAAAATCACTTTTTCATTAAAAATTTTAAAGAAACCCAAAATAAACGTGGGGGAAAAATGGAAAGGGAAACTTTATAAATCCCAAGGCTTTTTTGAGGGCCCCGCCCCGGGTAAAAGCGGAAGTAAAAATTATGGGGAAAAAAGGGCCCAAAAAAATAAATCTTTTCGAAAAAAAAAAAACTATATATTTTCGAGAACGTGAATGTTGGGGACTAAAGGGATTTCCCCTTTCAGTTAAAACTCGTCAAAAAAAAAATTTTTTTTTTTTTTTTAAAAAATTTTTTTTAAAAAAAAAAAAAAAAGGCCCAAAAAAAAAGGGTTTAAAAAAAATTTTTTTTTTAAAAAAATGAAAATTTTAAAAAATTTTTTAAAAAGGAAAAAAATTTTCTATTTTTTTTAAAAATTTTTTTGGGGGGGTTTTTTTTTTTTTTAAAAAAATTGAAAAGGGTTTTTTTAAAATTTTTTTTTTTTCCCCCCCCCCCCGGGGGGGTTTTTTTTTCCTTTTTTTTTTTTTTTTTTCCAAATTTTTTGGGGTTTTTTAAAAAAAAAGGGTTTTAAAAAAAAGGGCCCTTTTTTTTTTGGGGGGGGGGGGTTCCCCAAAATTTTTTTTTTTGGGGGGGGTTGGGTTTTTTGGATCCCAAACCCCCTTTAGGAAAAAAAAAAAAAGGGGAAAAAAAAAAAAAAAGGGAAAAAAGGGGTTTTTTTTTTTTTTTTAAAAAAGGGTTTTTTTTTTTTAAAAAAAAAATTTTTTTTTTTTTCCCCCCCCAAAAAAAAAACAAAAAAATTTAAACCTTCCCCAACCTTTTTTTTTTTCCCCCCGGGGGGGGGTTTTTTTGGGGGGGGTTTTTTTTAAAAAAAAAAACCCCCCGGTTGGGGGCCCCCCGGGGCCCCCAAAAAAAAAAAAGGGGGAAAAAAATTTTTTTTGGTTTTTTTTAAAAATTTTTTAAAAAAAAATTTTTTCCCCCCCCAAAAAAAAAAAAATTTTTTTTTTAAAAAAAGGGGTTTTCCCCGGGGGCCCCCTTTTTTCCCCCCGGGGGGGGGGCGGTAAACAATTTTTTCCCCCAAAAAAAAAGGGGGGGCCCCCCTTTGGGGCCCCCTTTTTCCCCCCGGAAAAGGGGGAAAGGGTTAACTCCCCAAACCCCCCCTTCCCAAAAAAAATTTTTTTCCAAAAAAAATTTTTTTTTTTGGAAAAAAAAATTTTCCCCCTTTTTTTTTTCCCCCCCTTTTTTCCCCGGGGGGGGCTTTTTTTTTCCCCCCCCCCAAAAAAAAAAAAAAAGGGGGTTTTTTTTTTGGGGTTTTTTTAAAAAAAAAATTTTTTTTAAAAAAAAAATTTAAAAAAAAAAATTTTTTTTTTTTTTGGGGGTTTTTCCCTTTTTTTCCCTTTTTTTCCAGAAATTTTTTATTTATATAAAATAAAATTTTTTATAAATTAAAAAAAATTTTTAAATTTTTTTTTAAAAAAAAAAAAAAAAAATTTAAAAAATTTTTTTAAAAAAAAAAAAAACCCTTTTCCCCCCCGGGGGAAAATTTTTTTTTTTTTTTTTAAAACCCGGGGCCCCCCCTTTTTTTTTTTTTTTTTAAAAAAAGGGGCCAAACCCCCCAAAAAGGGAAAAAAAAGGAAAAAAAAAGGGAAAAAAAAAAAAAAAAAGGGGGAAAAAATTTTTTCCTTTTTTTAAAAAAAAAAAACCCCCCCCCGGGCCCCCCCCCTTCCCCCCCCGGGGCCCGGGGGGGCGAAACCCGGGGCCAAAAATTTCCCCCTTTTTAAAAAGGGGGGGGGGCAAAGGGGGGGGGGAAAAAGGGGGGGCCGTTCCCAAAAACCGGGGAAAAAACCCCCCCCTGCGGGGGCGGGGGGGAAAAAAAAAATTTAAAAATTTGGCCCCCGGGGAAAAGGGGGGTGGGGGGGGGGGAAAGGGGGGGGGAAGGGGGTGTGGGAAAAAAAAAACAAAAGGGGTGGGGGCCCCCCCCCGGCCGGGGGTGCGCACCGGGAAAAATGACCGGGGGGAAAAAAGGGGGGCCCCGGGCCCCCCGGGGGTTTTTTTGAAATTAAAAAAAAAAAAAAAAAATTAAAAAAATAAAAAAAAAAAAAAAGAAAAACCCCGGGGGGTTTTCCCAACCAAAAAAAAAAAAGGGGGTTTGGGGGGGAAAAAAAATTTTTTAAAAACCAAACCCCTTTTCGAAAAAAAAAATTTTTTTCCCAAAAATTTTTTTCCCAAAAATTTTTTAAAAAAAAAAAAAAATTTAAAAAAAAAAAAAAAAAACTTTTTAAAAAAAAAAAAATAAAAAATAAAAATTTTTTAAAAAAAATTTTAAAAAAAAATTTGGGGGGGTTTTTGGGGGGGTTTTTTCCCCCCCCCTTGTTTTTTTTAAAATTTTTGGGGGGTTTTAAAAATTTTTTTTTTCAAAGGGGTTTTAAAATTTGGGGGTTTTTTTTTTTTCCCCCCAAAAAAAAAAAAAGGGGGGGAAAAGGGAAAAAAAAAACCCCGGCCAAAAAAAAAGGGGGTTTGGGGGGGGGGGGTTTAAACCCCCCGGGGGGGGAAAAAAAAGGGGGAAAAAAAAGGCCCCCCCTTTTTTTTTTAAAAAAAAGGCCCAAAAATTTTTAAAAACTTTTCCCCCTTAATTTTGGCCCGGGGGGGGGGCCCCAAAAAAATTTTTAAAATTTCCCCCCGGGGGGGGCCCCCCCCCGGGCCCCCCCCCCCCCCGGGGGGCCCCCCCCCCCCCCCCCAAAAATTTTTAAAAAAATTTTTTTGGGGGTTTTTTTTTCCAAAAAACCCAAAATTTAAAAAAAAATTTTTTGGGGGAAAAAAAAAAAAAAATTTTTTTTCCCAAAAAAAAAAAAATTTAAAAGGGGAAAAAAAAAGGGGGGGAAAAATTTTTTTTAAAAAAAAATTTTTAAAAAATTTTTTTTAAAAAAAAAATTTTTTTAAAAAATTTTTAAAAAAAAAAAAAAAAATTTTTAAAAAAATTTTTTTTTTTTTTTTTTAAAAAAAAAAACCGGGTTTTTTGGGGGGGGGTTTTTTTTTTTTTTTTTTTTTTTTTTTTTCCCCCCCCCCCCCCCCCCCCCGGGGGTTTTTTTTGGGGGTTTGGGTTTTTTGGGCCCCCCCCTTTTCCCCCCCCCCCCCCCCCCCGGCCCCAAAAAAAAAAAAAAAAAGGCCCCCCCGGGGCCCCCTTTAAAAGGGTTTTTTTGGGGGCCCCCCCCCCGGGGGCCCCCCCTTTTTTTTAAACCCCCCCCAAGGGGGGGGTTTGGGGCCCGGGGGTTTTTCCCCCCCCCGGGGGAGATTTTAAGGGGGGTTTTCTTTGTCGGCAGCAGCTCCTTCCAGAGAGCTCCCCTTCGACCTGCCAGTATGTGTGTGCAGCGCCGTAAGAGGTGGTGAGAGCCGCGCGGCAAGACAATGTGTTTCACACGCGGCTCTACCCGCCTCTACGGCGCTGCACACACATGACAACCTGGCTAAATAGGTCGGAAATGGGTGCTAAGCTCTCTGGAAAGTACAGCTTTCTTGCTGTGCCCATGAAGGATGCAAGTATATGCCATATCGCAAAAAAAATCCTATCAGAAAACACCCAAAATTCTTCAAGTACTATGTTTTTCTGTGTCTCTGTGTATCTGTATCAGGCAGGGCTGGGAGGCTTCCTGATGTGACGTCATCAGCATGTTTCGCGCCACGGCTGAAATGAGGCTGTTGTTTTTTCCCGCGTTTTTTTACAAAAGTCATTTTTTTTAGGGAAATAAGGCGTGGAAATGTATATTTTTTTGTGGATTAGGTATTTTGAATGAACATTCAACATAATTATGCAAAGAAAAAATGGGTCTGGACGATTACTTTATATATATATTTTATATATAAAAATTTATATATATATATATTATATATATATAATATTATTATATATAATATATATTAAAAAACCAAACCTCGTTTTCCCGGACTAATAGGGGGGAGCACTGGTCCGGGAACCGCAAAAGTCCGGGAATCGCATCAGTCCGATGCCAATTTTTTTTTTTTTTTTTTTTTTTTTTAAATCACAAAGAACTGGCCAAGGGCACAACAAAAATGGGTAACACAAAGCCCGCTTAGCTGCCAGTCCCTATAAAGAAGACAATAAGAGAATAAAATAAAAAGAGGGGTGAGCCAATTTAGTTCATTACCCACCCCCGGATGTTTATCCTACTTTAGTATTTACTGTCCGGCAACCGCCAATATCAACTACCCCGCCGCGGACTTTTACGTCCGCTGAGCATGCTGCCACCTGGCGGAGGCAGGCAGAAAGTGTTCAATAGTCTCAAGAGACGTTCCTGCACCAGGGGCAGTGGGGGTCAGGGGCTAACGGAGGGCGGTGCAGGTGAACAGTGAGTGTCGTGTGCCCAAATGTAAACAATACGACCGCTGAGCATGCTGCCACCTGGCGGGAGGCAGCAGAAAGTGTTCAATAGTCTCAAGAGACGTTCCTGCACCAGGGGCAGTGGGGGTCAGGGGACTAACGGAGGTTGTGCAGGTGAACCGTGAGTGTCGTGTGCCCAAATGTAAACAATACGACCGCTGAGCATGCTGCCACCTGGCTGGGGGTGCGCACACTGACCAGGGGTGACAGGAGACGCTCGGAACGCCGGACAACTTTGTCAATTTACGAACAGGACCAGGCATTTCAACGTAAATAATAATATTAAATAAATAATTAAATAAATAAATAAATAAAAAAAAAAAGTTCGGGACTCTGACATATCCACGGACCTCGGATTTTGTCCAGCAAATCTGATATCCGGGGAATGGAGGTCCGGGAAATCGAGGTTTGTGTGTACACTCATACCGCAATTTACGAACACTCTATTTACGAATTTTCGAAGATACGAACAAAATTATTTTGTCCCAAAATTCGGTTTACACACGAATAATTCGAAGTTACGAACAAAAGTTCGTAAATTCATAAACAAAATAAAAAAATAAACTTTAATACATAAATAGTAAGAATATTTATAACACATAAATATTGTAAAAGGTTCAGTAAACAGAACCATTGGCTCTGCACATCCACACGCGGGGACGCTGAAGATTGTTTGTTTACATATTCTCCGACCGGTCGTGCTGTGTTTATGAACATTATTGTGTATAATCAGACATTTCAGTGATTATTTCAGTGAATAATGCCTCCCAAGCATGGTGCCAGTGCTAGTCTGGGTGGTCCTAAGCCCAAGAAAGCCAGAAAAGCCATAACACTAGAGACTAAGATAGCGATTCAAGGAAGAAAAGAAAGCTCCCGGTCACAAAGCATCGAAGGATCGAGTGTCACTGCTGGTTGGTGGCAATGCTGAGGGTGATTTCACTTGAAGCCTCTGCTAATTCATCACTCTAAAAACCCACGGGCCCTAAAAGGTCATGTTAAGGCTACGTTACCAGTCATATACCGTTCTAGCAAGAAGGCATGGACCAACAGATATTTATTTGAGGACTGGTTCACCAATTACTTTTTCCCTGGCAGTGGAGAGGTACTGCTCTCAGAAGAACATCTCTCAAAAGGCACTGCTCCTCCTCGACAATGCTCCAACCCACCCTGTTAACCTGTCTGACTTGTCAGCGCACGTAAGAGTCGAGTTCCTGCCCAATTGTACTGTAGCCTAAAGCCACAAATATATGTTTTTATAGCAGTTTATGACATTCTATGGATGTGATTATTGTCCGTAGGAACGTATCTCAAATTAAATAATGGGGTTAAATGGGAAAAATACATTCGATTTACGAATTTTCGATTTACAAACAGTTTTTCAGGAACGTAACCCATTCGTAAATCGAGTTGGCCGTGTATATTATATATATATATTATATATAATATATATATATATATATATATATATATATATATATATTATACACACAAACCTCGATTTCCCGGATATCGGATTTGCCGGACAAAATCCGAGGTCCGTGGATATGTCAGAGTCCCGGAATATTTATTTATTATTTTTTATTTTTTTATTATTTTTTTTTTATTTTTACGTTGAAATGCCTGGTCCTGTTCGTAATTGATAAAGTTGTCCAGCGGTCCGAACGTCTCCTGTCACCCCTGATCAGTGTCCGTGCCCCCCGCCAGGTGGCAGCATGCTCAGCGGTCGTATTGTTTACATTTGGGCACACGACACTCACGGTTCACCTGCACAACCTCCGTTAGTCCCCTGACCCCCACTGCCCCTGGTGCAGGAACGTCTCTTTGAGACTATTGAATACTTTCTGCTGCCTCCCGCCAGGTGGCAGCATGCTCAGCGGTCGTATTGTTTACATTTGGGCACACGACTCACGGTTCACCTGCACAAACTCCGTTAGTCCCCTGACCCCCACTGCCCCTGGTGCAGGAACGTCTCTTGAGACTATTGAACACTTTCTGCTGCCTCCCGCCAGGTGGCAGCATGCTCAGCGGTCGTATTGTTTACATTTGGGCACACGACACTCACTGTTCAACTGCACAACCTCCGTTAGTTCCCTGACCCCCACTACCCCTAGTGCAGGAACGTCTCTTGAGACTATTGAACACTTTCTGCTGCCTCCCGCCAGGTGGCAGCATGCTCAGCGGACGTAAAAGTCCGCGCGGGGTAGTTGATATTGGCGGTTGCCGGACAGTAAATACTAAAGTAGGATAAACGTCCGGGGGTGGGTAATGAACTAATTTGGCTCACCCCTCTTTTTTTTTTTATTCTCTTACTGTCTTTATAGGGACTGGCAGCTAAGCGGGCTTTGTGTTACCCATTTTTGTTGTGCCCTTGGCCAGTTCTTTGTGATAAAAAAAAAAAAAAAAAAAAAGGCACCGGACTGTTGCGATTTCCGGACTTTTGCGGTTCCCGGACCAGTGCTCCCCCCTATTAGTCCGGGAAAACGAGGTATGTGTGTATATATATATATATATATATATATATATATATATATATATATATATATATATATATATATATATATATATATATATATATTTTGTTACGCAGGGCACTCACCTTTCTTATCACACCAAGGGTGCCTCACGTAAAAACTTACTCCTGACGGAGGTTCGGCAGAAAGTACCTGAGGCGAGTAGCTTATCTCACCGCTGATGGCGCCTTTATCATACACCCGGAGGAAGGGACACTGAGCACACTGTATTACACAGTCTAATTTATTGGCGGAGGTCACAATACAAAGTACTGATGTGGGGTGGAGAGAGACTCACATGTTCACACTGTCTAAATGGTTGTGTCTAACACACACTGGAGGCTTACGTGAGAATGGCACACAACACACGGGTACTTACTTAATGCGAGACGCTGACTTCTTCTTAATCCATGGGCAGATCACAAAGGCAGCCGCGTGGTGTAATAATCTCTTGTCCCCTCCACGGACAACACCGGCTGGCCGCTCCAAAGACCTCCTGCCACCTCCACTCTCCCACACCGCTCTCTCTCCCCGTCTCCGGCACAACCGCGCTCCCCCTGGGGCTCATTGGTGCCCCCAAGGCCGACACCGCAGACTCTAACCTTCAACCATTCGTCACCCTCCCCACACATACTTTCAAGCACACCACACCATCTCATCTGAACAACATACACACCTACTCGCATCCCTCATACACAAATGACCTCCAAACACATTCAACAGTTCACACAAACCGACATTACATTAACACACTGATAACCCCTGGGATGAGGCTCGTGTAGTCCCAACGACCCCACACGGCCGCCACTACACCCCTTAACCTCACATACACACATACATACGGACACTGCTTACCCGTCTGTACGACAAATACACACAGAAAGACGGACAGTTCTCTGCGGGTGTAACAAATATATATATATATATATATATATATATATATATATATATATATATATATATATTATATATATATATATATATATATATATCCGTTAAAAGTGATAGCTAGTTCAGCGTTTATTATCTTTTTAAAGATATTTTCTCTTTGTCTTAAGAGTGTCTTATTCTCTTTTGTAATCACTTGTATGACTTCGCCGTAGCTTGTCATTTTGCTGTATCGCGATTTCGGGTCTAAGAACCCTTCTTCAGCAGCATGTGGAAGATGTTTTCTCCTCAGTTGTAGAGGTGAGCATGACTTAGATGCGGAGTGAAGCGCTATTTATAGATGAAGTCTGCCTGCCACGCAGCCTAGTGGCGGCGCTGATTGGTAGATAGCTTCTGCTTCTCGTCTCCGTGAGTGGGAGACGCTTATTGGTTGTTGGCTCCTCGCTTTGCTTTTCTGTGAGTAGGCTGTTATTTGCTTTTGTTCTTTTCATGCTGGGTAGAGCTTGTAGGTCGTTTGCCTGTACGTTAAGCTTGGGATTGATCTCTTTTATGTATAGTGCTTCTAGAATTGGAAGTCGCCGCACATCTGCACACATGTCGACCAATTCTGTATTTTCTTCTAGAAATGTTCTTGTGATGATGATGCCATGTTTTTCTAATAGGTGACTTTTTTGGGGCTCCGGAAGTTAGGTGGCAAGTAAGACGTCTGGACAGCTTCGTTGTCGTCATGCCGATGTAGGATGAGGGGAGGACTTCACAGTTTCCTCTTTTGCATGTGATCCTATATATGACATGGGACTTTTGTTTTGTCTCATTCGTCTGGCTTGGGCTGTTACGGAGAAGGAGGTTGCTGGTATTTCTTGTTTTTGTAATAAATTTGTAGTTTTATTCTCCTCTCTGGGTCTGCAGGTTTCACATTACGGTTGACGATTTGTGATATTATTCTTTCTTCTTCCTGGTGAGCGGTGGAGAAGAAAGCCCGGTAGAAGATAGTTATGTCCTGACTCTTTTTTGTGGCGTTAGGGTTGTACCAGTTCTCCATGATTTTCTTAGTCTGACGGTTGATGTCTCTCTCGCTGAAGCCGTTGTTGATGAGGAATGTCCTCAACTAAATTAAAATTAAAATTTTTAGATTTAGAGAATATGTGAGTATAACTGGGACTTAATAAACGACTCGTTAACAGGGTTTCCGTATATTATCACTGTGTTGATACCAGTATTCACATCCCCACTAAACCTAAGGTTTAACCAAAAAATCACTGCACAATAATAATCCCCGACACGACGCAATTCTTACTCGGGTTTAACAAAATCCCAAGAATTCCTTTACCCCACTGTCACTAGGTAATGTACTTATCTACACACACACTCGCGATGTTTCATAGCCTTAGCTGTATACACTGGTGTATCCGCGGGTCATCCACTCAGCTCAGCTCAGCAACCCACAACCACCATCAGCACACATGTGGGTCCCTCATGGGTTAAACCACCCCCTCAGCTCACTCAGCTCAGCTCCAAAACCCTGAATACACGTAAAACAATGAACATGTAATGCCCAATACATAACTGATCAATGCCCTATACATTCTTATAAATACACCGCCCCACACATACCTTCGAAAAGGGTTGTACGACACAACTCTCTGCGCGTGTGTTGTCGCTACCAAAGATGATCAGAGAGAGAGAGAAACCTGGTCTTCCCTCACCTCGCCTTCTTGCCGTGACGTCACTAGCGACCGCGGGTATAAAATATTTTCGGAATCTATATCTACTGATTAAGAACTGAGGAGTGAAGGAAAATTGCGAGCATTTAATTACTAGATATTTATATATTACTTTACTCTCACCACTCAATGTAAACTCTTCGTCAGTCGTGAGTCACAGGATTAACCCATTTTCTCGCATTACATGGCTTCTTCCCCCCCCAAAAAAAAATTCCTTGTTCCTCAGTCCTTCATCACTCATCCTACCAGATATCTAACTATGTATAACAAAAAAATAGTAACATATACACAACACCATATCATGACTCCTCTCCTTTTTAAATTCACATAGGGTCTTCTATCCACCCACAAACAAAAATACTTAAGTTGGACAATACAATTCTCAAATGAACTTTACAAACACAATAATTAAGTAGTAATGCGTTCTTAATTTCTTCACCTCCCTCACCAAGAGCAGATTTAACCAGTTTGGGGATACATAATTATCAATGTAATGACTTTACTCCACCTTCTCACTTCATCTCTTATTTACTTAGGCCGAAGCCATATAGAGTCGCGACTGGACTCATCCCTCTAGTCTGTAATGGTTATTCCTTTACCCCACTAAACCTAGGCATAGGCACGTAGGGAGAAATCACGACTGGAATTTCTCCATACCCTTCCGTAACTTGGGATAAGGCTCACCTCCTTATTGAGGCATACACTCCTGCGTCAATCACCCAACGAGCAAAGCTCAGAGCCAAGTACATCCACGGGTCTAACGACATCCTTTGCGGGTCTAGTGTATAGTGTAATCTATGTACACCCTCTAAGGTAACCATTCTCCTAACCTTTACAATTTGGTCTAGGGGACTCTCATCAAAATACCTCTTTCTCTAGAGATGACTTTTACCATCTGTCATTAACATTCCTCTACGTATCTCCTCACTGGTCTCCTCTCTCTAGGTGATGGTTGTTCAAGTTCTTTCTCAACTATTACTATTTCTGCTGGCTCCAACAGCCAGCCATCTTGTCCGATATATTGCTTAATTTGTTCGGCCGCTCTCTGTACACGTACATCTTCAAATATATTTTCTAACACATATGCACCACCATCTCTCAATACTTCCACTATTTTGTACGGTCCCAACCACTTAACCGAGAGTTTTCTGTTGGTGCCCGGCTCAAAGCGTTCTCTTTTTACCCACGCCAATTTGTCTTTCTCCAACCTCTCGTTTTTCCTTTTCACATTAGCTTTCTCCCGCCATTTTCTACCTCTTTCCAAATTTGTTCTCTTGATGATTTTGTGTGCCACTGCTGTTTCCTCCTCTGAATCAATTTGTGGTAACTTCACACTAATCAACCTTGGAGCATATCGGGAAAAGAAAGCATAGAAAGGTTGGGTACCCATTGTCTCATGCACTGCACTATTCAGCACTCTTTGGGTTTCTAAGAGATAACTGGGCCATCTATTGGGATAACCCTTGCACAGGTTTGAGAGAATTGTTTTCATAGTTCGGTGCATCCTTTCAGAGATACTATTACCTTGTGGATGATAAGGCGTGGTGTATCCTAACTGTATTTCACATGAATCACACAATTCTTTAAATTGCTGAGACGTAAATTCCTTAGCGTTATCTAACAACAATGTATGTGGTGCTCCAAATACACTAATATATTCCCTAAAATTCTTACATACTTCCTCGGTCATCCTAGTTCTTAATTTATAAAACACAGTAAACCTACTATAATGATCTATTATAGTTAATACATAGCGGTATCCGTGGGCTCCCGTTCCCATGTCGGTTATGTCTATGCTTATCCTCTCTAGAGGTCTACTTACTGACGGTAATTCATGCCATTGTTGTTGGAGTCCACGACTATCCTTATGCTGTTGACCGGTTAAACAGTTCCTCACATATTCTCTCACATCCGTTTTCAAGTTGGGCCAATAAAAATATCCTTCTGCTTTACTTATTGACTTCCTCTGCCCTAAATGACCTGATTCCTTATTATGAATTAATTCCAAGGCCGCTTGCTTCAGTTCACTAGGCAAAACCAATAAGTAGTGTACTGTACACTGTTATCTAACTGCTGTTTAGTTAAATATAAAACTCCTTCTATCACAAATTGATCTAAAGTACTTCTGGGGTATTTAGATCTGGGTATTCTGCCTCCTTCTAGATACTCTATCATTTCTCTCCATCTGAGGTCCTCTCATTGCATTTCCTTGATTTCTTCTTTAGTTTTTCCTAACCATCTCTCTTCTACTTGACATCGAATGATTCTTACTGGTCTACTAAGCTGGTCTGCTACAGTGTTCTTTTTCCCTGCTTTATACTCTATTTGATACCTATAGTCTCTCATTTCTAGGATCCACCTGTTCATCCTAGGTGACTTGGTTCGATGTTTAAACACTGACACTAACGGTTGGTGGTCTGTTCTGATGATAACTTTGGTTCCCCACAGGAAATGATGAAACTGTCTGCAGGCTAAAACTATCCCTAGGGCTTCCGTATCTGTTGCTGAGTATCGCGTTTCAACTGGTTTTAATTTTTTGGAAAAGTAAGAGATTACCTGGGCTTTGCCCTGTTCATTATACTGCATTAGTACTGCTCCTACATGGGTTTGACTAGCATCGGTATCCAACACAAAAGGTTTATTGATATTGGCCTTAGTTAAGATGGGAGCACTAGTCAGTTTATTTTTTAGTATCTGAAATGCCTTCTGGCTTTCCTCTGACCATTCGAATGGATTTTTTTTCTTAGTCAAATTAGTGATCGGCACCGCTATTTTAGCGAATCCTTCTATGTACTTCCTATAGAAACCTACCATTCCCAGAAATCTTCTGTTTTCCTTGATATTAGTGGGGTTTCATTTTCTCTACGGCTTCTATGTTGTCTGGGTTGGGCTGGTAACCTTCCTTGGTCACTACGTGTCCTAGAAAACTAACTTTTCTTTGCCCTATTTTACATTTGGTCAAATTTAATTAGACTCCAAATTTAGTCATATGCTCAAATAACCTATCGATCCTTTCCAACAAGACCTCGTAACTGGGTGCCATCAGGATAATGTCATCCAGATAATTTTTAAGCCAGTTCTCTTTCAGTAAAGGGGTTAAAATCTGGGCTAATTTGCGAGAGAAAATTGCCGCACTGCAATTCCATCCAAAGGGAAGTCTTTTGTATCTATATAAGGATATTCCTTCACTGAAAGTTGTTAGATCTCTACTACTCTCATCCAACAGTATTTGATAATATGCATCTTTCATATCTAGGGTGGCATAGTATTCATAGCCCGCTACAGACTCTACTAGCTCTTCCAATTTGGGTAGGGGGTGTATATCAGTGGCTAAATGTTGATTCACTTTCCTATAATCCAGACACATCCTTTTTTCCCCATTCGGCTTGTTAACCAGTACTATAGGACTTAACCACGCAGCTGTGGAATTTTCTATTATGTCCTTCTCTTCCATTTCTATCAACATTTTAGCTATTAATTCCTTGGCTTTCTCCGGATACCTATATGTGACTCCTCTACACGGTTTTGGATCTAACACCTGAATATGAGCTGGTTCAGTTTTCATGGTGCCTAGTTCTCCTGCATCTAAGATAAATAATTCATGGTGTTGTTTTATCAAGGCGAAAAGATGGTGTCTCTCCTGTCCACTTAGGTGCTTCCAGTCTCCCTTTTCCAGAATAGCCTGTATTCATTCCTGTCGGGTACCACTACCTTTGCTAGCATCACTGTCGGGTAACATAGCGTTACTCATCCTAGTGGTGAGACAGCGTGGTCCTGCCGTAACTTGCTGCTCTTGAATTTCTTCTGAGTTTACTACTCCATACTTAGCTAAAACTGTACCAGAACGTAACTTCAACTGTCCATTACTGTTATTAATTATTGGTAGAAAGATGGTTCTTTCTTTAGTAGCCTGGACACACATAGGTGCTATATTTTGCATTTGTCTTTTCCTAGGGTCCACCAAGAGAATGGTTCCCTCTATCTCGTCCACTGATAATTCTAACCATTGAGTTCTTTCTGGTCTTATGGTCACGCTTTTCTGTATTCTTATATGACAGCTTGATTTAGGCACTTCATCTTTGCACTCCACGCTCTTAACTGCTCTGATGGTGCCGTATCGGTGTTCAACAAAATTCAAGGGGTAAGTTAGGTTAGCCCACATGACTTTTTTTTGTTTGTAATTTATAGTAATTTCTTCTAGTCCTATTATATTCATCCCTACCAGGGCTTGGGTGGATAAATACTGGTCTGGCACTACTAACATTAACACTTCTATTGTTTTATCTGCTCCTATGGTTATTTTTACTTTCACTTCACCTAAGATTCTCAACTCCTTGCCAGTTATGCCTGTCAAACTAAGGATGTTACTGTGTATTCTTATTTTAAGTTGTAAGTTTAAAGCTGCGCTCCTCTTTATAAGTGAATATTCGCTTCCAGTGTCTAATAAAACTTCTGTGACGTGGTCATTAATGGCTAGAGGGATTATTGGGGATCGATGTTTAACTAGTCACCTGGAGAACACTTTCCTCCCAGGACAACTCGGACTGCCTCTCCTACATCCTACTCTCCAGCAATCAAAACAAGCGTTGCTACCTGGCTTCCTTCGACAGTCTGCGGCTGAGTGGTTGTTCATTTTACAGTAGGGACGAAACGTCTGGGAATTCCTTCTCCAATCTAAACTGGGTAGCTTCTGGTCTTTACCTACTCTCAAATCTTGTAATTTCCTCTCCATTCCTTCCATCTGTGCTCGCAGTTCTCTTACTTCTGACTGACTGGCTGACAGTTCCTGTGACTGTTCCTGTTTATTGGGAGGAATACTCTGGGGAGCCGGTGTTATCTCTGACAGCTGCAGGGTCTGGTTTACCGCGTATATTCTATTTGTGTCTCTTCCGATGGCGATGGCCCTCTCAGTCTCCACTCTCTCTATGAATTTTCTCAGTGGGATTTGTTCATCCATGAAAAACTCTAATTTCTCCCTACTTTGGCTTGGTAATCCTCTCAACAGTTTTGTTTTTATGATCTTATCCCTACGGGGAATTTCTCCTGGATGTTTTGACTTTGCTTCCAATATGGCGTATTTGCATTTGAGTTTAGTTGCGAAATCTTGAGGATCTTCCAGCCAAATACTTGACCTCCGAAATGCTGTTAAGGATTCTGTCGACATTATTGTCTGTTAGTTCTTCATATAACCAATAAGTTAGGATGTCCCATGATCTAAAATTGACCTGACTTAGGGCATTCTGTATGTATAACGCTAACGGTGGGTCCACTCTTGCCATAAGGATCCTCTTTCTCTCCTCCAAATCCTCTGAACAACTTTCTACTTGGGAAAAGAACACTTTCAACCTTCCCTCGGCTTCGATTCCCTGCAAATCATTGAGGTTCAGCATTCATATATCTCTAGGCTTTATCAATGACCTCACTGGTCTCCTGACATCCTTCTCCTCTCCCTTATCTCTCAACAATAACTCAAGAACCTCCTTCGTTCTTTCCACTTCTTGTTCTAACAGAATCATCCTATTTAACCGCTCGTATTGTTCTGGACTGCTATCGTCTTTCTTGGGTGTCACTACTTCCTCCTTCCTAATCTCCAAATCCTCTGCGCCATTCTCCGAAAAATTAATCAAATCCTCCATCTTGGAGAGAAAAACAAATTTATATGCTGACTATTACTAGGTCTAGTGTTGGGCTTTTTTTAAGGTGGCTATTACAGCCACGACAACCCGCAGAAGTTGCTTACTTGCCGGGGCGTCTATAAAGCCTCAACACTGACATACACTTATTATTCTAATGTGGGTAACCCGGGCCTCCTAAAGCTTGCACTGCAGCCCATGCCTGATAGTTGTGCATGATTACATTTACGAGTTTCTCATATATAAAGCTCCTGCCCGTCCTGTTAAAGTGCACTCCATCATGCGCTAAGTCTTGTGCATATGGTTTGGCGTTAAAGCTTAATTTCCTATACTGAGTTAGTTTCTTGTTCAATTTGTTATTTATCGCTTTAGCTATTTTATCGTATGTTTCTTGCTCAACCCTCCTAGTGTATGGTCTGTTATGATCCTGTGTTCTATCATACAAATTCTTATCTCACAGCGGCACGTTGCCTGTACGGTTTCTACTACCTTCCTAATATTTTCCACTATGTCTCCCACCTTACTGGCTTCTTTGATATCATTATTGCCTAACCATAGGATGACTAACTCAAATTCTTTCTGCAATATTCCGTTCAATCTATCATCTGAAAAAAAGAAGTTCTAATCTTGCCTCCTGGCGCTCTACAGGCAAATACCTTTTATCCGGATACCCAACAACCGGAATTTGTGGCAGGTAAGTAAATAGTATTAAAAAAAAAAAAAGTAACGAAATATTTAACTTTTAATTTTGCCGCCGTAGACGTGAGCGCCAACTATCGCCACCTGTTTATTCCCGCCATAATGCGCCATGCACTATGATAATTCAGTGTTTATCAGTCCGTGGGCAAGGTCAATGCTACCCGACGACTGGAGTGGTATTTTGAGTCATCCCACATACCACCCAACACACACACACACCCACACATACCACCCAACACACCCACCCACACATACCACCCATGTATGTGTGTAGTGTGTATGTGTGTGTGTGTATGTGGGTGTGTGTGTGTATGTGGGTTGTGTGTGTGTGTGTGTGTTGGGTGTATGTGTGGGTGTGGTGTGTGGATGTGTGTGTGTGTGTGTTGGTGGTAGTGTGGTGTGTGTGTTGGGTGTATGTGTGTGTGTGTGTGTGTTGGGTGGTATGTGTGTGTGTGTGTGTTGGGTGGTATGTGTGTGTGTGTGTGTTGGGTGGTATGTGTGGGTGTGTGTGTTGGGTGGTATGTGTGGGTGTGTGTGTTGGGTGGTATGTGGGTGTGTGTGTGTTGGTGGTATGTGTGTGTGTTGTTTGGGTGGTATGTGTGGGTGTGTGTGTTGGGTGGTATGTGTGTGTGTGTGTGTTGGGTGGTATGTGTGGGTGTGTGTGTTGGGTGGTATGTGTGTGTGTGTGTGTTGGGTGGTATGTGTGGGTGTGTGTGTTGGGTGGTATGTGTGTGTGTGTGTGTTGGGTGGTATGTGTGGGTGTGTGTGTTGGGTGGTATGTGTGTGTGTGTGTGGTTGGGTGGTATGTGTGGGTGTGTGTCATACAATACAAACAATCATACAATATTATGTTTATTTTTAGTAAATGCATCTTTCGTAAGTATACTTACCCATTAACCGGCTAACCGGAAGTCCGGATATATCCGGATAAAAGGTATTTTCCTGTATAAACATCTACTGTTACGTTAGGATCATCTACTTCCACGGTCTGAGGGACCTAGTCATAGTCAGGTCCTCAACTAGCGCTACCGTGTACACTACCCTCCCGAGTTTCACGCTATGCGAGTTTCGCAATCCTCGAGTTTCGCGCTGAGTCCTAAATTCTTATCATCCCGACTTTCGCGCGCATTATATCCCCGAGCTTCCCTTTTTTTTTTTTTTTGTGTGTGTGTGTGTGTGTGTGCCTACAGCGCCGTTAGGCAGTGACCTCCAGGAGTGGGATAGTAGGCCCTGGAGATTAACTTGAGGGCTGTGATGGTTGGCCCTTGCCCGTGGTGGCGCAGACAGAATTTCTATAGTGACGCCTGTGATTAGAGGCTCATGCCGCCCCCTGTGTCCTCCGATGCACTCGCAATCGAAGGTAGAGCTAATGGGCAGCGTGTGGGTGTTCTTAGGCCACTCAACAGTGCAGAGAAAGATTTTAAGTGGATTTTACAGCCCTCACCAAGGATCGAACTCGGATCACCGAGAACGCCACTCGGAGACTTCTTCTTGTGACCTTTTCTGCTTAGTATCACTTTGTAGGTCGTCTGTCAAGCTCGTGCTCGAGCTTGACATATATCTTGACGCTAACCACTCTGCTACCGCCTCCCATAAGAGACGTACGGGACACGTCTTCCTTCCTTCCTGCTTAGTATAGTATTATAATAGGCTTAGTATAGCTGTATGTAGTTTTGCTTTGTTTTTTTCCATTTGTTTGTGTTTTTCTCTACAGGAACAGCCGGTGTCGCATAAGATAGGTAACACCTCGAAATAAGTAGCACCTTACCTTATAATTTACCACAAAATACTTCTTTATAAGTGATTAACCATGACGTGTGTGGTACTGTGGTTTCTGGAGGTACTGGAGGAGACAGGAGAGAAGAGAGGAAGGCATTGTGACAGTGTTATTGCCGTATAACACTGTCACACAACCATCAGCTGACAAGATATGTGTCAGGCTCACTCACTCAGACCAAAACAGCATCCGCTGGGTGACTCCCAACTCAAGCTCAATCTCAAGCTCCTCTCTTCCTTCCTCTTCTCTACGTAGTGTTGGCCGAAGCCACCACCCCGGGAAGTGGGTCACAAACCCTAGGCTAACACCCAGTACCCATTCACTGCTGGGTGGACAGGGGCTTGGGGCATTTTCAGGATATTTTTTTGGGGAAAAAGTGAGTCTTATAAGCTGTAAAATACGGTAGGTACACAGCCCTCAAGTTAACTTCCAGGGCCTACCATCCCACCCCTGGAGGTCACTGCCTAACGGCGCTGTAGGCACCCACACACCCAAAATAAAAAAAAATAAAAAAAGAAAAAAAAAAGAAGGATTAAATAAGCATTTTTACAGGGTTTATAATACCCGAGTTTCGCGATCCGCGAGTTTCGCGCTATGCCTCCGGAAGAAAGCAAGCGTGAAACTCGGGAGGGTAGTGTACATGGATGTGATCACTGGGCACTGGCACTTGAAAAATAAAAGGAATTAGTTAGCACGTGGGTAAGGGGAAGCCTGAAATGGATCCCTAACCAGCTGCCACCAACTTGTAGCAACTTGCCACCCCCGTTATAGCTTGATGTTAACTTGAAGGGCTCCACAAACCTGGCGATTACGCTGCCACCACCCACAATAAGTGAGTAAAAAATTTAAGATTTAGAGAATATGTGAGTATAACTGGGACTTAATAAACGACTCGTTAACAGGGTTTCCGTATATTATCACTGTGTTGATACCAGTATTCACATCCCCACTAAACCTAAGGTTTAACCAAAAATCACTGCACAATAATAATCCCCGACACGACGCGATTCTTACTCGGGTTTAACAAAATCCCAAGAATTCCTTTACCCCACTGTCACTAGGTAATGTACTTATCTACACACACACTCGCGATGTTTCATAGCCTTAGCTGTATACACTGGTGTATCCGCGGGTCATCCACTCAGCTCAGCTCAGCAACCCACAACCACCATCAGCACACATGTGGGTCCCTCATGGGTTAAACCACCCCCTCAGCTCACTCAGCTCAGCTCCAAAACCCTGAATACACGTAAAACAATGAACATGTAATGCCCAATACATAACTGATCAATGCCCTATACATTCTTATAAATACACCGCCCCACACATACCTTCGAAAAGGGTTGTACGACACAACTCTCCGCGCGTGTGTTGTCGCTACCAAAGATGGTCAGAGAGAGAGAGAAACCTGGTCTTCCCTCACCTCGCCTTCTTGCCGTGACGTCACTAGCGACCGCGGGTATAAAATATTGTCGGAACCTATATCTACTGATTAAGAACTGAGGAGTGAAGGAAAATTGCGAGCATTTAATTACTAGATATTTATATATTACTTTACTCTCACCACTCAATGTAAACTCTTCGTCAATCGTGAGTCACAGGATTAACCCATTTTCTCGCATTACAGTGATACTAAACATTTTTTTGCTCCCGCAGTTCCCGGGTTAAAGAGGGGCTGGATAGGTTAATGGAGGGGGATGAAAGGTGGGATGTAGGTAGTGTTAGTGAACAGGAACTACCACGTGTAGGCCTCACGGCTTCTTGTAGCTTCCTTATTTTCTTATGTTCTTATGTTAAATCCTAAGGAAATTCATTTTTTCGGACATGTTAAAATTTGTGTGTATTTAAAATGTATTTACAAATGTATTTAAATACAATTGATGTATTTAGTATTTAAATACATTCGTAAAATGTATTTAGTATTTAGTATTTAAATAAATTTGTCCCATGTATTTAGTATTTAGTATTTAAATATATTCAATGTATTTAGTGCCCAGCTCTGCATATAGCGTGTTTTCGCGACGTTCACCACCCTGGTCCAGTCTAGTCCAGACCGGTGCAGACTGGACTGATGCTCGCGAAAATGCATCGAGACTGGCCCCGTCCCATTCGTCGTTCCTATTGGCTGGGAGATCGAGTGGGCGGTCCTCCGTGCAGAGTTGCAATTTTTTTTTTAAAGCGCGCGTTTTTACTCATTGGGAAGTCAAGTAGCAGGGATGACTATGAAAAAATGAATGATGAAATTTCATTTCATTTACCGTTAATAACACTATCTATAGTCGCCACTGCACTAATGTCGCAGGGGGGCATATATTACGAGTTTTAGCATTACTACAGATCACATCACGTGCACAGTACGTAGCTTACATCATCTACATAACACTATAGCTACATGTCTTCAGTGACACATACAAGTCTGTAGTGATGCTAACATTCGTAATACATGGCGCCTGGTGACATTAGTGCAGTGGCGACTATAGTATTCATTTCCCAAGATGTTGTTTCAACAAATTGCGAATATTGTAATTTTTCGTGAAATTACTTTAGTCTTATGGTCGGCCATCATGGTGTTTCATGTCTTATCAGCGGCATGAGAAGCTCTGGTCGTCTTCCCCGCTGACTGGAGTGCCCATACGCCAGTTCTTCCCACACTGGTCCAAGGTGGTCCTGCTCTCTGGGCTGCACCGATCTGGACTGATCTAGACTGGTCCAGCCCGCCTCGCGAAAACAGTCTCTGCCCCGGACTAGTCCAGTCCAGACTGGACTAGAACGGTCACGAAAACGCGCTAATAAACGAACTGTAGTTGCTGAAGCTCTGGTGCAGGAATGTCCCGATGTCGATTGAGCACTTCCTGCTCCAGTGTCCTCGCTTCCACTCCCACCGACAACTTCTACGTGGTCAACTCATCGTTCTGAACGTCACCAAATTTGAAACACGTGGTCTTGTTTACCTCCAAAGTAGCAGTGCCGCTGTTTAGCCACTGGCACACATCTAAGAACATAAGAACATAAGAAAATAAGGAAGCTACAAGAGTCCGTGAGACCTACACATGGTAGTTCCTGTTACTTAACGCTACCTACATACACCTTTCATCTCCATCCATGAATTTATCTAGCCTCCCTTTAAAGCTCTATAATGACTCCGCACTAACTACCTGTCTACTGAGTCCATTCCAATCATTTACCACCCTATTTGTGAACCAGTTTCCCTATTTCTTTTTTAAATCTACGCTTTTCCAGCTTGAATCCGTTACTTCTTGTTCTACCCTGGTTAATAGCCGTAAGAACTTTTCGTACCTCTCCTTTATTAAATCCCTTTATCCACTTTAAAAACTTCTATCTGATCGCCCCTTACTCTGCGTCTCTCAAGTGAGTGTAAATTTAATAGCTTCAACCTCTTCTCATAACTAAAGTTACGCATCCCTTGAATAATTTTGGTCATCCTTCTCTGCACTGATTCTAACAAGGCTATATCCATCCTGTAATATGGAGACCAAAACTGAACCGCATAGTCTAGGTGAGGTCTGACTAGAGCCAAATAAAGCTTTAGAATAACTTCCGCACTTTTACTTTTAACACTTCTGGTAATGAATCCTAACACTCTATTAGCTCTATTTCTAGCCTCAATACATTGTTTCCTAGGTCGGAGGTCGGAGCTCACCCTCACTCCAGGATCTTTCTCACCTTCTGATCTTTTCAGTGATAGATTGCGTATGGTGTATCTATTACCAGGGTTTTTTCTATCAACATTCATAACGCTGCACTTATCAATATTGAATTCCATCTGCCATCTGACTACCCACTCATTAAGTTTATCTAAGTCTTCCTGCAATATGTTTACATCAGACTGTGATCCAATAATCCTACCTACCTTAATAGTGTCATCAGCAAACTTGCTGATATCACTGCTAATCCCACTATCCAAGTCGTTGATGTAAATCAAAAGTAGTAATGGACCCAAAACAGAACCTTGTGGGACTCCACTTGTCACCTGTCCCCATTCAGATTTAGAACCATTAATTGTAACCCTTTGTTGCCTATCACTTAGCCAAGCTCTGATCCAACGAAGAACCTTCCCATCTGTTAATAATCCTGGACACTACTGCACTCACCGCGCACTGGGGACTGACTGCCTCTTCCCTCTTGTGACTCCACGTGGTCAACTTGTCACGTGATCACCAGTGATGACATCATGAGACATCTGATGATATGGCGGTCTCCCATTGGTTCCCGCCGCGGCGGGCGCGCATAAACATAGGAACGTGCTAACACACTCGCTATATTAACACATTCGCTATATTTTTTTTTCTTTTCTTTGCATGTCTCCTTTAGTACATACAACTATGTACAATTGTATGTTCACCAATACACATATTTACACTCCCTACATGTTGCTGATGACAGTCAACACCTAATCCCGAGTAATTGCCTCCCGCAGCCGCATAGTCGACGCGCCCTTCTTGGTAAGGCAGTCTGCCAGTTGCTTCGATGTCTCCACCCACGTTACCTCCTTCAATTCCCCTTGATCCAACATATCTCGAAGCACTGATATATCAATCCTCAGACGCTTGTTGTCCACCAATTTATAGGTGTATAGGGCTTCCACTACGCTACGGTTGTCCACAAAACATCTGATAGGGATCCTCCCACATCCGGAGATCTCCTGCAGAATACTGGCCACATACACCGCAGTACTAGCACCATCCAGAAGTGCCAGGGTCTCAGCAGCAAGAGTTGAATTGACCACCCGTCGAACCTTCCTTGACTGCCAGTAAATAGGGCCCCGTACATTATTAGTGTCGCACAGAAAGATAATAAAGCCCCCTTGAGATCCATGTCCCTGCAGGTTGGCGAAGGATGCGTCAGCGTAGCACTCATGTGGCACTCATCTAAAGGTCTAATCCTCGGGATAAACAACCCAACATTATCCGTTTTCACACGCTCAATCACCTTGTTTAGTCTCAATATGTCAGACACCGTAGCCTTTGGAATTGAAACACTCAGCTCGCACACATCGAACGCTATATCCGGGCGAGTGTGAGTAGCCATCCAATTTAGTTGCCCGACCAACCCACGATATTCTGTTTTCTCTCGTTCTGACAAATCACCCGTCTTCTCCAACCCCCGACGCTTGCTAAGGGCAACCGGATTCAACGATGCTCCATACTGAAACTGGTCGATTGTGATACCGCCGTCCTCTGTGGTAACTACGTTGAGCCCCACATACTTAAAGCACTCTGAATCGAAAGACCCGACTTGGAAGGTCCTACGCAACTGTTTTATGACGTGCTGCTCAAAGTTCATAGTACCAGCCCACAAGAAGTCATCCACATATACGCATATGATACCCTCTGTTCCACCATGTTGGCTCCACGAAAATAATGCAGGGTCCAGGGACGAAATCTTGGCACCGAGACATATCAGCTGTTCCTTCACCCTCATGTACCATTGTCTGGCCGCGTCGCACAAACCATACACAGTCTTCCTCAGACGCCACAATAAACCATTGTCGAACTCAGGAGGAGGTATCAGGTACACTTCACGCTCTATTTTGTTCCCTTGGAGGTACGCAGCTTGTATGTCCATTGTGTGGCACACCCAACCATTAGCTGAGGCGAGAACCATTGCCAAACGGACAGCCTCCTTTGAACATGTGGGAGAGTTCTTCTGCAGCCCTATGGTGTCCTCCTCAAGCGCCTGGCTACCAAACGTGCCTTCACATAGTCTTCCCTTCCTTCAGCTTTTCTGTGACCACCCACGTACAGATATAGCTTGTTGACCCACATTCTCCACCTCTTCATACACCTCCTTGGTCCTCCAATTCTCAATCTCTTTTTCCTTAGCACACACCACCTCATCTGTATTAAACACACAAGCATTTCTGTCGCCTCGTCCACTGTTTTCCCATGACGTAAAATCTTTGTCCAGATCCATCCAATTAATGTTACCATCTTTGTCACTCTTAATGTTGTAGCAGTTGGAGTATCGACCAGTCGCCTTCCCCGCCCGACTAACAATTTTACCAGATATCCACTCACCACTCGCTTTCTCAACGCCCTTGATCCTTTGACCCATTTTAACTCTCACTACAGGAATTGCCAACACACCCGAGGCACTCGCACCCGTGTCCGTCTGCCGAACGTCACCGTTGTGGCCATCCACAGCCACCTGCGCCCCCTCACCCACAACATCAACAATTTCACGAGGATGGTCGTCATCATCCGAGTCCATGTCTGAATCCCCGAATCCAATTTCCACATCACCACACACACTAGGAGCTCGCAGAGCACTGGTATTGGACTGAGACACATCTTCCTCATTTGACACTGCAGCAGGATCAACACTGGTCGGTGCCGTGGCAATTCGACATGTGTGCACCCTAACACACATTCCACCGTGCTTCACTAAAAATTGTTTTCCGTCTTTCCCAATTATGGTACCAGGTCCGCGCCACTTATTACTGTCTAGACGCTTGTAGTAAACATCATCTCCGTAGTGTAGGTCTCCGGGTCGCTGTCTCTCACATTATAACGAAATGCTCTAGTCAGCCTTTCACTAGATTCCGCTACGGTAAATGCTCTCCGTGCCGCGTGAAGTGCATTCAGGTTATCCTTCACTATACCTGCAGGTGTGGCCTCGCCGTCTAGCGCCGGTAGATTATCATAAAAAGCTCCAGGAATCCCAGGGTTCTGGCCAAATACCAGCTGGTTGGGCGAGTAACCCGAAAATGTTGACAGTGCATTCCTGGCAGCCACAGCCCAAGCCAGAGCAACATCTAAATCACAGCCAGGACAATCCGCGAAAATCTTGCTTACCATTCCTCCCAACACAGCATTGAGCCTCTCACAAACGCCATTACTCCAAGGGCTTTCAGCTGCCGTCGTTATAATCTTAACATTGAATGCCTCACCTAGAGACCTCATATCTGAATTATTAAATTCACAGCCATTATCTGATAAGATTTTTCCTGGGGCACCAAATAGCACAACCCAACCGAGAAATATTCCCGAATAATAGTGCCTGCATTCTTGTCTGGAACAACCACAGATGTACAATATCTTGTATACAGGTCCACTATCACCAAGAAATACTTCTTACCCCACGACTTAAGGTCCATGGCAATCACCTCGTTAAACCTGCTAGCCAATGGGACACACACCACTGGTCTCGGACTCGGTTTCTTAAACCGTTTGCACACGTCACAGTCACTTGTCACTGTATCAATCCTCCGCTCCAGGTTCGAGTCCCTTATGTCGGCATCTCTCACAAGCTTCTTCAATTTTTCTGCTGTAGGGTGTCCAAACTGACGATGAAGTTTCAAGGCCCTCTTCTCGATGTCCCCGTCCTTGTAGAGTGCCACGAGTGCCTCAGCTATACTAACTTCCCAGTTTAGTCATGCCGATAACGGCACCAGATAGTGTCCTGACGATGATGTACGTAGATTGACGACGTCCCTTTTTCCGCCCACTTTGATTTGATTTGTCTCACAGTTGATTATCATTTCGGCTCTTTTCATAGACGATCTACTCAGCAACAATGGTAAATTACAGTTCACCACATCAGAGGTCACATTGGCACGCATATTCCCTATACAACAGGGAAACGTAACTTTCTTGAAGGAAGTCACAGAAATACCATTGCCAAATGTGAAACTGGAATTAGAACATTCCTCTTTCACAAGTCCACGCTCATATTCAGTCAACCCATTTACATACGCTTCGAGCCAACGTGAACCACACACAGTGTTTGTACAACCTGTATCAAGGACGGCACACCCCTTTGATTCACTCACTAGTTTCAATAAATTGTCCTCGCTATCTTTATCATTCACATAGCCCGCGAATAAGTTCACTGGTTCCTCAACGTACCCACCATGGCCTCCTTTGTTTTCGTAGGCGTCAGGGCAATCACGTGCCCAGTGATATATCGATTCACAAATAGCACATTTGGATATTGTACCATATGCCCCCATAGGATTTTTCTTCCTCCTATCCTGTCTTTGACGTCCACTATTACCACGCCCACGGGCATAGCCTTGCTGTCCCCGCCAACCACGTCTACCTCGACTGGTTCCGCCCACATACAGGGCTTCCTCACTTTCACCAACAGTGCCCTCATTTCCCACAATAAAGGTTCTGATTTTTATCTGTATGTGGGGCGCTCGTCCCTTCGCACCACTCGAAAATATTCGGTTGAGCGTCGCCTTCATGTTATCGTATGTAACCACCTGTGTTGCTGACATGACTAATTGCTTCTCTCTTTCCTCTAACAAACATGAAGCCAATAACATGAAGGCCAACACCGAATCATCAAGCTTCAATCCCTGCTTTGTAACACCATGGTACGTATGTTCAAACTCTGACACAAAGTCCTTAATCTCTGCCCTCTCTTTTCTCCGTAGGCTATATAAAGCCTCAAATGCTGCAAATTTCCTTCTTCCTTCATCGACCAAAAACACATCATCCAGTCTCTTCAATATCACTTCCACGCCATCCTCTGCCTCCAACTTGGTCTTATCAATTTCCGACGATGCACTTCTGGCCCGCCCGGAAAGTGACAGATGTATCGCCAGCGCACGCTTCTTCTTTTCAATTGTGGTCAGTCTACACCACACACCTACATCCTCCTTCCACATCTCGTATTCTTCATCATGCTCCAATTTCGGAGGCCACTTCAGTGAACACGCCATTAGTGCAGTTGTGTAACTACGCTCTGCTACCAATGTTAATAATCCTGGACACTACTGCACTCACCGCGCGCTGGGACTGACTGCCTCTTCCCTCTTGTGACTCCACGTGGTCAACTTGTCACGTGATCACCAGTGATGACATCATGAGACATCTGATGATATGGCGGTCTCCCATTGGTTCTCGCCGCGGCGGGCGCGCATAAACATAGGAACGTGCTAACACACTCGCTATATTAACACCATCTATTCCATGAGCCTTAACCTTATTTAAGTCGCTCGTGTGGTACCTTGGTGAATGCATTACTAAAGTCCAGGTATATTATATCATAATCCTTATCATTATCTGCCGTCTCATAAACTTTCCTATAAATACTCAATAAATTGCTGAGACATGACCGGTGAATCCATGTTGTGAATCATTGATCAAACTATGTCTTTCTAAATGCTTTCTAATGTTTTTTTGCAATAATAGATTCCAATAATTTACCTACCACTGACGTTAAACTAACGGGTCAATAATTTGACTTTAGTCCTCTGTCTCCCTTCTTAAATATGGGGACTACATTTCCTTTCTTCCACAATAACGGCACATCGTCTATATCAACCGATTTCCTAAGATTGTGCACTAACGACTCACTAACAACCTCTTTGCATTCTTTTAATACTCATGAGAGATGGCTACGAGTTGTGTGTTGGTCCCCATGGCTCCGGTACCAGAAACACCAACAGTTCTCTGCTTCTGAACTTTGCAAGGTCCAGAAGGTTGAGAATTGCAGGTTCTTGGTATCAGAGACCAGAGCTGCACCGCTGGACATGGTATAGTAATGCCGGAGGATTAGCTAAGGAGATCGACCACATCCTCGTTAGTACTCGTTGGAGGATCCTCCAGAACTGCAGGGTTTACCGGAGTGCTGAGTTCTTTGGAACAGATCACAGACTTGTTGTTGCTACACTTAAGCTTCATGTCAAGTCCAGAAGAATCTCAAGAGGTAACCATACTGTGTTTCATCTTGAGAAACTGAAGGACTTGACATGTGCTCATGAGTATGCGGTGGCAGTCTCAAATCGGTTTGATGTGCTCGGTGCTCTCGGGGATCCTGTAGAACTGTGGGATACCTTCAAACGTGAAACTCTACAGGCTGCCAAGTAGTGTATGGGGAGCGCCCGAGGTCAAGGCGTGGTTTCTCTCGACGGAGACACTGGAGAAAATCGAGGAGAGTCGCGCTGCCAGGCTGGCTGGGAACCGGGACCAGCACAGGGCTCTGTCACGCCGGACTAGAACCCTCCTGAGGAGAGACAAGGAGAGGTATGTCAGGAGTCTCGCTGAGGATGTCGAGGGTCATTTGAACGCTAATGACCTCCGACCCGCCTACCGAGCCCTGAAGAAGCTCCGTTCCAAGTCTCCTTCTCGGGCAAGTGCTATTCGAACAGCAGATGGGCGCCTCGTGTCGGACATGGATGGGCAGATGGCTCGTTGGCTGAGTACTTTGGGGAGTTGTTCACGGTGGACCCTCCAACTGAGCAGCTTCACACCACTGGGTTACAGGCAGTGGATGCCAATTTGCCCATTGACGAAACCGCACCCTCTCTTGACGAAGTCAGAGAGGCTGTAGCAAAGTTGAGGGGTGGAAAGGCAGCTGGTGTTTGTAATATCAGTGCTGAGCTCCTCAAAGCTAGGGGTGAGGCCATGATCCGCGGGTTGCATGCTGTCCTGACTGCCGTGTGGCAATCAGGTACCATTCCTCCTGACTGGAAAAGGGGGCTGGTCGTCCCTATCTGGAAAGGGAAAGGGGACCGGCAGGACTGCAACAATTACCGCGGTATTACACTGCTCAGCGTACCAGGCAAGGTGCTTGCCCATCTATTGCTGACACGAATTCGCACGAATCTGGTGAAGCATCAGAGACCTCAGCAGTCTGGGTTCACGCCTGGTAAGTCAACAACGGACCGTATCCTAGCGCTACGTGTCCTGGTGGAACGCCGACGTGAGTTTCGACAGGGGATGCTTGCAGCCTATGTTGATCTCAAGAAGGCGTTTGACTCAGTGCATCGTGAGTCACTCTGGGATCTTCTGCGACTTCGAGGGATTCCTGCAAGGACTATTGGTTTGATAACTGGTCTGTATTCTGGGACTGAGAGTGCTGTGAAGTGTGGGGCAGGTGTATCCAGCTTCTTTCCTGTGAATACAAGAGTGAGGCAAGGGTGCGTCCTTGCCCCATCACTTTTCAACGCTTGTATGGACTGGGTATTGGACAAGGTTGTAGATCAAAGTGATTGTGGAGCATCCATCGGCAACACCAAGATCACTGATCTTGTTTTTGCCGATGATGCAGTAATCTTTGCTGAGTCGCTGGAGGTCCTGGTGATGGCTCTCGAGGCGCTACACGAGGAGGCAAAGCCTTTGGGACTTGAGGTCTCCTGGCTCAAGACCAAGGTCCAGGTGTTTGGAGACTTACTAGATGAAGCAGTACAGTCTGTTCATGCGTGTGGCGAGGACATTGAGATCTTGGAAAGTTTTACATACCTTGGTAGCACAGTCCATAATGACGGCGGGTCACGTCAAGAAGCCTTACGGCGGATTGGCATAGCCCACGGTGTTATGAACTCGCTCAGCGGGAGTATTTGGCGTTGTTGGTACCTGTGCAGGAGGACAAAGATCCGGATCTTCAAGTCGCTTGTGATCCCTGTCTTACTTTATGGTTGTGAGACATGGACACTAAATAGTGACTTGATGAGACGAATCAATGCCTTTGGTAATAAGTGTCTTCGCAGAATCATGGGGTATCGCTGGGATGATTACGTGTCAAATCAGCGATTGCACCGTGAGACTGAATCGAGGCCTATTACCTGCATAGTCCGTCAGCACTAACTTCGGCTATATGGGCATGTGGCACGCTACCCTGAAACCGATCCTTCCCATCGGGTTGTATCTGTATGAGACAATCCGGCGTGGATTGGGCCAAGGGGGCGCCCACAAGGCTCGTAGCTGGGGCAAGTTGATGTTTCTTGTCGAGAGTTGCTTGGTATGGGAAAGGAGCCTGCATGGGAACTCACGCGTGGTGACCCCCGGGAGTGGCGTCGTAGGGTGGGCGAGGCGACGCGCCCCCCGGCGTATGCCCCCAATGATTGATTGATTGATTGATAAACTTTATCTGGTCCTGGCGACTTAAAATTCTTCATTTTATCTATACCCTCTTTTACCATTTCCCTAGTTATCAAAATATCTTTGAGTTTCTCCTCATCGCTTCCTTTAAACATCTGTTCACTTTCAGGTATTGTCTGTGTATCCTCCTGAGTAAAAACACTTAAAAAATAATCATTTAAATTTTTACACATATCCTCATCCGTATTTAAGACCTCACCCTGCTCTAATCTTAACAGCCCCACTAATTCCCTTGTCTTCGTTTTATATACCTGATAGAACCCCTTAGGGTCGCTTTTTGCCTGTCCAGCGAACTTAATCTCATAATTGTTCTTAGCTACTCTTGTTAATCTCTTCACTGTCCTCACCATCACGTTATACTGTTCTTTGCTCACCTGTCCGTGTCCAGCCTTGAACCTTAAGTACATGTTTCTTTTTGTTGTGTTTTAAACTCGTGGTCATCCATTTCGGGTCATTCTTCCTTGATCTTATCGTCCTATAAGGAATATTATTTTTCTGTCTTGCAATTAAATTCCTTACAAATAATGTACAATCCTCATCCGGTGCGACCTCACTACCAGCTGTCACCGCGCTGACCTTAGAACACTCCTTCCCCTCTGTCCTACACCCCCAGTTAATCCCCTCCAGGTGTCTTCTTAATTCTGCATAATTGGCCTTTCTGAAGTCAGGTACTCTTTGCTTATTAACACTTCTATTTCCTACTTTCCATTTTAAGCAAAACCTGATTTCATAATGGTCGCTGTTAGCTAACTGTCCTCCAACCTCCACCTCTGTAACTAAATCTTCCCTGTTTGTCAGTAATACATCTAGAATATTATCTCCTCTAGTAAGCTCCTTGATTGCTTGGCTTAGGAAGTTATCCTGAATTATATTTAACAATTCCTCTGCGTCATTGTCTCCTATAATTAAATCCCAGTCTATATTCCTAAGATTAAAATCTCCTACCACGCATAGTCCATTATATCTGCAAGCCTTGTTTATTTCTTGCCATATAGGAGCTGAATCCTCTTTACATAAGTTTGGAGGCCTATACGCTACACCTAAACCCATTTTCTCAGTTCCCTCCGTAACCTCTACCCATATAGACTCTATGCTGTCATCTGTTTTTATAATATTATTAACACAACACTGCAATGTATCTCTTGAATAAAGCGCAACTCCTCCACCTCGCCTGCCTAACCTGTCCTTGTGAAATAACTTATACCCAGCTATCTCAACCTCCGGATCAAATACCTTTCCTGACATATCCAACCATGTGTTTCTGTTAATGCTATTATATCAAAATCAGCTACACTATTTATTCCTCTCAGGAAATCTATCTTGTTTAAAATACCCCTACAGTTTGCATAGTAAACCTTCAAGCAACTCCTCTCCTTTTTGTCCATTCTCCCTTTATCTTTAACTAACCCCCTCCTCTCTTTCTTCTTACGAATCATTTTAGTTCCCTGCCTTCTGAAACTCCTAGTGTCGCAAGTTTCCTTTACCCGGACCCCAGTGTCTACTCACCGGTTCTCTATCTTAAAAAAGCCTGCAGTACACCTACCTCCCTTTCAAGGGATTCAGACAAGATCTGAACCCCTTTCCTCGAAAGGTGCACCCCATCCCTGTGGTAGAGGTGGTTATGCTTGAAAAAGAGGTCCCAGCTGTCGACAAAGGCCCAACCATTGGCTTTGCAATGAAATGCCAGCCGGCAATTCAGAGCAATAGCCCTGGAGTACCACATGTTATCAGCAAAGCATCTTGGAAGGACACCACACACCACAGAGACCCCATCCCTGTCCCTAACCTTACCTACGTACAGCTTCCTGGAACCGCCGTAGCAATTCTTCACTCCTTACACACTCAACATCGTTTCCCCCAGCGCTCAGGTAGACAATGGGCTTTTTCCCTTGGTCCGCCATGCACTCAACTATCTTATCACTAACATAACCTATCCCCTTCGCTGGGTAACTCACCAACTTCATACGCATCCCATCCTTGTCCCAAAACCTGATGTCTAGGTGCCTTTTCTGACTGTCCCCAACAACAAAGATATTACCTTCGGGTAATGATGTATCGTATACCTTTTTACCCTTTACCTCCTTATCTTCATCTTGCAGCCCCGAGAGTACCTGAAATGAATTCGTGCTCACAACATGGTCATGGTTTACCTTTCTCTCCCTCCTTCGGGCGCGCTCCTCCATGGTCAACCACCTTCCATCCCCCATTCCCTGGTGACTTACTAGCAGTGGCGTACCCAGAAAATTGAAAAGGGGGGGGGGGGGGCAATATATATATATATATATATATATATATATATATATATATATATATATATATATATATATATATATATATATATATATATATATATATATATATGTTTTTATTCTGCGCGCAGGAATTTTGCAAGCGAAGTAATCCCATAGAGCTTGGGGATTCGGGTTAATCAATTTTTTTTTTTTTTGTGTTCCAACATGCATTGATACATACATATACATACATTCTACATTTTAGAACTTTATTGGTAGCATATATTATAAGTACATCCTAAATATGGGAGATTTAAATAACCTGAAAAGTGGCTAATAATTTTATGTTATTTGAGCGAACATTGTCTTTAATCTTGTTCATTTCTGTAATTTGGACTGTAAAAATGTACCTACCCTCAAAACAGCACGGCTTACTACTACATGTTAAGATAAAAAAAAAGTAATATGGAATGCAAGGATTTTTTTAATTTATTTTCGTTTAAAAGATAAAAAGTAATTTCTTTTCGTTTAATAAATATATTTATTCATTATTATTTATTCTTTGCAAAAGGAGGAGGACATGGCCACATGCCCCCCCCCCCCCCGGTCGGTACGCCACTGTTTACTAGGAACGCCTCCCTTAGTAGTATCCCGAGGCACGTCTCCCTCTGTTACCCCTCCAGGTACATCCCTCGCGTGTGCCCCTCCACTCACTCCACTTCCACACTTAAGAGATCGTATCTCTATCTCCTGCTTCTTCACCACGCTTTTCAATTCGTTCACTTCACTTATAAAGCACCTTTTCAGGTCTTCAATCGCCTCGAGAATAGACTTAAGTGCCACTCCACAACCTTCATTGCACTTTCCCTCAACCCTTCTCTCCTTCTAACACACTCGTAATCACCTCAGACTCCTCCCTCTCCTCCACTCACTACACCCTCGCTTCCACTCACAACACCATCGTCTCCACCAACCACACCGTCACCTCCACTAACCATACCGTCGCCTTCACCAACCATGCCGACGCTAAGCTCCTCTGCAGCTGCCATGCTAATCCTCTCTGACCTGACTCCTACACTCAACACACACAAGGAGCGGCCCGGAACACGTCTTGTCTCCCCGCCAGACAACGACCGACTGAGAAGATTGACTGAGACATTTCTGTCTTCTAGTATTATATATTGTCTACCAGGATTACTGATCATAAATGAACTTTACATCAGACCTTGGAAACAGCCTTATTTTGATAATATGTCATTTTTTTTTCTTTTTTTTTTCCGTTGAAGCCTATAGTGCCTGTAGGCTATTATGTTTTTTCCTTGAGGGCTCAGGGGGTTGGCCCTGCACATTCTGGAGGGTCGTGATGGTTGTCCCTCCGCCCGTTGGTAGTGCAGGCTGGATTTTTATAGTGACACCTGTGATGTTATAGGTGAAAGTCCGTTTTCTGTGATGGTCTACCCTCAGTTCAGGCTCATACTGCCACCTGTAGGTCTCCGTTGCACTTGAAGTCGCAGTCAAAAGAACAGGAATGCATCATGCGGGTTTCTTCAACCATTCAACGGTGGATTTACAGTTGCTCCTTAGTAGGTCTTGAACTCAGGACCTTGTGCTCACCTCCCAGGCTCTTGTCGATACACGTTAAAGATGGCCGAAAGAGTTGACCCCGGCAGGATTCGAACTCGGGACATCGAGCTCACAACTCCAAGACGCTATAGCCTCTCGGCCACCGCCTCCCCTAAAACTGTTTACTTACCGTATTCCATAAATAGTGGCACCACCGCCCACCCAGCTAACCATCACCGGCGGGCCAAAGTAGGCCGTAGAGCGGCGAACGGCGGCCGCCGCCGGCAAATTTACCTCCGACAGCCCTCCGAAGGCCCGATGGTATATTTTCAGACGGGAAAATTTACTATGTTGAAAATTATTGTACAGAATTTGAAGAATTTAATATTTCTATGTGTAAACATTAATGGAGTAATAAGATAAATCAAAGCAAAGGTTGGTGATGTTGGTATAGACTAAGAGTATGCATTGGCTTGTCAAGTAACACTTAAACCATGATGTACCACTATTTATTATGAGGAAAGACAACAAAAGGAACTCAATTAATAAGGTATACTATCATAACCATGAATATGTAGCCCACAAAGAGAAGACTACAACGATGCAAAAGATGTTTTTTGGGGCGAAATTGATATTCCAGGTGCAATATTTCCGTGCTGTTCTCGCTGACAACATAGAGAAGACCTGAGGTGATGGTTGATGTGCGAAGGCTTCTAAACCAGGAAAACAGTCACAGCAGAGTCTCATTAAGAAGTAAGCAAGTGGTAGGGACACAGTACGTACCTACTACTTGCTTACCTTTTGACGAGGCTCTGTTGTGACTGTTTTCTTGGTTTAGAAGCCTCTGCACATTAGCCATTACCTCAGGTCTTCTCTATAGTGTTGTCAGCGAGAACAGAGCACAGTAATATAGCACCTGGAATCTCAATTTCGCGCAAAATAACTAAAAATTCTTCCATCGCCGTAGTTTTCCCTTCGTAGGTCCACCCGCGGCGACCCCGCCTTATCCCCACAATGCACCGATGTAAACAAACCGTGACGTAGTTATGGGTAGGGTCCATTTGAGAGAACTGAAACTCGATAAATGCCAGTGGTCGCTGGCACTTTTAACTCAAAGGTTGGTCTACTGTGTTTTGACTCCGCGACTCGTATTTTCATAAATCAATTTCGCAATTAATATTGATGCACCGTATTTGAATACCAAAAAATATAGTTCTTCTGTTCTACTAATTGTATGGATGACATGCATTACGATGGAACGTTCTATAATAGCAATTTAATGCAAATTACTCGCCTCAAGTATCAAAGCTTAATATATTTTTTACATGTATATTGTAGCATGTTTTATTGGGGGCAATGTTCACACTGTTTTCTAAGACAGTACTGCTGCGTCTAGCAAACGCTTGTCAAAATACAATAAACAATGTTTTGGAAAAAAGAAGAATATAGAATGCCGAAATCATTCTGTTGCTGCGACCAAGGTTATAATTGTGGAGGCGACATGCCGCGCATTGTGGCGGGAAGATTGAATCAAAACATTGCGACTTCACGCGTCGACTCGTTGCACTTCCAGGCTTTCTATCTAATTGATACACAATAATAACAGGAAAATATGACTGCCTAGGTATAGTTAACTTCTAAACATTCGTTATTGACAATATAATATCATAGAGTAACATTTCCATCGCCTCCTCAACTATAACCTTCATGGTTATTTGGTTATATACATGTTTTACAGAATCAGGCTTCTACACAATATACATATAGAAGAAAATCGTTCTTAGTATTGTTACATTCTTCTTGGACCCCACCACCCACTACAGGTGTCTCAGGTGAGGCTGTGCAAGGACGTTGTTACAATACCCGCTGCTGCTTGACTTATTTACAGCCCTATAGTTCGGCGTGTAGGGTGAGGCGTGTATAACACGTAGTCAATCAACAACACACAAGCGAAGGAAACACTGACTCATTTCTTGGTTTACTGACAAAGCCACAAGCCACAAGCACAAGCACAAAGAGTACATGTATGCACGTCGTCCCCCAATCTCTTGAAGATTGTCGCAAGGCCAGAGACGTTACAACACCACCGTTCCCCCACCACCACAACCACACAATTCCCCCTCCACCACAACAACCACCGTGCCTCCCCCAGGAGCGAGCACGTCTTCACACGTTCCTCACAACGACCGAGACCTCACTGCCTCACTGTGTGCCAGGAAGGAGCGGCACAAAGCTCACGTGCTCCCCGGCCCACCCCCACACCACACCCCGCCCGCGCTCAAGGCTGCCCGCCACCTCATGGACCCTGCCTGGTCTTTGTGTGCCGGTGAAGGAGGCACTCTTCACGCACGCCACCCACTCATACACACAGACACACACACACGCCCTCAAGCCTCTCAAACCACCACACAACCCCCAACATGCCTCCACCACACCACTACCTCCACCATCACCACTACATGCATAACACCAGGCGTAACAGTATTATACTTATGTGTTTTAAGTGCAGTGGAATAAGCCCATATTTTGTTTTCCAGTAGACCAACTTATTATCAACTTGTGAGTTAAAACTACCAGCGACCACTGGCATTTTCGAGTTTCAGTTCTCTCGAATTGTCGGTGACAGTTCTAGTTCTTGATCTTGATATTACAGTACCCAATATATAATTTAATAAGCTGTTAATCATGTTTCTGCATTCAGGGATTAAATATCAGCAATAACTTGAACTATCAAAGGCTTTCAATGGGAGAAATATACATGTAAAGTTGTCAACACACTCCGCCTGACCCAGACTCCTTGGAGGCTAGCAGACGAAGACACCTTCACCTCGATCCCTCTCCTTACTTCTCTCCTTCCCTCATTCCATCCTTTCCTTCTCTATTTCATCCTTGATCAAGACAGACACATAGGAGCCACGAACATATATATATGAACTTCCAACAATAACTTGAACTATCAAAGGCTTTCAATGGGAGAAATATACATGTAAAGTTGTCTACACCCTCCGCCTGACCCCGCCTCCTTGGAGGCTAGCAGACGGAAGACACCTTCACCTCCCTCTCCTTCCCTCATTCAGTCCTTTCCTTTATTTTATCCTTTATCGAGACAGACAAATAGGAGCCACGAACAAATATATATGAACTTTTCAATGGCTTTCCCATTGTTAAAACTGTCTGCACAAATATGCATGTATAGTTGGCAACACCCGCTCCTCGGTGAGGTGTCGGCAGAAGAATATTGTGCCCCTCCCCCCCAAGGTGCATCCCCATTCATAGATACCTATAGCGCGTTTTCGCGACGTTCACCACCCTGGTCCTGTCTAGTCCAGACCGGTGCAGACTGGACTGATGCTCACGAAAATGCATCGCGACTGGCAACGTCCCATTCGTCGTTCCTATTGGCTGGGGGATCGAGTGGGCGGTCCTCCAAGCAGGAATCCAAACATTTTTTAAAAGTGCGCGTTTTTACTCAATGGGAAGTCAAGTAGCAGGGATGACTGTGAAAAAATGAATGATGAAATTTCATTTAATTTATTGTTAATAACACTATCTATAGTCGCCACTGCACTAATGTCGCAGGGGGGCATATATTACGAGTTTTAGCATTACTACAGATCACATCACGTGCACAGTACGTAGCTTACATCATCTACATAACACTATAGCTAGTACATGTCTTCAGTGACACATACAAGTCTGTAGTGATGCTAAAATTTGTAATATATGGCGCCTGGTGACATTAGTGCAGTGGCGACTATAGTGTTGTTGACGGTACATTAATTTCCCAAGATGTTGTTTCAGCAAATTGCGAATATTGTAATTTTTCGTTATATTACTTTAGTCTTATGGTCGGCCATCATGGTGTTTCATGTCTTATCAGCAGCACGAGAATTTCCTGGTCATCTTCCCCGCTGACTGTAGTGCGCATGCGCCAGTTCTCCCCACACTAGTCCAACCTGGTCCTGCTCGCTGGCCTGGCCCAGTCTCGCCCGTTCCAATCCGCCTCGCAAAAACAGTGGCCGCCCGGGACTAGTCCAGTCCAGACCGGGCCAGAGCGGTCGCAAAAACGCGCTACTAGCTACCCCACGGCCCACCTGAAGATTCACCACCTCAGTCTTACCCACCTAAAGCTATGTCCACACAATGCCTTGAATAATGAGATATCCTTTATTCAGTAAAACTACAATCTAATACAATACTCCATAATGACCAATACTCTCCAGATCTAACTGGGGCTGTGCCCCCCCAGACCCCCCCCTCTAGTTTACAAACTTAACCTGGACATTTGTTACGTAATCTAACCCAAATGGGTTATTAAACAACTCTCACCCACATGAAGATCAGCCACCCCACTCTCACCAAAATGAAGATCGGCCACCTCAAGTAAAGCTGGGATGGCGGATCTTCATGAGATCCGTAGCAGTATTAGTAGTATGGGTAGTAGTATGGTTGTTAACCATAGCCAATTTGCAGGGTGAGGACAATTGGTTGAGTTTGTGAGAGATAATGCTAAGCTTTTCACCACAGACCACACAGATCCACTAAGATGAAGGTCTACTTTGAAGGAAAAATAGTAGAAGTAGTGTAATTATTTATTTTGAGTTTATTTATGTAATCATAATAAATGCTTGGGGGTTGATATAATCAAACTGGATTTCCAGAAAGGGTCTGGTGTATATATATTTATATAGATATATTTATATAAATAGATAGAGATAGATACTAGAAATGAGTGTAGATGGATGGATGGATGGATGGATGAATGGATGGATGGATAGATAGGTGGATGGATGGATGGATGGATAGATAGGTGGGTGGATGGATGGATGGATGGATAGTGAGATATAGATAGATAAAAGATATATATATAAAAATATATATATATATATATATATATATATATATATATATATATATATAATATATATAATATTATAATATATAATATATATAAATAGTAGTCAAAACCTCGATATAACGGACTAAAGTGGGGGAGGAGTGGTCCTAAGCGATTGTCCGTTATGCGAGGGTATTATCCCAAAGGTGTGAAAAATATATGAAAAAAACGGAAAATTGTGAAATAAATGAGAAATAATCACAAACACAACCAGACTGTGTAGCTATGTTGGGAGGTAAACAGTGACTGGCACTACATGCTGATTTGGTCCGCTCCTACACGTGAAATAAATGAGAAATAATCACAAACACAACCAGACCGTGTAGCTAGTCAAGCTCAAGCTCTAGTGAAAGGTAAACAAATTACTACGAGCCAGATTCAGCCATGGCTTCCAAAGGTATTGCTTATTATCATGACTAATGCTCATTATTATATATATTATATGGTTGTGAAGTGCAGTTCTATACACGTGTCACTATTTAGGTCAGTGTAGCACTGCGTGCCACCTTAGATAAGGGTGATTTAGGGTGTTGAGGTGACAAGGAGTGTAGCAGTGGCCACGCCATAACACTAAAAGTCACTATTCGAGTTCGACCAACATCAAGACTCTCCATATGCCTACAGGCGCTATAGGCTACAACGTAAAAAAAAAAAAAAAAAAAAAAAAAAAAAAAATATATATATATATATATATCTTGCCCGCAGATTTGTCACACAAATGGAGTCCGTTACATTTGAAGTCCGTTAAATCGAGGTCCGTTATATCGAGGTTTGACTGTATACTGTCGGACCCCGCCGAACACGACAGTTACGGTCCTGACCCCGTCGTGCACGGCAAAATTCGTGTTCGGCGAATAACAGGTTCAATAGGAAAATAGGGGTTACGTTCCCAGACCATCACATTTTGGGGGGTCAAAAAAAAAATTCACTTTTTTTTGATAAGTAAAAAAATAGGTTACGTTCCCAGACCCTCATTTTTGGAGGGTAAAAAATGTTTACTACTATTTTTGGGTGAATAAGATGAAGGAAACAACTGTTATTACAATTAATATTTTTTATTAATAATAAAAAATACCTTAAAACTAGAAAATGGTTTTCATTAACTATAAAAAAAATAGAGGTAACAGGCTGCTTGGCTGGTGTAGCAGGAGGCATGGCTGGTGTGCTGGGTGGAGATCACTCACTGTCTGTATCATCTGGATCATCAAAGCCACATAATGGGATGGGAGAGACAGATGACATTGATGAGGTAGTATTATCTGGTGTAGCAGGAGTAACAGGCTGCCTGGCTGGTGTAGTAACAGGAGGTGTAGCAGGTGTAGAATGCTTCTTGGCTGGTGTGCTGGCTGGAGATGGTTTGAAGAAAGCTGTGATGGGCTTTTGGCAAGCAGAGGCCTCCATGCTCCTTAAAGTTTCCTTGTAGGGTATAAGGCCTTCATCCACATGAAGGCCTTCATCATTAACTCACCTGTTCAGTATTTTCTCCATCTTCTCTAGCAGCGGGTCACGTCGGCTCACAGAAGCCACCTTGCTAGAGACATCAGCACTCTCTCGCACGCTTTGTCTTATTTTTTCACGGGTCTTCCAGATGGTACGAACAGTGGCCTCATGCAGGCCAAACTTCTTGCCCGTAGCAGACCAGCCTAGGCCACTATCAATCACAGCAAGCACATCCATCTTCTCCGCTAGGGACAACACTTTCCTCTTCTTCTCGCTTGACCCTGGAGTAGGTGGAGCCGAACGCTTGGAAGACATGGCCAGCAGGAGCAGCACGACGTGAGGCAACAGCAGCACGAGCAAGAGAGAGAAAGACTACGTGTAGCAGCTCTGGCGGCCCAGGCTGAGCGTGCCCAGGCTGTCCCCGGCAAAATGGCCGCCGACAGCATCGACAACATCCGCCGGGAAATTCAAATTCGTGTTATCGCGAGTAAAACTCGTGTTCGGCAAGTCATGGGATATTTTACCTATTCGTGTAAGTGCGAGTTTCGTGCAGGGCGAACTCGTGTTCGGCGGGGTCCGACAGTATATATATATATATAGAGAGAGAGAGAGAGAGAGAGAGAGAGCGAGAGCGAGAGAGAGAGATATATATATATATATATATATATATATATATATATATATATATATATATATATATATATATATATATATATATAATATATATATATATTAGGGTGTCCCAGGCTTGTATTAGTAGAAAATCAAATAATGATATCAAGTCCAGCACAGCTTTTTGGGGTTTCCCTTTGTTAAATGAAAGTGATTCCACCAAATGTTCGTGAAAATTGGGCAATATTTAATGGTCGTGCAAAACGAACGTTTTGATAGCTCCTCTAAATTCGACCCATTACCTGCATTCTGATCACTCTATCGTGTTCAGAAGAGCCTAGAAGAAGAGTACAGGGAAACGAATGTGAAATATCTGTTATGTTTATTTAGTTATTTATTCCTACTCCAACACCTTCTTGAGTTCTGCCTCCGTTTTTTTAGGGACAGCTTTCGTGTGGAGGCGGGCAAGCTTCAAGAGGAACTGGGTTTGCCGTTCGTCCTTCATCCGGTTGCCGAGGAAGCGTTGAATGGGGGCTATTCCTCGTTCCGCGAGGTCGTTCGTGCCCTTTCAGGACACCAGCCCGCTTCTTCACGCACTTGAAACACGAATCCGTGTTCCATGTTTCAGGACTCAGCTCAAGGAAGGTCAGTTGCTGGCCTCCTAGTAGACTTTTCAAGACCTGCATCGACCGCACTGAGCAGAAGGCGGAAAGCGGCCTGTTGAGATTGATTGGTGTCTTCGACTCGGGGCGCCGTGGATTCTTGGTCGTCGAAGGACGCTTCATCCCCTCTACCATCTCCGCCTTCTGCTCCGGGCTGATGCGGTCATCGAAGATGGCCAGTCCAATCAGGTTCTCGGAAAGGTACCAGAGATGGCGCCGCATGGCACGTTCCACGACCAACGCAACCCCATCGTCGCAGATCCTCTTCACGTCAGTGATGAAGTCAGGTCATTCTTGGCTGCGTAGGACGGAATCATTGCCTCATTCCAATATTTCGCGTAGACCATGGTCACAAAGAACGCAACTCGACGGATTATTCCCGCCTATTCTCGCCCTGCTCATCTCCAGTTGGTCATGGAAGAGCATGATCTTCACGACGTAGATGGCCTTGGCCATCCATCTGACCATGTGGTAAGCACCAAGAACACGGAAGGATGTAGGGACTCCTCTTCCGAGGTAGGCCACGCTGAGCAGGATGATCTCTTTGTAGTCTTCGCGTGGATGATTCCACAGTCAAGCAGATGTTTCAAGTGACCGAGCATCTCAAGGCGGTGAGCTTCTTCGTCAGATGACAGAGCGGTCGGTGTCAGGGGCTGTGGTCGGCTCTGGTCAACGATAGGCCAACAATTCTGGAGCCTCTTGAAAGGGCGATTTTAGGGCCAAATGATGGACCCACGCAAGCCTCGAAGACATCCTTCAGAACAACTTCCAGGATGTGGTGGCGGCATGCCAACCGCACCAGGGGCTTCTCCAGTGCACGTTCAATCCTGATACACGCTCCTTGAACCATCCTCGTGTTGGCCGCTTGTCGTGTCGAATGCCATTCCAATGATGTTGCCCTCCAAGCTGCTTTCCCGCACCAGCTTCAAGGGCCCGGTTTCGCAACAGCTTGTACTGTCCCGTCTGCAGACACAGGAACACCCAGAAGTTCCTCCGTATCCTCCCCGGACACCAAGACGGCCACCCTCTCCTCCAATGACCTTCCGTCCGCTAGACTGGGTAACAACTTGCCGTCCCCAAAGCAGGACCAAAGGGACTTCAGGCTTGAAGGAGAGAGACATGGCAATCTCTTCGCGGTCTTGACTCTGGCCCGGTGGATCGGACGAACGGGACACAGTGATATGTTCGATGTCGTGGCCGAGGCTCATTGCAGCAGCGGCCGTAGGAGGATGTCGCAGCACGGATGGACAGATTGTCGCACTCCCAAGCAAGGGTCAGCTCCTTGGTGAGCTTATTCTCCTTAAGAGGTCAACGGCGTGGACATTTAAGCTGGTTTTCGGAGTTTTGAAGTCGTCGTCCTCGGTTTCTTCGTTGGACGATGAGGATGTAGTAGAAGACTCCAAAGCCACGTCGCGATCAAGAGTGGATGACAAAGCAGCCGCGTCCTTCTTCTCATCTCCATCCTTTGTCTCTTACGTCGCTTCTCCTCAGTCGCTCGTTTCAGCTTCTCATCCACGCCAGCCATCGAGCAGCTCTGCCGGTCCTCCCTCTGAGCCTCCAAGAATGCCTTGTCTTCCTCGGGGATCTTCGCTTCCATTGCCTTGGAATGCACGATGTCGAACATGTCTTCGAGGCTGTCTCTGAAGATGCATCTCTTCATTTCTTCCGTCTCTGTCTTCCGTGACTTGGATTTCGCCAAGGCGCCGTACTCCTCGTACAGTTTGAGGATCTTCTTCTTCACCCACGAACATCCGACGTCGGAATGTTCGCAACGTCGCCAACACTTCCAAGACCTTCTCAGCGGTAGAAGCTGCTGCAGCAAAAAGAACCTCCTTCTGGATCTTGTGGTGAACAAAAACACCTGGAGAACCTCGCCTCTCGACGGAAGACGATTCCCCAGGAATGACGATGTTGAGGACTTCTCCAGTAGCCATACCACGTCCATAGATCGTCTTTCACACGCCATCACGTTAGACCTGGGAACACAAAAGAGACCAGAATACAGTTTTTTTTATTTTACATCGATAAAATACATACATAGGCATTAGCTACATTATTTATAGTGATGGAAATACAAGGGATACGGCAGGCACACACTTAAAACGACTAAGTTCACACACTAAGATAGTTGTAATATAGATGTAGTGAGAAACAAACCGACACAAAGGACATCACACGCGACAACGACACACGCGACAACTACCTCACTCTCTGACGCAGAGCAGAAAACTGAACGAAATGCGCGACCAGTAAAAGACGAGAGAGGAAGCTGAAAGTTTTCCTGTTGGAAGTTGTCACGACAGGGAACAAGGGCAACATGTGCTGGAGTATGTCCGATACACGTCGGTTTCTTGGGACACCCTAATATATATATATATATATATATTATATATATATATATATATATATTATATATATATATATATATATATATATATAATATTATATATACAGGAGAACCTCGTTTATCCGGCACCCACGGGGGGGAGCGCATACCGGATAACTTCATTTTGCCGTGTTTGAGAGTACTCTTATGGAATCGCCCAAAAATCTCTTTTTTTTTTTTTTTTTTTTTTTTTTTTTTTTTTTTTTTTCTTCTTCCATCACAATGGAACCGGCCAAGGGGCACAACAAAAAAATGGGTAATACAAAGCCCGCTTAGTTGTCAGTCCCTATAAAGAAGACAGTAAGAGAATAAAATAAAAAAGAGGGTGAGCCAATTTAGTTCGGGAGGTGTCTTGTTACTCTTATTTGAAAAGATGTAAGTCATAGGAAAGTGGAAAAAATAGAAACAGGAAGAAAGTTCCAGAGTTTATCAGTGGAAGAAGAAGAAAAAAAAAAAAAAGAAAAAAAAAAAAAAAAAAGCCTGGGTCGATTAGTGCCGTTGTTTGAGGCTGCCGTTGTTTTAAATGCGGTTAAACGAGGTTCTCATGTATATATATATATATATATATTATATATATCTATATATATATAATATATATATATATATATATATATCTATATATATATATATATATATATATATATATATATATATATATATATATATATATATATATATATATATAAGTATATATATATATATATATATATATCTTTATATATGAAAACTATGGTGCTCCCCCATATTTACCGGTATTCAGAAAAGTTGTAAGCATGAAAATAACTATAAGATGTATACCACAAGAAGAAGATTGGGGCGGTGTCATGAGGAATATTAGTGTAGGAGATAGCAGAAAAATTGTGAAAATGATGATAAAGCATCAAACTTGGCACACTTGTTCTCCAAGTGATACTAATCAAATCTGCCCGATTGGCCAATTGAAAATCCAAGATGGCGGCTATTTATTTTTAAATCACATTTTCATTAATATCTCAGTAACCATAAACGTAAGGACAAAATGGTATGGAACATAATAAATGCAGCTCTTGACTGCCGTCCCAGTGATATACGCGGAAGTAAAAATGATGCGTAAATAAGGCCACAAATCAATGTTTTCGAAAATAAAAATAAAAATTCCCGTTCCACAAATATTCATCATTGGGGAAATTACATGGAATAGCAATTATTTACACTGTCATTATACACAATTATTACTGAGATCATTTTCACGTATATATGTATATATACAAATCATACTTTCTGGCTGCAAACTTCCTCAAAATTTTGGCCTCATTTGTTTTTTGGCATTTTCCGACGAAACTATTGATTTAAGAAGAAATAGGACACAAATAAATTCTTTCCAGTTTGACGAGATCTACTGAATGGCATAATCCCTTTAGTCCTAAAATGTCACGTTCTTGAGATATATAGTTTTTTCTAAATATTTTTGAAAACATTGATTTGTGGCCTTATTTATGCATAATTTTTACTTCCGCGTATACCACTGGGACGGCCGTCAAGAGCTGCATTTATTATGTTCCATACCATTTTGTCCTTACGTTTATGGTTACTGAGATATTAATGAAAATGTGATTTAAAAAAAATGGCCGCCATCTTGGATTTTCAATTGGCCAAATCGGGCAGATTTGATTAGTATCACTTGGAGAACAAGTATGTCAAATTTGATGCTTGTATCATCATTTGCACGATTCCTCTCAAAAATTGCTGTTATCTGCCCCACTATATATGTGGCAGGTAGAGAAAGGTCGCTCTTGCGATAAGGCGGGTGGGTCTCCGCTCTCCGCAGAGCATTTTTTAAGCAAATCTTACTGGCAACATTCCTTGGATATCCAGAAGGGTGGTAGTAGGCATACCTGTTAAACTAGTTTTTAGGTATTATCTTCCCCATTTCGTATGTTGTGTCACCCTCCCCTCTCTTCCCATGCTGTGCTTATGAATCTTCCAGTGACACCAACAAATTTTCAATACGCAAACAATCGACGGGGTATATATGGCGGCACAAGATTATAATTTATATAGACATTAAAAGAAGAAATATATATAAATAAGTATCATATGCAGTAATAATAAGCCCTTCTGGATCTTGCTCACACAGACATGATGAGCCATTGCATCCAAGAAGGATTTTATGAATAAATATCTTGTCGCCTAGTAGCTTAAAAATGTCCATACTGGGCGACACTTTTACATCACTGGGAGACATTTTGGTCGCCCAGTTAGCATGATAAAAAATGCACTGGGTCTCCGTGGGAGTGAACTCGCCTCACTACTCACCTGGTGTGGTGATGGCGATGCGACATTAATTAATCCAGCTGGCCATGTCTCACGACAAATAAGTCAATAGGGGGTTTTAAAAGGAGACTTAACAATTTTGAATGAATGAAAGGAACCCAAGGAAGCCAGTCTTTCTATTAGATTTTATCACAACGGTCAGCTTGTCTGTGTCTTGTCTGGCTGAATCAGTTCATAACTTCATGGGCAGAGGTCGACAACCCCCCTCTCTCTATATATATATATTATATACATATATATATATATATATATATATATATATATATATATATATATATATATATATATATATAATATATATATATATATATATATATATATATATAGTACACACAACCCTCGTTTTCCTGGACCTCCATTTCCCGGATATCGGATTTGCCGGACAAAATCCGAGGTCCGGGGATATGTCAGAGTCCCGGACAAATGCCTGGTCCAGTCCGTAAATCGACAAAGTTGTCCGGCGGTCCGAGCGTCTCCTGTCACCCTGGTCAGTGTCCGCGCCTCCCGCCAGGTGGCAGCATGCTCAGCGGTCGTATTGTTTACATTTGGGTACAAGACACTCACGGTTCACCTGCACCGCCTCCGTCAGTCCCGTGACCCCCTCCGCCCCTGGTGCAGGAACGTCTCTGAGACTATTGAACACTTTCTGCTGCAGTGTCCGCGCTTCCACTCCCACCATGTAGTGCTACGCTCTCAACTCCTCACCCTGAACGTCGCCACCTTTGACCTGCCCACCCTGCTGGTGGGGGCTGGCCTCCCGCCAGGTGGCAGCATGCACAGCGGTCGTATTGTTTACATTTGGGCACACAACACTCACGGTTCACCTGCACCGCCTCCGTCAGTCCCCTGACCACCACTGCCCTGGTGCAGGAACATCTCTGAGAATATTGAACACTTTCTGCTGCAGTGTCCGCGCTTCCACTCTCATCGTGTAGTGCCACATTCTCAACTCCTCGCCCTGAACTTCGCCACCTGTGACCTGCCCACCCTGCTTGCGGGGGCTGGCGTCCACCCCTCCCGGCAACACACTGTCATCCGCCTCACCTGTGCCTTCCTGAGAAGACAGGTCAACTACAGCGCCTGTGATAGCATCATAGGGCATCACCAGGGCTCATAGTGTTTCCCCAAGGGGTCCTCGCAGCCCTAAAAACAACAACAAAGTGACGTAAAAGTCCGGGGCGGGGTAGTTGATATTGGCGGTTGCGGACAGTAAATAAATGTCGAGGGTGGGTAATGGCCCCGGACTGTTGCAGTTCCCGGACCAGTGCTCCCCCCTATTAGTCCGGGAAAACGAGGATTGTGTATATATATATATATATATATATTATATATATATATATATATATATATATATATATATATATATATATATATATATATATATATATAATATACAGGGAGGTCCCGTTATACGAGCATTCGATATACGAGAATCCGATGATACGAGATGTGTAAATTAGGGTCTATTTTCAATATACGAGATCGAAAATCCAATGTTACGACATTCAAACTGGGGTGAGTAAAATTACCAAGTTATTTACTAAAGTAAATTACAAGTTATTTACTAGAATTATAAAGTCATTTACTGACTATATGATTTTACCTAAGGTTGTACGATAATCAATCTGAAAATATGATAATTCTGGTGGCTCAGTACGACAATGTGGCCTACAAAAATTCACAACCCTGGGCGAGAAGACAGCAACGGAGGTAGTATGGTCAGCAACAACCTGCTCTCGCACTACCTAGACACTACTTTCCCTAATGATGGAAGCTACAAAGCTGATTGAAAGCTCCCTTGATAGGTCGTAAACGAGTAGGAAGGTTGTGACTGGCTAAGGCGTCATCCGTCACCAGCCAATGACAAACAGTTTTTAAAACTTCTCGACCAATAACAAGCCAGCGATACATATTTCCGGGCAAGAATGGCATGCCAGACTGCCTCTGTCCGCCTCCTGTCCCCGTCATCTAAAACTAATTCTCGTTTTATTTTGAATGCTTGCGTTTTAAGTAGTTTTAATGTATCAGATAGTAAGATATATAAGTAAGGAGCCTGTGTTGCTAGTGTATTGGTGGTAGAAGGTGTGTATGTGTGTTAAAATGGTGAATATTTGTGATATGGGGCGGCTCCGCAGCAAGTATTTCTCCGTCACTCTCTGCCCCGCCAGCTCGGCCAGCAGTCACCTCATCATAACATCTTTAAATCACCCTTATTTAAGGTGACACACGGTGCTACATTGATTTAGATAATGACACATGGATATAACATCTCACCATAATCACTAAGTTGTATAATAACGAGTGATAAGACGTTTAAGCCTGCCCAAACCTACCTTGGCGGAGAAGGCGGCGGCCTGCCCCGTCCGCCGCCTCTCTCAAAAACAGCCGTCATCCGCCTCACCTGTGCCTTCCTGAAGAAGACAGTCAGCTCCTACGCCTGTGATAGCACCAGTGATCATAGGATTCCTCAAAGGGTCCTCGCTTTCCTACTAAATAATTACCAAGGAGATCTCCGCTGTCGGCGGACATCGGCCGCCGCCCGCACAACACAACACCCCGTTATCAGCTGTATAATATGTGCCTTCCTGAAGAAGTCAGGTCAGCTCCCACGCATGTGATAGCACCATAGGATATCACCAGGGACCATAGGATTCCTCAAGGGGTTCTTACACCCCTACTAAATATTACCAAATTTTATTATAGCTTGAAAAACATGGGTTTTTTTCATTTTTTATTTTTCATAATTGTTGGGGTCCTGGAACCAAACCTATATTTTACCATTAGTTATGTGTTTCGTTATACGAGATTTCGCTTTACGAGTATGCCAGGTGGAACCTAACTGCTCGTATCTTCGGGACCTCCCTGTATATATATATATATATATATATATATATATATATATATATATATATATATATATATATATATATTATATATATATATATATATATATATATCTTATTTTTTTTTCCAACATTTTTTGTCTTCATATTTATACAAAGTGTTTAAACGTTCTGGTTGTTATTAGTATCTACGGTACAAGACTTTCAGGCAATCGGAAAAGAATATATTATTGTTACCTTCGCAAATAGTGGATAGGGATGAAAGGTGGTCTTAGGTGGATGTAGGTTATACACATGTATTGAAGGAACTACCACGCGTAAGACTACCGGCCTCTTGTAGTTTCCTTATGTTCTTGATTAATGGTGTTTTGAGTTGTGGGCACTGCTGGTCGGTCGGCCACGCCCCTCCCCGATAACTCCTCATCCACGCCGCTTCACGCAGTATTAAGTAGTGCTAAGTTATTCATTTTGATATCAACTTACTAAACAATACCCCACACTCATCTAACCCAACCCTTAAAGGCGACATTCACATATTCAATATACTTATGAGGAGAGGATGGGGCAGTATAAGATATATTAATTTTTGCCACAAACCGTCCACACTGCACCTTGGCGTGATGTGCATCACTGGCTGCCTTGTACCAGAGAGAGCCAGATAATGATAATATAAGCCTCTCATACAAGGAAAGATCCTTGTAATAATAATTATAATCCTTCAATAGTAAGAAAAATCCTTGTAAATAATAGTAATAAGCCTTTGATAGTAAAAAAGAAACGGCAGGCATGACAGCTCGACAGCTACTGAAGCGTATCAAGTTGTAGAAATGCCCCGCGCAAGATTTGCCCAACCACCCCGAGCATGGGCCTCGTTTGGGTGGGGGACACTCTTCAGTCTTCCATAGAAGACAGTTCCATAAACCCTTTACTCTCCCTTTTCATCCATTCCAAGTGGAACTGTCGTCGAAAATTTCCGCGTCAGCGAGCGTTCCACCATCAGCGACAGTTCTCGTTTGGTGCTTTGGCGATAGTTCCTATCGGCGACAGTTCCATAAACCGTCTACATTATGCTAATATTTTGTATTATTTGTGATATATGTTGAGTCTTGTGTGATACCATGCTTTCAATTAGCCAAATATGCTGTATGGTTTCCTTCCTATTCTGAGAGTTAAGATATTGTGCAATAGAGGCATTTTGGTTAAGGATATAGCTACTACAATACCGCCAGAATTTTAATTTCCTAATTTCTTTTGTGGACCTCGGAAATTATACGAGTGGTTGTTCATAATATTCTTATGTACATATTCTTATAATTCATTTAAAGTTGGTTTCGTGCCTTATATATAATGAGGTAACAACATATTTTGTGAAGTTTTGTTGATGTGGCCATATATGTCAAGGGATGAATATACGTATATCGGTTTTACACATGTGTACCGCCATTTCTTAATCTATACTTTTATTTGAATACTCCCAGTGGTCACCAGCAAAGGTATGAAAACAACAAATCAAGATTTTCGTCAAAGAGATTACGGTTCCCATCGACAGAGACTACAGGCGCAAAGGAACAAATTGGGCACAGAAGGTTATGTTTCGTCTCTTAACTCATGTATGTAGGAACTATTCACTATCTGAGAAACAAATAAGAGTTAATGTATGTCTAATGTATTTTTATTTACAGATTATATGCGTAAAACTGCTTATATTTCACAATTATCAACCATTATAACCATTGCAAGAATCTGTTATGTATAGGGTAAATAACGATCAGCACGACTAAGAAACTCTATAAATATTATTCCTTATATGAACTCACACCATCGTAAAGTCATAGACATAGCTGTAAAGTCTAATTAGCAGATTTAGTTGCTGTTAAAAGATACAGAATACGGTCTGGGTCTTGGTCTGGGGAGACTGGGCTCAGACTCTGGGCTTCTTTTTCTTGTAATATCTTTGCTGGTGACCACTGGGAGCATTTAAATAAAACTATAGATCAAGAAATATTTATACACATGTGTACACACCGATAAATATTCATCCCTTGACGTATATGGCCACATCAACACAACTTCACAAAATATGTTGTTACCTCATAATAAGGCACGAAACCAACTTTAAATGAATTACAGGGAGGTCCCGAAGATACGAGCAGTTAGGTTCCACCTGGCATACTCGTAAAGCGAAATCTCGTATAACGAAACACATAACTAATGGTAAAATATAGGTTTGGTTCCAGGACCCCATCAATTAAAAAAAAAAAAAAAAAAAATTTTTCAAGCTAAAATAAACTATAGCAAACACAACAAACACACAGCGTCTATATTACCCACACTGTACTACCTATTCTGTAGAAAAAGCATTCTGAAAGAGAAAATAGCACACAAAATAACATAACTGCACATTAATTAAACATAAAACATGCATAACAAGCAAAAAAGACGTTGTAATGTAGGGGACGCTGCGTGATACAAGAGCAGGTAGTGTAGCGGTCCCAAGGTTGGGGCCGCACACCTGCTAATTACCCCTAAAGGTCAGGCCGCGCCATATGCTTAATTACCCTTCAGGTCACGCCTTGCTAGGGGTGACCTGACTGCGGTCCCAAGGGTGGGGCTGCACACCTGCTAATTACCCCTAAATGTCAGGCCGCGCCATATGCTTAATTACCCTTCAGGTCATGGCTTGCTATGGGTGACCTCACTGGGGTCAACCAAATCCCCCTTTGTCCAGGGAGTGGTAGGGCGCGCATTTTGAACTTGATAATTTTACTCACCCCAGTTTGAATGTCGTATCATTGGATTTTTGATCTCGTATATTGAAAATAGACCCTAATTTACACATCTCGTATCATCGGATTCTCGTATACCGAATGCTCGTATAACGGGACCTCCCTGTATAAGAATATTTACATAAGAATTTTATGAACAATCTCCGAGGTCCACAAAAGAAATTAGGAAATTAAAATTCTGGCGGTATGTAGTATCTATATCATTAAACAAAACGCCTCTATTGTGTGATTTTATTGTGCAACAAATATATTCAGTCAGACTAATATAATGATTTCACTGTAAATTCAGGGGCACTTTTGAAATATTTTTGAGCGTCCTTTAGCAGTCAGGATGAGGAGCCTTCTACGATTGCCTTTTCTTACAATTGTTATAATTCCTATCTATAGTAATTTGCTTCTCTATTCTATTTGTATGTATTAACGACAATTTTCTCTATTTTTTTTTTTTTTATGCTTGTATATAGCTTAAGTTTAATTTTAATTATTTTGGTATTTATGTTGCATATTTATGCTTCTATATATACTATTTATAATTGTTGCATTATTTGAAATGCTACGGATGAAATTTTTTGCTTTCTGATATCTTGAAAAAATATATATTTGTGTTGAATTTTGAGTTTTTTGTGTAACAGCGGAAGGGGTGGGGGGGCGCCAAAGTTAGGGTTCGCCCAGGTGAATAAATAGTTGGTGAGGATTCGGGCTCTGCTGGCGCCACACAAGCCAGGGCAGGGATGCTCAAAAATCCCTCGTAAGTGACAACTTATGATGCTTAGTGAGACAACTTATGACAACTTAGTGACAACTTATGATATGGCTACAATAACTGTACAAGGGTGGGCCGAGGTTAATGCTCGAACAGAGGCGTCACTCCCTTATGGTGATCGCTTGGCCTCTGGGTGGGGAATATTAGGGATATTCTAGGGATGTGTGGGGAAATTCTGCTGACGAATCACAGAGCAGCGCCTAGCATGATCTGGCCAATCACTTTGCTCTCAGCTGTCAGGGAGCCAGAGAAAGAAATTTAAAGAGACTACTTCAAATGCAGCGAGACTTACAGTGTGCATATGTGTGTACGTCAGACAATGACCCCACCACCACCACATAATTATGGGGGCCAAACTTATATGAATGAACTATACGTTTTGATTCAAGTCGACCGATATATATTTATTATATTATATTATATAGTATATTATATTTAGTATTTAGTATTATTTAGTACACACAAACCTCGTTTTCCCGGACTAATAGGGGGGAGCACTGGTCCGGGAACCGCAAAAGTCCGGGAATCGCAAGTCTCAAAAAAAAAAAAAAAAAAAAAAAAAGTTCGATGCCATTATCCCCCTGGACGTTATCCTACTCTAGTATTTATGCCCCGGCAACCGCCAATATCATCTACCCCGCCGCGGACTTACGTCCGCTCTGAGCATGCTGCCCCTGGCGGGAGGCAGCAGAAAGTGTTAAATAGTCTCGAGACGTTCCTCCCACCAGAGGCAGTGGGGGTCAGGGGACTAATGGAGGCCGTGCAGGTGAACCGTGAGTGTCGTGTGTCCAAATGTAAACAATACGACCGCTGAGCATGCTGCCACCTGGCGGGAGGCAGCAGAAAGTGTTCAATAGTCTCAAGAGACATTCCTGCACCAGGGGCAGTGGGGGTCAAGGGACTAACGGAAGCTGTGCAGGTGAACTGTGAGTGTTGTGTGCCCAAATGTAAACAATACGACTGCTGAGCATGCTGCCACCTGGCGGGAGGCGCGGACACTGACCAGGGGTGACAGGAGATGCTCGGACCGCCGGACAACTTTGTCAATTTATGAACAAGACCAGGCATTTCAACGTAAAAAAAAAAAAAAAAAAAAAAAAAAAAATGTCAGAGACTCTTTGACCTATCCCGGACTTCGGATTTTGTTCCGGCAAATGGAGGCCCGGGGGAAATCGAGGTTTGTGTGTGTATATATATATATATATAATTATATATATATATATATATATATATATATATATATATATATATATATATGTATAATATATATATATACCGTATTTGCCGGCGCATAAGACGCACCTCCGCATATGACGCACCCTATTTTCCCAAAGGGGTTTTGTGAGAGAAAAAAAAAAATATTGCAGTTTTTGATGGAAATTTTTTTTTTCTCGTAAAATTATCAAGTTAATAAAAAAATAAAAGATTTGTAGGGGAAAGCAAATTATTATAATTATGAGTATGTACCTAAATACAATATTCACTGTGCAGTGAATGTGAATGAAAAATATACTAGTTAAAATGTAAAGAGAATGACAGTGAAACCCAAAATGGGTTTCATAAATCATAATATATTGCAGATGCCCCCACGAATGCTATTCTAATATTTTGCTACCTATGCCATATAGCTTAGATTTAATGTTGTAGGCATTCCTTTGTTGCTTTTCTGCTATGTGTTTAGACTTTGTGGAAATTTGCGGGTATAGATATTGGTATTATTTGGTAGTAGGCTTTTCAAAAGTCCTAGGACTCTTAACCGACACCATCGTGTAGCTTTCTTCATTCTGAGTTTTTTTGAGCCCCATTTCCCATGGCGCAATTGAATAATAATGGCATTACACGTAGTACCGAAAATCTACCATTACTTCACCCAGAAAGTTAAGTTAGGTTAAACAGATTAGGTTAAGGTTAGAGGTGAGGGTTGGTTAGTAACCAGATGATATAGAGAAATAACGAAAACTACCAATAATATGGCAGGTGAAGGTAGCAATGTTTGCAGGGCCGACCTGGAGGGGCAGGTTGCCTCCCCCACATACACACATGCAAACAAAATTGATTTCCGACAAAATTGAGAGCCAGATTAATTAAAGACACATCAAAACTATTCAGGAGGACTAAGTTTGGGCCCTCAAAATCGGTGGTTGCCCCAAAAACAAAAATTCACGAAGATATTTTGATAACACTGGAAACCCTCTGTACCTTGTTGTTTTTGTTATAATTGTTGAAGGGCACCGTTGTCGGGATCGACGATATATGCACTGGTTTACACCATGAATCTATCACAGTCCCCGAGGGTTGATTAGTTCTTTTTCCCAGGAAGGTACAGGTGAAGGCTGATTCACACTCTGAAATCATGGAAAGCGTTCCGTCAGCCGTGCCCTGTTTTCACACTATTCGTCACGGTTCTTCATTTTCGGCATTTCCGCCTCCCCCTCTAAGCAAAACATGGTGCCTCGAGGCTATGCTTGAAGAAATTTGCATAATAGCACTTCTGTCGGATGAGAAGAGGGTTTGAACTCTAGACATTGTTTGGGTACATAAAGCTTGGGGAAAACGACAATATTAGCACGGCACAGTCTCATTACGTTAAATATTCTTCCCCAGAAACCGTTACGTGACAAGGACAGTGAGTATTGGAGCCGTACATGACGGCGGCACCCCGTTTAGTGTAACACGGTCAATTTGTTTGAATGTAAGAAAATTCTAACGGATTGATGAGACAGTGTCCTGTCACCAATTCACCATGATGGTATGGTGTTGTGATTCGGCCTTGAGGCGGACGGTGTGGCGCGGATGGGTTTTGGTCTTGGTGTACCGTGGGGAAAGACTTTGTCCCGTCTACAGGTACCATTGCAGCCTTTTTCCTAGCACTCTTTCATACAGTTTCCTTATCCGTAAGAGGTACAGGTTTGAGGATTGAGGGGTCAAAGGTGGTACAAACGCCTATGCTGTCTCCTATCTCATCTTGCTTACCACTGTAGCGGCGCTAACACACAACGCAACATACACACCTGCATCGGCTTAGGCCACCCCCCTGTCGGGGACCAGGTTTAGAGGCCCGAGGGTGACCTGACGCGCCCTGACTTGCCCTCGCGACAAACTGAACACCAGCCAGGTCATTCAGCAGCTACAGGCCCACACAGAGACACAAAACGCTGCGCACCTCTTGTCCCACGTTGTCCCAATGACTCGCTGTCAAATAAACTACAAAGCCAGGACCCCCTTTCTCCATCCTTGTGTATAGACAGACTCCCCAAGATACTACACTCCCTCTCACCGCTCACACTCCTTCAAATGAAACTTTAACACGCTCCTTGTTTCACTATTCCATTTTTCTACAATACCCAGTCCCAGCAAAAATTCCATCACATTTTTGCCTTCCCCTATTATCTCCTTCCAACTGTTGTGTCAACTTGTTTGGCCCGAGTCGAATGCGGGTTAAGGCGACAATCTAATATGCGGGATGTTTGTTTTTTCCCTGGGTGCGGGAGGAGTCTGAGCGGTAATGACCCCTGGGTGGGGGCACGGAGGGCTGTGCGAGACGTTTTATCAGAGTTTTACAACGGAGAGCAGCAGAGGGAGGTGGATGATGTTTACATCGACACGGCCATCTTGGCAGCAGCAATCGCTATCTTGTTGCCCCAGCTCATTTTTTCTCTTAAACTCCAACCTTTCTTAGTATTATAGATTATTGTTGATAACACAGTTACAAATTTGGGGCTCAGTGACTACTGCTCAGCAGAGGTCACTCCAGACTCCTTTAGTAATACACCCCCGGCTGTTCTGCATTCTCTGCCCGACCCCTCATGCGTAATATGGCCGCATTAGACGCAGGGGAACTTTGCATTCCTTTTTAAGGGAAAAAACTGCGTCTTATGCGCCGGCAAAAAACGGTTATAAAATATTATATATATATTTTATATATATATATATATATATATATATATATTTTATATATATATATTATATATATATATATATATATATAATATATATATATATATATATATTTTGTATTTCAGTATTTATTTAGTAATTATTTTATTATATTAATATTTAATTATATTAGGTTTGCCCTAATATGAATCTATTGCAAGCATAGCTATTAGGGTACGCCGTATAACAAAAATTTTTTTTCTCAACTTTGGCATGCCAATTTCCTATGTAAAATGGAATTCTAAGACGATTTTTTCTTTTTCCATTGAGCAATTCTTACTATGCAAAATCGCATTTTTATATTGCACCCTTATCGAATAATGCTTAAATGAGTACGCAGTGTCGGTTGGTCCCGTTTATTTTCATCATGCACCAATATGAGTTCCAAATGACTAGCGTGGTAAACTCTTTCTGATCAGTTGGGTTTATCAGGCACTACATCACAGTGTCACAGCCTCTACGTTGGCCTAGAAGTGTCCATCATGTCCTTCTAGACCTGAAGCAGGGCATGGTCTCCCGGTGGGGCCCCAGCCGGATGAACCCGTTTTCTGGCCCGCTGCCCCACCACTGCTGCCGCAGCCTCTGTCACCCGCTTCACGACTCTTTCGGTGCTCTGAGTGTGGATAGAGAACTCCCGGGAAACCCCGTACGGCTTGACCAGGAAACTCGGATCTGATCCCCGGACAGTGAACAGGTGAAAGCCGGCTCGTAACACTGGCCAGGCTGCCAGCCCGATCAAATGTCTGCAAGCTGGTGGCTGACAAGTTCAGCTTGGGTGTGATGCGAGTCTTACACTGGGGTCCCCATATCCTCGCCAGCCTCAGCTTCAAAATCTGGGTCACGGCGAACCTGCGGTCTCCTCACTCTGACTCGCCATCAGCGAAAGGAGGGGGAAAATTCTGAGTGTGCGAAAACCCTGCTCCTGTCCGCACGTAGAAGGTCACAGCTGTTTGGACCTTCTTGGGCTGGACTCATCACTCTGAGCTGGTGAGGATGTGCTTGGGGCCGTCCTCTAGTCTGTGGTGAACCTTGATGTCGTAGTAGAGTTTGAAAATACACCTGCAGGCAGTACTTGACTAGGATTTCCCGGATGTTCAGTTCTTTGCCAGTCAGTCCCTGCTTTCTGGTCCACATGTACACGAGCGACTGGGCTGTGGTGAGCCCCTGGAGTGGAGTCTCTGGGTGGAGTGGAGCTCTGGAGCTCATTGGAGTGGGACACCCTTTCCACACTTGAACTCCTGCAGTGGACGAGAGAACGCCCCGCTCACAGCCCGGACCAGTGGTAGGAGACCTGCCCGGTCAGTGGACATGTTGACCAGGATATACTCCCGGGATCTCCGTGAGATCTTCACCCCCTGGCACCCCTCTGAACTCTGCGTTGTACTGCATCTCATTCACGCTGGAAGCAGACTGCAACTGGACCCGTTTAAGCCAGTGTCAGATGAGGTAGGCCGTCGATGTGGTGATAAGGTGGCGCGGGGCAACTCGTTTTTGTGCAACAGCAATACTCCAGAAGAGCTTGCGTCCCAGCATCTTCTCCAAATGGCGTGAAAAAACCACCCTTCCCCCCCGTGTTGGCCCTAGTTGAGTCACCTTGCAGTACGATCAGTGAGTCGGTGGAGTCGTATGCCACCAGCAGATCATAGAGAGCCTGGAGCCACCTTGAACACAGGCTTCTCAGGTGGCACCGGGTCCTCTGGTACAAAGTGCCAAGGTACCTTTCCCGATGGCTTTCCCCTGTCACTGACACATGCTCCCCCCTGATCAACTTTGGTGCAGTTTCCCATAGCTGTCGGGCACCATCGCCCTGGTTTTGTCCTTCCTCCATCGTAACCCCAAACCCCAAATTTTTGGTACCTGGGGTTTGGGTACGCCGTATAACAAAAATTCTTTTTCTCAAATTTGGCATGCCAATTTCCTATGTAAAATGGGAAATTTTAAAACGATTTTATCTAATTCCATTTTTGCATTTTGAGCAATTCTTACTATGCAAAATCGCATTTTTAGGCTATGTTTTGCATATAATATAAAAGTCCATTTTTGCATAGCCCAAAAAGTGCTCAAACCAAAAAGTTGAAGAGGACAAACACCCTTTTAAAAATTTAATTTTACATAAGAAAACACCCTGCCAAATTCGAAATAATCTATATTTCACTTTTCATTGGACCTACGGCGTACCCTAATAGCTATTGTATGTCAAATATGATATATATGGAGTGAACGATGTAATAAACCCATCACATTTCAAACAGGCAAGCATGAAATGGCTCTATAATACATCATCAACATAAAATATAGTGATACAACTTGTATTTTGGTGTTTGTTGATGTCTTGCCGCCTCAAATCTCATTCTTGTGGGGGGTTTTCCCGAGCACCCTTAGCCCCGGGGTCTCGAAAACCGGTGAAAAAAAGGGTTTGAGACCCTTAGAGGCACTACGGGTAAAAGCCGTCTAGGGTAATACTTACGGTCCCTTAACTCCTTCGAGCATCTACCCCCAGGACCGCCACTGGTAGTGACCATAGTGAGGGAGGGCGGGGAGAGGTAAGGTAATACATTTGATAATTCACAGGGGGTTAATCCCGTACTGTACCATGATATTGTTACGTACCCCTCTTCTTCTAATACAGGGAGGTCCCGTTATACGAGCATTTGATATCGAGAATTGATGATAGAGTGGTAAATTGGGTCTATTTTCGGTATAGAATCAAAAATCCAATGCTACGACAATAAAATGGGTGAGTAAAATTCCCAAAGTTATTTATAAAGTAAATTACAATTTATTTCTAAGTAAATTAAAATTTATTTAAAAAAATTATAAATCATTTACGACTATATGATTTTACCAAAGGTTGTACATAACAGGTCGACAAAAAAAAATCGGGGGATAGGTTTTGGATAAATGAAGTGTTTATAGGAAATCGCCCCTGCTAAACCGAATCTGATGTTAAATTAATTTATCAGTCCAATTTTTGGAACCAGATGCAATTCATAAAAACATTGGGTAAATCAGCAAAAATAGGTTTCCCCAATTTTTTTCTTTTTAAACCCTTTTAAATTTTTCTTTTCTCAAGCCTATTTGGGGGCAGTGCAGTGTTTTTGAGCAGTGTGGTTTGTGCAGTGAGCAGGGGAGGGGGGGCGTGCTGGTATTGGCGAGGGGTTAGAGGCTGTTAGTACATTTTTACCTATGATCGACAGCTATTGACATATTTTTTAAACATTTTATTTTTTTTTGGATATGATGCGTTGATTTAGGGGAGTCCAAATTTTAGTTGGTTTACCGTATAAGACCTGTCCCGGGGTGGATGGAGCCCCGTAACTGTGTAAAGCATCGGAATTTTTTTGTTACATTTTAAATTTTTTACCCCCGACAGTTAAAGAAACCTCTTACAAAGAATTTTAAAAAGCAGCTTATCTGCTTCTTTAAGTGCGTAAGGGGTCAGATAAAAGTGGGCCCCTCACGTAGCATGAAACCCCGTGTGAACCACTGAATGAAGGATGGGGGCAACGGCCCATCGGGCATGGATTCGGCATCCAAGGGTTTGGCGGAAAAAAAGGATCACAGTTCTGAGTATTTGCCTCATAACATCAAAGATATTCAGAAAAAAACCGAGCTAAAATCGGGTATCCTGACGTACCTTCTCCCATCGGGCCCGGGCCCACATGGTCCGATCCCCATTCCCAAAATGTTCCAATTGCAAGTGCTATAAGTGAATCAGTTTTCGAACGAGGAGGAAACCCCCTGGATAAGACTTTCAAAAAATGGCAGAAAACAGAGAGCCCAAATCATCAGCGGGAAAATGCTACATGACCTTGTAGGGACCTAGTTTTACCAAGGAAAAAGTGAAGCCTTAGATCTGTCTAAAGGGGAAGGAATTTTTGCTACAAAAGGAGTTCTCATCCCCACGTTTCGTCTAGACATAAAGAACTTTCAAGCTTTTTCAAGATGGAAAAAAAGCTCTGTTACTGCTTTGATGTTGACACACTCTGAAAAACTTTTTGAGTCTCAACTTATATAAGAGTGAGGGGCGGCGTTCATAGTTCAAAAAAAAACACCAAAAGGGCCCGTTCTTCGCAAAAGGAAAAAGCTTCCAAGTTTTCCCAATTACGCATGGCCATGAAAGAGAAAACTTATGAAATATGAAGATTTTGTATCTTGTTAAATATGAAGAACTCAGGGGAAATCTGTGTGGGGACCTAAAGGTAACTCCTTGCTTCTAGGGCTCATTAGGTACACTAACAAGTGTTTTTTTTTTTTGGGGGACCAAGCAGACAGCAAAAATTACAAAAAAAAGAAGGCCAGCCGACCGAAAAACTCACCTGGGAGGGTTTAAAAAGTATGTACAAGCCTCTTGTTTACAGTGAAAAGGTGGTCTACTCCCTTGCATCGAAACTTGGGTTAATGAAAAAAATTTGTGAGGCCCTGGATCAAAATGGTGCTGGGTTTTTAGTTTTGTTTTGCAAAGTTTGAACGCACTGTATCTGAAGCCAAAGTAAAAAAGGGAGGTGTTTTCAAGGCCCCCAAATTCGTAAATACTCAATGATGATGACTTTGTAAAGAGCCTAATGCCCCGGAAAAAACTGTTGGAAGAGCTTTTCGGTGTTATAAAAAACTACCTAGGTAATGTTCGAGCATCAATTATAGGGAATTGTAAAAAAACTTTAAGATTTTCCTTGGGGCCGGATGTCACTAAAATCCACTTTTCCATTACCTTTGATTTCTTCCCCAAAGAATCTTGGGCGGTCAGTGATGAGCAGGGGCTTTTCCACCCAGGACATTGCCACCCTGGAAACCCGATACCAAGGATGATTCAGTCCCCAAAATGATAGGGGGGCTATTGCTGACGCTACAACGTGAAAGTAACTAATTTAAGTATATTTTTTGCCGATAGTCTTAGGTCCAATAAAGCCCCAGGGACCCCCAGAATTTAGTTTCGAGTAATATATATTTTAAAGTAGGGGGATTGTTTTGATTAATTTTAAAAATTATATATACGATATAATTAAATGCTATTAAAAAATTTTAAAAGCCGATATTTCAAAAATTACTGCTAGAGAAAAAGCAAAGCCATTTTTAAAACAGCGGAAAATGCTTTCCAAACCCCCCACACAATGAACTCGAACCCTTTTTGGTGTCGACCAGTGTAATCAATCTGAAAATATGATAATTTTTGGTGGCTGGTACGACAATGTGGCCTTCAAAAATTTTACACCTGGACGATGTACAAGATTTAGATGCCAGAGACGAGTTTGTGGGGAGTGGAAAAAGGTCTGCGCACCCCTCCCCTTTCCCTTTCCTACCCCCCCCTCTCGAGTCTATTGTATCAGCGGCAGCACCGAGGATCTTTCCCCTTCCCCCAAGTGATCAAGGGGGGGGGAAGAATCTAAAGCCCCCTTCCCCATTCCCCTAACGAACCAAAAACGCGCCAAAAAATGCAATGCCAGCGCCGCATGGGCCGGGTTTGGTCCATCGTGACCAATAGTGACGCTGTGACCGCTCGGGTGAGGCCCCGAAAAGTTTGTGCGTGCACTAAAAAATCGGGGAAACTCCCCCCCTTTTTTTTACCCAACGCAGCCTATTGTTTAAATTTTCGTGTGCTACGTTATCTATGAGCAGCTTGGACACTACTGATCGTCGAATTTATCGGCGTAAGAAACCCTTACGTGCGCTTTTATCCCCACCTTCCCCCTTTTTTGCACCCCCTTTTTCCCCCTTTTTCCCCCTTTCTCATTCACCTCCACCCACCTCGACCCATACCCCCCACTCCCCACCACCATGGTGACACTCCCCCCCCCGACTCCCTTTTCCCCTATCCTACCCCACATTGTGACACCACCCCCCCCACTTTCCCACCCCACTACCCCATGACCCGTGGAGATGCCACGCCCCCTTGTAACCCACTCCCCCCCACCATACCACAACCTTCTCCTCCACAACCCCTTCCCCAATTTTTCCCCACCAAACCCCCCTTTTTATTTCAAAACCCCCCCCCCGTTTCCCCCCCTTCTCCCTCACCAAAAACCTACCCCCATCGTTCTCCCCCCCTTTATCTCTACCCCCCCCTTCCTTTTCCACACCATGGCAAACCCCCCCCGTGTGGGTCTTACGCATCGTGATAGTTTATGGCACAGTCGTGGTTATCGTAGCTCTTGGACGACAAAAGGACCCTTGATTTTCCATTTTATGACGTAGTTTAAGTGTATGACTCCCCGTAAATCTTCGACCGTCATGACACATACGTACAGGGGAGCGTGACATTGTTGTGAGGCTATCCTGGTCTGCGTTTATCATAGGCAAATTTCATGATAGCGTCAATAATCAAATTGGTGGCGCTATCGTGGCTCAATTATGGAATGTGTGAAGGGAGCTTAAGTGATCAAGGGGAGGAGGAAGAACTCTAACCCAGTCATCCCTGCAAACGCAGTCACCCCTGTTTTTTCTCGAGCCTCGGAGAGAGAAAACAGGGACTCTCAGCTGGCTACGTGCCAGCTTCCTGTCTCCCCACACAACATTACCACTTGTGAGTGTTATGCATGTTTTATGTTTAATTAATGTGCAGTTGTTATTTTGTGTGCTATTTTCTCTTTCAGAATGCTTTTTCTACAGAATAGGTAGTACAGTGTGGGTAATATAGACACTGTGTGTTTGTTGTGTTTGCTATAGTTTATTTTAGCTTGAAAAACATGTCGTCTTTTTTTTTTTTTTTTAATTGATGGGGTCCTGGAATCAAACCTATATTTTACCATTAGTTATGTGTTTCGTTATACGAGATTTCGCTTTACGAGTATGCCAGGTGGAACCTAACTGCTAGTATCTTCGGGAGCTCCCTGTACACTTCCTGCTGAGCGGTAACAGGACAGAAAAGGGTAGCAACAGGATAAACAACATAATACTGCCATGAGCCTGGCTTGTCAGTGGCCGCCCCAGGCATGTGGAGGCACCGGTGAGCCTTCTGGTGTGGCCACTACAACTCACTTAATAGCAGGAGAAACACCAAACACCTTGTCACTTAATAGCAGGAGAAAGACCAAACACCTTGTCACTTTAACCTACTTTACTGAATCCTTAACTACAAGGGATACTGGCACGATGTACATGAAATAGTCAACAGGTGTTCTTATACAGCACGGTCAAGGCGTACAGGAACAACAAGAAAAAACGTGTACTTTCTTTCTCCAAACCAAACTCCCTATTCCCCGCCACATTCCACCTCAAAGTCGTCCATATGTAAACAGTGTCACCAACTGAACATCAAAATGTACACATACAAACACAGGTTTCGTAATAATGTTACACTAAACTTTATTAATCTTAACTATTTTCTACAGCTTTTTTGTAATTTATACTGTTGTTAATGATACAGATAGGATGTGTCTTTAGTTATATAAGAAAATACGGTGTCCAGGTGTACTAGTTTTACGAGGGAGTTTAGCAATTTTTTACTTTTGCAACCATCTATTACCTAACCTCCGTAAATGTTACGGTCCAACAATATATCTTGAAAGCATCTTGTGGGGTATCCTAGGGAATCTAGTATATCTTGCAAATGTCCTATGGACAGTGGTGGCTCGTGATAAAATAAAATGGAGGGACTGCAAGCTTCACACAACAGTAGGATACACAAATTTGACCTACCTCAGGTATGAGTTGTAGTTGATGTTCACGGATTTCAGGGCATGGTAGTTGTGGTGGTGGTAGAAGGGATGGTGGGGGTGGTAGTGTTGGTGGTAGAGGGGATGGCTGAAGTGGTGATGATACTATTACACCATTACTTGAAAATAAAGTCGGTACCGTTTGATTTCAGTCTTTTCATTTAATGTCAGCTGGGAAAAGTTGATGTTTTGCAAATACTTCACTCGATTTTCTATTGTCATAGGGTAATTAAAGAAAGCACGATATAACCACACTGTCCACAGTCCACACACAATGTAAACAAGAGAGTGACGAGAGTCTGACCTACCTCGACTGCAGCCCATTGCTTTAACAAGTGGCGCGGTGGCGGCGCAGACATGAATCGTACAGCAAATATGAAAGTAACATACATTTTTGTCATGTTTTAATGAAAATTCACATAGTAACATATTGAAAATATTTAAAAATATATAATGACTTTTTATTATTATATATTTGTTAGTACTGTAGTGTATCAATTCTGCTGTCTCTAAAGAAATCATACACCTGGCAGTGAATGTCTAGGGGTGCTGCAGCTCTGCAGCCATAGCCATGAGCCGCCACTGCTTATGGATATCCTACATGTATACTATGAGGTGTTTGGGAGGTATTCTACCGGCAAAGATAATATATAGAGGGAGGCTTTGAAAGTAGTGTTTCTTGTAGGAGTAACATTCATGGCAAAAAAAAATTCTTGATGATAGCTTCTTTGGGTATGATGGAGGTACCGTAGATAACATTTTAGTCGCCAGCTGCAATAATGTCGCCAGCCGCCAAATATAACGAATTATAGCATCACTACTGATTTTTATGTGCCACTGAAGATGATACACAGTACAGGGAAGTCCCGTCATACGAGCATTCGGTATAGGAGAAATCAATGATACGAGCTGAGTAAATTAGGGTCTATTTTCAATATACGAGATCGAAAATCCAATGCTACGACATTCAAACATTGTGTTTGTTGTGTTTGGTATAGTTTTGTAGAGGTCCCAAGGTTGGGGCCACACACCTGGCTAATTACCCTTCAGGTCACGCCTTGATTGGGTGACCTGACTGGGGTCAACCAAAATCCCCCTTTGTCCAGCCCGGGAGTCCTGTATTCAGTCAGTTACCTACCAACCACTACGATGAGAAGAACACAGGGAGAGGAGGAGTGGTGTTCCTCTCACTGTAGTTGTTGGTAGGTAACTGACTGAATACAGGACTCCTGGGCTGGACAAAGGGGGATTTTGGTTGACCCCAGCCAGGTCACTCCAAGCAAGGCGTGACCTGAAGGGTAATTAGCCAGGTGTGCAGCCTGACCTTTAGGGGTAATTAGCCAGGTGTGCGGCCCCAACCTTGGGACCGCTACGGTTTATTTTAGCTTGAAAAACATGTCTTTGATGGGGTCCTGGAACCAAACCTATTTTTTATCATTTGTTATGTATTTCGCTATACAAGATTTTGCTATACGAGATTTTGCTTTACGAGTATGCCAGGTGGAACCTAACTGCTCGTATCTTCGGGACTTCCCTGTAGTTTATTTCATTTTTATATTTTTATAATCTACCCTGTTTCAGTGTTGCTTTATGCATTGTATCTGCAAGTATATACGGTTTCAAATTTCGCTACTAGTTGTTTTTCGCGGGACGACGACGTCTGAAGGACACTCAGAACATAAACACTAGCTGGCGACTTTATTGTAGGTCGCCACTCTGGTGATATTTTTGTAATTTGTTCATTTATAGCCAAATGACACAGATGAAGACACAAAATTACACAGACTCTCCAGATAGCCCCTTTTAACTTTCCTGAAATCATGGATGTAGAAATGAATGTATTAACGCCACCAGACGCCTGTAGGCTACATAAAAAAAAACGTTGTCCTGGCGACTTACGTGTTATCTACAGTAGGGATGGTGATGGTGAGTAATGCATGTCCTTTATTGAAAAAAAACCCACTCTTTCATATCCTTTTCTCTTCCTCCTTTTTCATCATCATCATCATCTGCTTCTTCCTAACTTTCTTTTTTTTCTTCTCCTCCTCCTCTTTCTACTCAATCTTCTTCTTCTTCTTCTCCTCTTCCTGTTTCTACTCCATCTTCTCTTGTTTCATCTTGTAGATATACAACACTGCTGGGTACTTGCAAAGGAGCACATCCGGACAACAGTAACTCTTTCAATACTTCCTCCAGAGTTTCCTCTTCCTCTTCCTCAGTGGAAGAATTATGCTGACAGCCACCACCCCTTGTAATACCATCACCACCAGTAGGTCTTCTATCACTACCATCTTCCCCACCACCACGTCCACCAGTTCTAGCACCTCTATAACCATCAACATTACTATCATCATCCAAAGCCTCTAAACCTTTCATTACTAACTTAAAAAACTGATAAGTAACATCCTCTTTCATGGTAACGCCCCATGATAAGTCTTCACTCCATGCTAGTACGTCAAAGATTTCTTGGGAGTCCTCCATGGTGGAAACAGCTTCCTCCAGTGAATAGTGGAGCTCTTTTATTCTTTGCTCTACATCTACCAATGACAGGGTGGTTTGGACAGTCATAGGCAATGTTATTCGAGCATCATGAAGTATTTCCTTCATACACTGTGACACTCTGGGAAGGAGATATTTGGTATGAGGGTTGTGTTATTACCATTACATACTTTTGCTACTACTGCTACCACTACTACTGCTGCTACTACTGCCACTGCCACTCACCTGTTCACCTCCCTCATTGTGGCCATTCTCTTATCTTCCTTCTCCATATGTATAAGTCTATACGCATTTTCAAGCCCATACATTTTCTCAAATACTGCATACATCACCTGTAGGTGGATCTCAGGTAGTAGGCAGTAAGCATATTTGAAGAACATGTACCTGGGGCTAAGTGGAGTCTCAGACTGGTGGGCTTGGAAGGTGCGAAACTGACTAATGAGTTTTGCTGCCTTACTGATGGCCCTCATTTCTGCCCCATCCAGGTCCTGCTTTGCCAGTTCAAGCAATTTACTTTCTATCTTATCAATGTTGTGCAATATTGCATCTACTTGAGTCTTGTACCATATATGGAATGACCGCATCACCTCTTCCCTAGTCATCTCATTTGCACCAGAACTTATAAGAGTCTCAAGGTGGTATCTTAAACTGAAGTAGAGTGTGGGAGGAGGTGAAGTTGAGTGAGAAGGACGTGCTGGCTTGTAGAAGGATATGTAGGTTCTGCAGGACAAATGGAACTTATTAGTGAAGGTAGGAGGATATATGAAGTGAGAAGACTAATGATTGAAGGCTTGCAGCAAATAAACATAGAGAAAAGGGTGGAATGAAGGAAATAAAAACTCCTGATACAACGGTAGCGATATACAATTGAACCTCCACTTTCACGAGGTTTAATTTCATGATTGAACACTTTCGGGATATCATGGAAAAATCCTATCTCATGACTTGCACTTTTGCACTTGCCCTTTTGTACAGTCGTGGTTGCTCTTTGCAGGTGATGAATGGAGTGGGTAAGTAAGGGTCCGTAAAGAAGAGAGCAGAACTTCTTGTAGGCTGGTTTATTCTAAGTGACAGAGAGATAAGGGCCAGTGACAGGGAGTCAGTGTTAGCGGCCCCGGGCGCGGGACGACGACTGAGTTACATGTGCCTGGAGGGCAGTGTACTACGTTGCCGCATCAGGCTGTGGTGTTGCTACATAACATGTATGTGTAATGTTTGCTTAAGAGGCATGAATAATATGTGTATGACTATTCTGAATGTAATCACACATCCACACCTCCCTCCCCCCTCACGCTCGTAGCTCTGTCTCGAGCGGACTCTTTTTCCACGAGCCTCTTAGAGCGGCGTGAAGCCACTGGGGAGTGAATTAAAGGGGACGTGATTTTCTCGTCCGAGCAAGGGGACACAGGAATATGGGGGAGGGGGTCAGCACTAGGGGTTGGAACGGGTCGTAGGAAATGCCGGTTTCGCCACCATACCCGCCCACTAGGGAGACGCACCTCAAAATCCCTGGTCTTGCCGCAGCCCATAACAACCCCGACCTTGTCCCAGCGGCGTGTTGTCGGGTCCTGGATGCGGACGGTCTGGCCGACACACAGCCTGGGAAGGGGGCGGGCGTGCTGATCGTACTGAGCCATGACCTGCTCAGCACGGGTGACAGCTCGACGATCACAGTCCTCTGTGTGGCCTGCCACTCCTCCGAGAAGGACTCAGGATGGGCAGGGACACAGGAGCGGAGTGGATGGCCATACAGTGTCATTGCAGGGGATCGTCCCGTGATGTTAGGAGTGTTGCGAAGCTCCAGGAGACCCTGTCGAAGTCTTCACTGTTGATGTTGCCGGAGGGCCCGTCTTGAGGATGAGGTGCTTCACTGATTTGACGGCCGCCTCGGCGTGACCATTAGGTGAATTGGGACCCGCCATCAGTCCTAAGGCGGAGCGGGACACCAACTTCCTGGAAGTACCAGCAGAAAAGCCGTATGGGGTGCGTGGTGGTAGTATAGGGGTAGTAGTAGCAGGGGACAACCACAGGCCACCCGGAGAGTCTGTCCGCGATAACCAGCAACGACTTCCCAGCGACCGAGAAAAGTCTGCGGAGATGGACTCGAAAGGCCTGGAGGGGTGGTCGTCGCACAGTAGTGGTTCCTGTTGCTGACTGGGCTGTAAGATCTGGCATGGCTCGCAGGCTTGCACGGTGCTGGTAATGTCAGCATCGATACCTGGCCAGAAGACAGTCTGCTGTGCCTGGCGCTTCATGGCTGCAACACTTCGGTGACTGTCGTGTAGCCGAGCAAGGGTGTGGCGGCGGTGGGCTGCAGGAACCACAATTCTCTGGCCATAGAGGAGCAGCATACCCCGTCTGCGTACAGGCAGTCACAGAATTTCAAGTAGGGGAGTAGAGAGCTGTGCAGAGTGTACCGATTAGGAGGGAATCCTGACGGCACGCAGTCCCGTAGGCGGGTGTACGACGGGTCCGTCGCCACACGGCTGTGGCAGCACGCCACACGGCCGTGAACAGGTAGGGCGAGACCTTCTCCTTGAGGCGTTGGAGGCAAGGATTCTCAACCGTGTCCAAGGTGTAGTGGTTGAGAATCGGGATCAGGGGTCGATGGTCCGTCATCATAGTGAATCTCTGTAAGCCAATCAAGTAAGGTCTGCACTTCGACATGGCACAGATGGCAGCGAGCAGCTTGAGTTCAATGGTGACGTAGCGGGTCTCGGCGTTGGCGAGAAATTGTGAGCCACACTGAATGAGGCATGTGCGTCCCTGGCCATGGTCTTGCAGAAGGGCGTAACCAAGCCGGTAGAGGCGAGAGGCGTCAGTTTGAAGAATAACCGGGAGTGCCGGGTCAAAGTGAGCGAGAATCGGCGGTCGAAGCAGCGCCGTCTTGACACGACTGAAGGCCTCGTCATGATCAGCTGTCCATGTAAACATCCTTTTCGGGCTCATCAGGGGGCGAAGTGGCTGGGCGGCAGCGGCGATGGCTGGGGTGAATTCTGACAGCTGGTTCACCAGGCCCATGAATGAGCGGAGGTCAGTCAAGATAGCGGGAGTCACAAAGTCCCGGATGGCACTGACTCTGTCCTCGTCCGTGGCCACGCCCTCAGCCGAGAGGTTATACACGCAGAAACTCACACTAGGCACGGCGACCACAAACTTGTCTTTGTTAAGTGTGATTCCGTACTTGCGACATCTAGTGAGCATCTGGTGAATAAGTTGGAGATGAGTGGGTAAGTCGTCGTCAAAGAGGAGAATGTCGTCAACCACCTTAACACAGTTATCCACAACCTGCAGGGCCAGGTCACCGCGGAGACAGTAGGCGTCACCGGTAGCCGAGAAACCCATGGGACCTCTGCAGTGTTGAAAGCGACCGTATGGTGTGATGAAGGTTGTTAGGTGTTGATCGTCCTCGTGTAGTTCCAACTGCCAGTAACCGCACAAGGCATCCGCTGTGGTGAAGTAACGCGCTGACGAGTTGAAACTGCAGATGGCGGCGAATGGTGTTGGGGCAGGATGTGTCGGGCGGGATACTTGAGAGTTGAGCTTCGTCAAATCAACCGTGATCCTCACCTTTATCCTTAGCCACGACGACTAGCGGGTGACACCACTCTGAAGGGTCGTCACCGGCAGGCTTGATAATCCTCTGACGTGTCATGGACTCAAATTCCTCCTGAACTTGACAATGGAAAGCGAAGGGAACCTGCCTCGGTGTGTGAATGGCGAACGGTACTGTCGGAAATTATAAATTTCTCCAGAGATAATTAAGAATATTACTAAAATTAAATAGTAGTAAACATAGGAGTAATATAAATTTATTGGGAAATTGATTTGGTCTCGTAATAGCTTTGGAGCGAAGCGACGACCAGGGGAACACAGCTGACTCGGCCTCTTTTAGTCACCGACCACCGAAGCGGGAAGACCATCGCCCCTTTCCTCCTTATACACATTTAGAGACACCTCGTGTGTTCTCGTGTAAATATTGTAAATAGTATTCATGAAGAGCATGGGTTACTAAACCCAAATATCCCTGTCCATGAGTCTGCTTATAACATCGAGGTTTCGTCTGCCTGCAATATTGTCTTCAATCTTCAACATCTAAGACGTCACCAGCTAAGTACAAGCTTTTGCAGGAGGTCTGGCAGTTAACCCACTGCAGTTCTCCTAGCTTATTGAGATCTCAATAATAAGGTTTAGCTTGGTGACATTAGTTGGACAGCCACTACCACCAGGTAAATATTTTTAGTGGTAGTTAGTTAATTTCTAGTTGTCCCTTAATTTAATTCTCTTTTCAGTTGTGAGTTTAATTCAAGCACCAGTGTTTTAATTTATATTTAGGAGTGTAACCATTCAAGTCATCCTATAAATTTATTTCCCACAACTGAAAAATTTGGTCCTTCGAACCGGATAAAAAACCCTTGATTACATCATGGTGGCGGCGGCTAGTTATCCCACCTATCACGTAGCTTATGTTGGCCATTCCATTGTCACTTGTGATTCACTCCGGCCGAGAAGCGAGCCGTTTCCGGGAGTGCACATGGACATATTTAGGAAGGGAGGTGCAAGGGCCGATAATTTTTTTTGAATATTCAGAATTCAAACAAGCCCTTGACCCCCTACATTACGATCTGGCTATCATCCTGATAGGGGGTAACGAAATCAAGGAGGACACTGGTGTGGATGGTTTATTTGAGGATATGATGGCCATCCATCGGGCTTTTTCAGAAAAGGGGATCACTTGTGTCTTGTGCACAATAGAACCAAGAATTTACCCCCATAACCATCCTCACTTTGTCGAGGCCGAGCGCTACAAAAAGATCTCAAGGGCCATAAATAGGAAATTGCAGCGTGAGCTCAAAGGCCACATCATTTTGTTGGGCGGAAAAACCTTCCCGATAGGATTTGCGGATCATGGACGGGATACATCCAACCTTTGAAGGCAGACAACATATTTGGAACAGAGTGTCCAAAGCCATTAGGCACCATCATAGCATTTGGACACAAACCCAGCAGCCATTACAAGAATTTCAGTTTTAACTCTGGGTACTACTAACTTGTTAGTTTAGAGTCAATATTTTTTTTTTTTTGGCTTAAATTTAAATTCATAACTAACAAGTTACTCATAATTCAACTTCCAAATTAACTATTTAGCCATTTGCATTCCATAAATTTAAAATTTTGTCTGTCTCCATATTTATTCATTAGAGTGGTGACATTATGGCCACAGTTAAAATTTTAGCAGGTCATAAAGAGCACTGCAATAATTTACTGGGTCAACTTGATATAGCTCTGGTGGATCATGTGGAATTTCACTAACTTAAAGTGTGGAAAGCACAGTTAGAGAAAAAGATAAGTATCATGTCAAATCTATATGATACTCTAGTAAATGAGGCGGAAGGTGATAAAGTGGAAGCATTAATCTGTGATCAGGCTGATTTTGAAGATCGCTTACAAAATACCATCCTTAAGATCGATGATGTGATAGAAGAAAATAAGCCTAAGAACTTGAGCCTTAAGAGAATCAAATTACCCATTGTTCAGCTGCCTGAGTTTGAAGGTGATATAGCAGAGTGGGATTCCTTTTGGGACCAGTTCGAAAGTAATATCCATGTTAGATCAGAGTTGACTGTAGTGGATAAATTGAATTACCTAAAAGGTCAGATAAAGGGTGATGCTGGCAAGCTCATTTCAGGATTTCCTTCAGAAACCGCTAGCTATCAGAGTGCGGTAGATTTACTGAAGAAAACCTACGAGAACATAGATAAAAAGTTGAGAGATCTTGCAAGAAAATTGATTAACTTCAAAGTACCCTCTCATAATTTTCAATCTCTGTCTGAATTTAGAGCAGAGTTAGAGAGTAACTTGAAGAGAGCAGAAAATGCAGGCTGTAATTTAGAAGAATCTAGCTGGTTGTTGTGTACTTTCTTAGTAGACAAATTGCCTAACCTAACTGTAGATCAAGTTCAGTTGAAGTCAAAAAAGGATTATCCTTCTGTAAAAGACATTAGAACTAGTCTCTTAGACATTATAAATAATTTACAATCCAAAGATTACAAGAAGGATAAAAGGGAAGGAGAGAAAAAGGATGAAAGACCCTCCTTGCCCTCTAAATATGAGGCTAAATTTTTTGCAATCCAAGAAGGTCCAGGAGCCTGTAGAGATCCAGGCTGAGTTCCACACCAACCAATTAATCCTAACTCACAATTTAAATAATTCTGTGTGAAGGGCTCCACAAAGCCACTAATTGCAAAAATTATGAGGGCCGGGGTAACCAGCTAAAACGTATTAGAGAGTTAGGAAGATGTGAAAAATGTACTTGCCATCATAAGACAGAGGACTGTAGATTTAAATTACGCAGATGTCCTTCATGCTATAATGGATTCCATCATTCTTTGTTATGTGACGCGGGCCAACCAACTGGGAGAGTGGCACAGTATGTGTGTGCAGTGAGACCTACGGGTGCTCATGACAATTCAACAGCTCTACCCATAGGCTCAATACCCATAATTAGGGGTAAAATTGTCAAGGCTGCAAAAACTCTGTTTGATCAAGGATCACAGAGAACGTTTAACAGTAAAAATTTGTCTGATAGTTTAAATTTAAAATCTTGTGGCCAGGTGGAATTGAAAATTTCAGGATTTATAGGAGAAATAGAAACTAAGACCTATGATTTAGTGAATTTTACAGTAAGGTCTGGTTCTAAATATATAAGATTGAATGCTATAGTTCTGGAAAAATATTAGGATGGATGGAATGGAAAAATTCATAAAGTACATGAAGGACCAAGAAATTAGGCTCCTAGATCCAAACTTAAAGGATGCAGTAGATTTCATTGATCTACTAATAGGAGCAGACCAGTACTGTAAAATAATAACTGGTCTAATTCAAGAATCTCCAGCTTCTTGAAAACAAAATCTGGACTGATACCCTTGGGAAAAATTCCTTCTAGATTCATGGAAAGATCAGATAAATCTAGAGTAGTCATGGTCTCAAATGTCTGTTCCTGCCCCGGAGAGCAGGAAATTGCAAAATTGTGGGAACTAGACACAATAGGAATAAAATCGGAAGATAGGAGCCCTGAAGAGAGGTTTGTGCTAGATAATTATAGCAAAACTGTTGAGTACCATGACAATCAGTACTGGGTTAGGATGCCCTGGAAAGTTAATAATCAATACTTACCCACCAATTACAATTTAGCTTTGGGTAGACTAAATTAAAATATAAAAAAGCTAAGATCTGCAGGACTCGTAACTCAGTACGAAGCAGTGATCCGAGACCAGTTGGAAAGGGGATTCATTGAAAAAGTACCAAATTCAACGGTTACTGACAACACCCACTACTTGCCACATCTAGCCGTAATTAAAGAGAGTAAAACAACACCAGTACGTGTGGTATTTGATTGTAGTGCAAAAATTCATTGTCGGAGTAACAGCTTGCATGACTGTTTATACACTGGACCCAGCCTAACTGAAAAACTAGGGGACATTCTTCTAAGATTTAGAACGAACAAATATGCATATGTAGCAGATATCAGCAAAGCCTTTTTAAGAATAGGATTGCAAGAAATTGATAAGGATTACACCATATTTCTCTGGCCTAGTGATCCACAAGATGAAAATAGCCCCATAGATACTTACAGATTTAAATCAGTTCTATTTGGAGCTAGTAGTTCGCCCTTTCTACTTCAAATGACTCTTGAACATCATTTAAATAAAGAAAAAGAAAATAAGAGAGAAGTAAACTTGCTCAAGAACTCTCTATATATGGACAATATCCAGGGCACCATTAATAATGAGTATTCCTTACTAAAAATGTATGATGTAGCCAATAAGGTCTTGAACTCGGCTAATATGCCACTTCAAGAATGGGCTACCAATTCACCACTCTTGAATGCTAACTTGCCGTCTGGCCCAAGTGAAAACATTAAGGTGTTGGGTTTGCAATGGGACTCTCAAATTGACTCACTTGCAATTAGAGATGTAGAATGGGAATCAGTAAATAGCAAGAGGTCCTTGCTAAGTAATGTTAGTAAAATTTATGACCCTTTAGGGCTAATTAATCCTCTAACCATACCCTTGAAATTATTAGTTCAGGAAGTTTGGACTAAGACACTTGATTGGGATGAGGAACTTCCCAGGGAAATAATTAATTCTTGGGAAACCTTATCCCATGAGTGCCAAGAGCTCTCAAAAATAATTTTTCCCAGGAACATGATGGAGGAAAATTCTAACTATGATTTGCACTTATTTACAGATGCATCCCCTAAGGCCTATGGGGTGTCTGTATATGTTACTGATTATAATTCTGAACCCCAGCTATTGATGTACAAAGCAAGAGTAGCGCCACTAAAATCAAGAACTTTACCTCAGTTGGAGCTAACTGCAATTTATTTAGGAGCAAAATTTTGGAAAAATATCAAACCAATTCCTCCACAAACTAGAATCTATGAATTTAGATTTCTTTAAACCTCTGGTTAGCAAGTCCGCTGGATTATCCTCTGTGGCCAAGTGATGAAATTTACAGCCTGTACTTAACTGATCTATTTCTCTTACCCTATTCCTTACATAGACTATATTGCTTGTTATTAATCACCCATTGTAATGCTACTTCGCTGTCTGACCAAAGGAATGTTCTTTTAAAAGTTATGGAGTGCAAAGTTTCTTTTACATATTTACTTAATTTTGCTCCTAAATAAATTGCAGTTAGCTCCAACTGAGGTAAAGTTCTTGATTTTAGTGGCGCTACTCTTGCTTTGGACATCAATAGCTGGGGTTCAGAATTATAATCAGTAACATATACAGACACCCCAAGATGGACTTCACCTGTTCAATAACATCACTGTTAGGGGGAAAAACACAGTCATTAATCCTGATCTGTTCTTCAACAGAATCAACTGTGTCTTGAAGTCAAGCTCTGACCTGGAAGAGTTTATGTCATTTGAACATACCCCTCAACCTTCTTCCCAGTTTCATGATGGTGTCATGCGGAAGCAAAACAAGAGTGCCCTAGGTACACTCCTGAAGTCGTTTGTCCCTGCGCAACCCGACATGCCAGACAAGTTTTACTATGTTGTGGATGGGGGTCACTTGTTGCAGACAGTGGTGTGGCCACAACAATCTAACTACAGAGATGTGTGCCACGGTTATGTATCCTATGCCATGAAACACTATGGAGCATTCACTATTGTTGTATTTGATGGCTATAACACCATCTCCACAAAGGCAGCTGAGCAACAGCGGCGAGCAAAGAAAGCCACATCTAGTAACATCTTGTTTGACCAGAACATGCAAACCACTACTTCTCAGGCTGCATTTCTGGCCAATGGTCACAATAAGGAGTGACTAATACCAATGCTTAGTGTCATTATGTGTCAGTCAGGCATTCTAGTGAAGCAGGCCAAGGCTGATGCCGATGCCCTGATTGTATCAACAGCTCTATCCTTAGCAGAGTCAGGGAAACCTGTGGTTGTTGTTGGTACAGACACTGACATACTGGTAATGCTGGTGGCTCAAGCAACCACGAACATGGACGTGTACATGCTGTGTCGGAAGAACCCCATAACACTGTACAGGATTCGTGACATTCAAGGCAACGTTGGCAACACAAGCTCATATCTGATGGTGCTCCATGCAATAACTGGTTGCGATACTGTGTCTGCGTTGTATCGCCAGGGGAAGAGCAAGGCATTCAACCTGGTCTATAAGAAGAAAGAGTATGGTCTTCAAATCTTCAACAGTGATGGGAGCACTCACCAGCAAGTGCAAGAGGCAGGTGAAAGCTTCCTCCTGAAGCTATATGGAGCAAGCAGCAAATGTGCTTCACTGGACAAGTTCCAATACATTGCCTACAAAAAGGCAATCAGCAGGACCTCTCTTGCATCAACCTTTCAGCTGTCAACATTACCGCCAACAAGTGCTGCAGCTAAGCAGCATTCGTTCAGAACATACCTACCAGTGCAGTTGTGGATGGGGAATGTCATGGAGCCAACAGAGTGGGGATGGACACTGAAAGATAACAACCTCACTCCCATTGAAACAGATCAGCCCATAGCCCCTGACACTCTGCTAAACATGGTCTCGTGCTGCTGCAGAGCAGATGGATGTGGTGTGTCATGCGGTTGTAGGAGACTTGGGGTACACTGCTCCATCGTATGTACTAAGTGCAATGGCCAGACCTGCAACAATGTGGCACCAGCTCCGTCACTGCTGTATGTAGATGGAGAAAGTGATGAACCTCGACCAGTTTCTCCAGACAGTGATGTACAGTAGGGTGCCAATAGCGCATAGGGGTAATTTTTCAGAGTCAATATTTTTTCACGTACTTTTGTGGTATTCTGCCTTGTACTTAGAAACTGTCGTGTGCAAAGTTTCAGGCTAATCGGTTGATATTTAGAGGTGGCGGATCCATCTTGAACATTTCCTCTTTTCGCCCTCAGGTCATGACCACGAGAAAGCAAACTGAAGTTTGGCTTCTTGGCCATAGTGTTCCTACTATCACAGGAGCAAAACTTCCCAGCCGTGGAGACGTTTTACGACGATTTTTCTACGCACACAAGGAAGAGAAGAAGGCGGTGCAGCAGAGTGCAGCTGAGGCTGCAAAGGAGGTCCTCGACTTCTGGACACGAGCTAGGATCCCCACCATCGCAGAAACTAGCGTGAGGAGGAAGATTACTGGACTTTTCTACGAGTGGAAGATCCTGAGCAAAAGCAAGAATAACTCTGGAGTCACGCCTGCCGAAAAACAGAAGACCTTCCAAGAAAGTCTCCCAGACCTTTTGGACATCGCCCACTCCGACGCCCTCACTCTGATGACCATTCCTGAAGACAAGGAATTCCTTCTTGCCCAGCGGGAGAAGGGGAGGCGGGGTTCGATGGCTGGTCTGGACAAGAAGCTGAAAGAATCGGTTTGCCGACGTGAAAGCTCTCTCTCACATAGCCGTCAACAGACGCCAAAAGGAGAAGAGATGGTGGAGCTGGAGTCGTCATCGTCTGAAACATCAAGTCCAGCCAACGCTGCCAACACATCGACTTCTTCTTCCGACGCCGGGTCGCTTCTCCACCAAAACGATTGAGGACACGGGGCACGAAGTCCGCCCTATCCCCTGATCTCGTTTACCTTTGTTTGTTTGTTAAACCCACCGTCATCCGCCTCACTTGTGCCTTCCTGAAGAAGACAGTCAGCTCCTACGCCTGTGATAGCACCATAGGATATCACCAGTGGTCATAGGATTCCTCAAAGGGTCCTCGCTCCCCTACTAAATAATTACCAAGGAGATCTCCCCTGGCGGGGAATTGCGGGCGACGGCCGATTTCCGCCGCCCACACAACACCCCGTTATCAGTTGTAGCTACCTGTGCCTTCCTGAAGAAGTCAGGTCAGCTCCCACGCATGTGATAGCACCATAGGATATCACCAGGGATCATAGGATTCCTTAAGGGGTTCTCGCACCCTTACTAAATATTACCAAAGACATCTATCTCCCTTGGTGTTGATATCCACCTCACGGGCTTCATGCTGCTGCTGCTGCTGCTACTGCTGCTGAAGGCCGCGCTGCCAGACGTGGATGAGGCCCTTGCTTGTATTTCATCTCTTTACTCATATATATGACTAATATCCATCCAAATGCAATCATATGTCTACATTCACCTAGAGAAATTATATTTCATAACATACCAAGCAATAATAAGCGAGCCTGGAGACTCCCTACCTCTGCTAATACCAGTCTCGAGCAGTCGTTGGCCAGTGTGCACGTTTATGACCAAACCTACGACTTTGCCCGCGCTGCGGGTTCCTGTTACAAACCGACGTCGGACTTCCTACCAAAAAAAGGTGATAAAGTGCTTCGTGGCTTCCCTCCAGTTGGACGATGTACAATGATTCAGATGCTCAGAGACGAGTTTGTGGGCAGTGAAAGAGGTCTGCGCACCCCTCCCTTGTCCCTTACCTACCGTACCCTCTTGAGTCTAGTGTATCACGCGGCGTCCCGAAGAGTACATACAACGTCTTTGTTGCTTGTATGTTTTGTGCCTTGTGAGTCATTTTTAGTGATTTGCTGGTTTTTAACTTTTTTGTGCTTATTGTGACTTATTTGTGTTCTGTCCTCCCCCCTGTCCCCTGTCAACACTCTTAATTCCACTGTGTTTTGTGTGGGTGGTGGTGGTGGTACGGTGGTGTGGTATATAGAGCCCTATATTCGAGAGTTTGGAGTTTGTGTGTTTGCTATAGTTTATTTTAGCTTGAAAAACATGTCTTTTATTTTTATTTTTATTTTATTGATGGGGTCCCTTGGAACCAAACCTATATTTTACCAATTAGTTTGTGTTTCTTTTATACGAGATTCCACTTTACGAGTATGCCAGGGGGAAAAACCTCACTGCTCGTATCTTCGGGACCCCCCTGTATATATATATATATATATATATATATATATATATATATATATAATATATATATATTATATAAATTATTATATATATATATATATAAAATATTATATATATATATATATACCGTATTTGCCGCCGCATAAGACGCAGTTTTTTCCCTTAAAAGGAATGCAAATTTTCACCCTGCGTCTAATGCGGCCATATTAGCGCAATGAGAGGTCGGGCAGAGAATGCAGAACAGCCGGTGGTGTATTACTAAAGGGGTCTGGAGTATCTGTGTTGAGCAGTAGCCCACTGAGCACAAATTAGTAACTGTGTTATCAACAGTAATGCATAATACTAAGAAAAGGTTGGAGTTTAAGAGAAAACAAGAGCTGGTGGTAACAAGATAGCGATTGTTGCTGCCAAATGGCCGTGTCAGATGTAAACATCATCCACCCCCCGCTGCTGCTCTCCATTGTAAAACGTCTGTTTTATCTCAGGTCTGCCGCTTCACCTGGGTACTCACTCGGCAACGCCCTCTGCGCACCCACCATGGGTCATTACCGTCAGACCCCTCCCCGCACCCATGGAAAAGACAAACATCCCGCATATTAGATGTAGCCTTAACCCGCATTCAACTCGGGCCACACAAGTGACACAACAGTTGGAAGGAGATGGTAGAAGGGAGGCAGAAAATGGTGAATGGAATTTTCGCTGGACTGAGTATTGTTGATAAAGGGAAAATAATGAATCAAAGAGCGTGTTAAAGTTTTTTTTTTAGTGTGAGCGGTGAGAGGAAGGTGTAGTATCTTGGGGAGTCCGTCCTATACACACAAGGATGGGGGAAAGGGCGTCGTTACTTTGTATTTTTATTTGACAGCGAGTTTGTACAATGTGGGGATAAGAGTGTGCGCGGGGGTTTGTCTATGTGTGTCCTGTGGCGGGATGGAATTACCTGGTGGTGTTGCAGTTGTGTCGGCGAGGACAAGTCAGGTCAGCGTCAGGTCACCCATTAATCCTGTTCCCAGACATGGGGTTTGGCCTAAGCCGATGCAGTTGTGTGTGAGTTTGTGTTAGCGCCACTACAGTGGTAAGCAAGGTGGGATAGGAGACAGCATAGGTCTTTGTACTACCTCGACCCCTCAAATCCTCACCCCTGTACCTCTACGGAAATAAGGAAACTGTATGAAAGAGTCTAGTAAAAAGGCTGGGAAAAGGTAGATGTAGACGGGGACAAAAGTCTTCCACACGGGTGCACCAAGACCAAGACCCATCACGGGCCACATCGTTTCCCCCTCAAGGCCTAATCACACCATACCATCATGGTGGACAACGGCACCGTCTCATCACATCCGTTTTGAATTTCTTACATTCAAAACAAATAGACGTGTTACACTTCACGGCTCCAATACATCACCGTTTTTGTCACGTAACGGTTTCTGGGGAAGAATATTTAACGTAATGAGACTGTGCCGTGCTGATAATTATCGTTTTCTCAAGGCTTAGTACCGGGACCCAAAAAAAGTGTCTTTTAGAATTCAACTCCTCTTCTTCATCCACCCGAAGTGCTATTAATGCAAATTCTTCAACCATAGCCTCTGAGGCACCATATGTCTGCTTAGAGGGTGACAGGAACTGCCCGAAAATTGACGGACCGTGACCCAAAAAGTGTATACAAGGAACTTCTGTGAAACGCTGCCCCTGATTTCAGAGTGTGAAGCGCCTTCACCCTGTACCTTCCTAAGAAGACTAATCAACCTCGCCCCCGGACTGCGATAGATTCAGGTTGTAAACCAGGCCAAATATGTCGATCCCCCACCACGGGCCCCCAACAATTACAACATAACACAAGTAGAGATGGCTACCTTACGACGTGTTACTAAAAATCTTCGTAAATATTTGTTATTGAGCAACCACCGACTTTCGAGGCCGAAAGTTGTCCTTCTGAATAGTTTAATGTGTTTTGAATTAATCGCTCTTCGTTTTGTCGGACCAATCAATGTTTGTTTTACATTTTTGTGCGGGAGGGGCAACCTGCCCTCAGGTCCCCCCGCAAACATTGCTACGCTTCACACTGCCTATTATTTGGTAAACACTTGTATTCTTTTTTCTCTATATCATCTGTTTACTAAACCAAACCCCACCTCTAACCAACCTAATTTGATTTAACCTAGCTTAATTTCTGCTGAAATAACTGTAGATTTTTGGGGTACTACGGTAATTCATTATTATTCAATTGCGCCATAGGAAATTGGGGCTCAAAATACTCAGAAAATGAAGAAAGCTACATGATGATGTAGGTAAGAGTCTAGGACTTTGAAAGCCCACTACCAAAATAATACCCAAAATCTATTTTTTCAATATTCCGTCTAACGACATACAGAAAAGCAACAAAGGCCCTACCTACAACATTAAATTAAGTAATTTCCTAGGTAGCAGAAATTAGAATATCAATTCGTGGGGGCATCCTGCAATAATTATGACCGATTTTGATTACCCTGTCATTCCCTTTACATTTTAACCAGTATAATTTTGCATTCACATTCATTGCACTGTGAATATTGTATGTGCTCATAATCATTTGCTTTCCCCTACAAATCCTTTTTATTTAATAACTTGATAAATTTACGATTTTTTTTTTCCCCTCTAAAAAAACACCAATATTTATTTTTCTAAAAACCTACTTGTAAAATAGAGGTGCGTCTTATGCGCAGGTGCGTCTTATGCGCCGGCAAATACGGTATATATATATATATATATATATATATATATATATATATATATATATATATATATATATATAATATATATTATATATATATATATATATATATATATATATATATACCGTATTTTACGGCTTATAAGACGCACTTTTTTTCCTTAAAAAAAACCTGAAAAATACTCATGCTTCTTCCAAGACGAATTTGGAATGAGACTGCCGCGAAGACTGGCGGGAGCCGTTCCGCGGCAACTTCCACCTTGGCAGATTGGCACCAACAGCACCACCTATCGTCTGCTGGTGTTGATGTATCGCATGCTAGTGTTGATGTATCGTCTGCTAGTGTTGATGTATTGTCTGCTAGTGTTGATGTATCGTCTGCTAGTGTTGATGTATCATTTACCACCAGACTGTCACACGTATCACAAGCTAAGACTATATGAGTCTGCCACCAAGACTGGCGGGAGCCGTTCCGCAGCAACTTCTACCTCGGCAGATTGGGGTCAACAACACCACCTATCATCTGCTAGTGTTGATGCGGCATTTACCACCAGGCTGTCACACATATCACAAGCTTTTTTCAGTCCTGGAAATTATAACCCATAGCGTATTCATCAAAACAATTTACTTATACTATGGATTTACTTATACCTTTAGACAAGAGATGTTTTTATATCTTTAAGATTTTTTTATATATTTTTTAAAAGAAATTTCTTTCCAAAATCAGGGTGCGTCTTCCAAGATGCAGCATCTTATAAGCCGTAAAATAGGGTATATATATATATATATATATACAGTAAATCCTCTCCTATTCGGACTAATTGGGCCATGGAGTGGTCCGAGTAATGCAAGGATCCGAATAATGCAGGGATAAATATTAATAAAAAAATAATACAAAAAAAAATTCTAGGTGAATATAGAAAATTTCTAAGTCATGCAAATATCAATAAACATAAGATAAATCATGTAAATAAATAAATCTACAGTAAAAATACACAAGACAGTACTGTACAGGAGTAGTGTACAGTACTATCAGTCCTACGTCTGGCAGCGGCAGCCGGCAGCTGTATCATGATGGCGGAGATTTCTTCCTCCTTCTTGGTGTTGTCTGTAGGGCTGCGAGGACCCCTTGAGGAGCCCTATGATCTCTGGTGATATCCTATGATGCTATCACAGGCGTGGTAGCTGACCTGTCTTCTTCAGGAAGGCACAGGTGAGGCGGATGACAGCGTGTTGTCCTGAGAGGTAGGCAGGGCGCCAGGCGAGGCAGGCCGCTCGCCAGCAGGGTGGGCAGGGTTTTACGTCATTACTAATTATTATACATCGTAGTGATTATGGTGAGCTGTTATATACATACGTCATTATTTAGGTCAGTGTAGTACCGCTTATCACCTTAAATAAGGGTTATTTAAAGGTGTTGAGGTGGCAGGATAGCCAGTGACGGAGAAATATTCTTACCACGGCCACCCCGTAACACGGAAAAAGTGTCCGTGTGACATGACCTTTAAAGGCCGTGTCAAACGTCTTGTTGACTTGTGATTGGTCAAGAAGTTTTAGAAACAGTTTGTCATTGGCTGGTGATTGATGACAATTTTCATGACGTCATTACTCGTCCAAGCCAGTCAGGGCCTTCCTACCTGTTAACTACCTAACGAGGGAGGCTTGCTGGATACGGTAGTAAGGGCAGGTAGTATCTAGGTGGTGGGAGAGCGGGTGGTAGCTGGAGATACGACCTCCGTTGCTGGATCTGGGTCCAAGGCTCAATGGCCTCAGATCACTCGCCAATACAACAATTGGACACAACAAAGAAACCACAATTATAGTATACATAGTATATGCTCAGTGATGGATCATAAATGCTCTGCCTGGCTGCCTGGGCCTCTAACCTCACTGACTCACATCATGACACCCTACCTACCCCTAAACAAAAAAAAGTTAAAGTAATCGTCCAGAACCCCCTTTTTTTTTTGCCTAATTATGTTGAATGTACATTCAAAACACCTAATCCACCAAAAATAATTGATTTCCAGACCTTATTTACGTAAAAACATGACTTTTGTAAAAAGCGTGCAGTTTTTTTTCTTCCCCTCAACAAGGCTACGAATATTATTGATGATGTCACAGGAGGAACTCAAATGTAAACAAAAGTCTGTGTATAGTAGTAGTAGTAGTAGTAATTAGTGTGGTATAGTGATGGTAAGTTTTTCCCTCCTCTCTTCCTTCTTCTTCCCCCTCTCTCTCCTTTTTCCCCCCCTTTTTCCTCCTCCTCCTCTCCCTCTCTTCCCCCCCTTTTTCTCCCTCTCTCCTCTCTCTCCCCCCCACCTTTCCCCCCCCCCCCCCCCCCTCTCTCCTCTCTCTCTCTCTCTTTTTCCCCCCCCCTTCTCTCTCCCCCCCCCCCCTCCTCCCCCTCCTCCCCTCCCCCTCCTCCTCCTCCTCCTCCCCTCCCCTCCTCCTCCCCCTCTCCTCTCTCACTCTCTCTCTCCTTCCCCTTCTCTCCTTCTCTCCTCCCTCTCCTCTCCTTCTCTCTCTCTCTCCTTCTCTCTCTTCTCCCCTCTCTCTCTTTTTTTTCTCCCTCTTTTTTCCCTTCCTTCTTCCTCCTCTCTCTCTTCTCTCCCCCTCCCCTTTCCCCCTCTCTCCTCTCTCTCTCTCTCTCTCTCTTCTCTCCCCTCCCTCTCTCTCTTCCCTCCTTTTTTCCCTTCTCTCGCTCTCTCTTCCTCCTTTCTCCCTCCTACTAAAGGGCTTTAGGGGTGGTTTCACGGGGAATGGGCTTCCTCCTGTGATGCATCGTCTGCAACCTTGGGGACGTTTTGAGAGTTCGGAAAATTTACAATTTTTTGCGGATTTTTTAAACGGCTGACTGGATGCAAAATGAAAACAATTTTTGTATACTCACAAAGGGCATTTTTTGTTTGCATTAAATCGGAATATAAAAATGGTCGGGACGATTACTTTAAAGTTATTAAAAAAAAGAAAAAAAAAAGGGAGGAGGTCTAAATAATGTCGAAGCCCCGAAAAAACGGGGTCCAATACGAGGGGGTTTACTGTTTTATATATATATATTATTTTATATAGAAAATTAATTATAATAATATAAAATTTTTAAATATATATATATAATTATCCGTATTTCCCCGCGCATATGCCCCGCACCTCCGAAAAAAACGCCCCCCTATTTTAATAAGGGGTTTTTTAGAAGAAAAAAATATTTATTTTTTGAGGGAAATTTTTTTTTTCGAAAAATTTAAAGTTTTAAAAAAAAAAGGATTGTAGGGGAAAGCAATTTATGGGCATGTACCAAATAATATTCCAGTGCAATGATTGAATGAAAAATTATACTAGTTAAAATGTAAAGAGAAGTGAAACCAAAAATCAGTCAAAAATCATAATATATTGCGGATGCCCCACGAATTGATTTCTAATATTATCTACCTAGACATATACTTAGATTTAATTTTTGTAGGTATCCTTTGTTGCTTTTCTGCTTGGTTTTTTTAGACTTTGTGGAAATTTGCAGATAATATTGGTATTATTTTGGTAGGGGGGTTTTTTAAAAAAGTCCTAGGATTACCGAACCATTCGGTAGCTTTCTTCTTTCTGAGTATTTTGAACCCATTTCCCAGGGAAACAATTGATAATAAGGCATTACCGATACTGAAATCTCCTTACTTCGCCCGGTTAATTTTGTTAATCAATTAGTTAGGTTGAGTGATTTTTGGTTTTAGTAAGAGATTAGAGAAATACGAAAATTACCAAATATGGCATGTGACCGTAGCAATAAGCTCTTTTTCCCGGGGCCCGGCTCGGTCCGGTCTGGCTGGCTAGTCCCGGCGGCCCTGTTTTTGCGAGGCTTCGCACCGTTCCCCCTCTACTCCAGTCCACCCAGCGAGCAGGCCCGGTTGGACCAGTGTGGGGAGAACTGGGCTGCGCACTAAGTCGCGGGAAAGACGACCGGGAAAGCTTCTCGTGCTGCTATAAGAAATAAACACCATGAGGCCGCCATAAACTAAAGTATTTCCGAAAAACTCTTGGGAAATTAAATGTACCGTCAGCAACACTATAGTGGCCACTGCACTAAGTCCCCGGGGCCCCCATTTCTCCCGGGACCCCCCACTCGATCCCCCAGCCAATAGGAACGACAATGGGACGGGCCTCTCGATTTATTTTAGCAGCTCAATCCACCGGGAAACGGTTAACGGGACTAAAACCAGGGCGGTGCATCACAAAACGCGCTTAGTTTCGGGGCGGACCGGGAGGGACGGTTGCCCCCCCCCAATACACACATGAAAACAACATTGATTTCCGACAAAAACAGACCGATTAATTCAAAACACATAAAAAACATTCGGAGGATTTAGTTTGGGCTCGAAATCGGGGGGTTGTCCAATAAAAAAAAATTCTAAGATATTTGGAAAAACACTGTGGGGGACCATCTCTATTTGTTGTTATTTTGTAATTTTTTGTGGCACCGTTGTCGGGATTCGACGACTTTTTTGCACGGTTTTTCACCTATAAATCTATCACTCTGAGGGTTGATTAGTTTTTTTAAAAGGGGTACGGTGAAGGCTGATTCTACTCTGAAATCACGGCAGCGTTTCGTCGCCGTGCCTTGTTCCCTATTCTCAGGGTTTTTCTGCATTTTCGCCGTTCCTGCTTACCCTCAACAGACGGGGTGCCTCAGGGGCTATGTTTGAAAATTTGCCAAAAATGCCTTCTGTGGGATGAAAAGAGGAGTTGAACTCAAAAAGCATTTTTTGGAAATAAACTTGAGAAAACACAATTTCACAGGGCCAGTTTCATTACGTTAAATATTTTTCCCCAAAACCCCGTTACGTGACAGGACAGTGATGTATTGGGCCGTGACGGGGGAGCACAGTTGTGTACCACGTCTATTTTTTTTAAAAATGTAAAATTCAAAAACGGATGTGATGAGAGGGTCCCCGGTCCCCAAATTTCCCCCATAATGGTATGGTGTGTTCGGCCTTGGGGGGACGGTGTGGCCCGTAGGGGTCTTGGTCTTGGTGTACCGTGTGGAAGACTTTTTTCCCGTCTACAGGTATCATTGCAGCCTTTTATCCCCAACTTTCTGCAGTTTCCTTATTCGTAGAGGTCAGGGGGAGGATTGAGGGGTCGGGGGGTACAAAGGCTATGCTGTCTCCTTCCCCCTTGTTTAAACCACTGTAGCGGCCTAACACACACCGCACATACACCCTCATGGGTTTAGGCCACCCCCCCTGTTGGGACCAGATTAGGCCCGGGGTGCCTGACACTACCTGACTTGTCCCCCGCCGACACAACTGCAACACCGCCGGGTAATTCAAGCACCAAAGGACCACAGAGACAACACGCCGCGCCCCTCTTTCCCCACTTTGTAAAATACTCGCGTCAAAAAACTAAGGCCCCCCCTTTTCTCCATCCTTGTGTGAAGACAACTCCCCAAAACCCTACCCTCCCTCTTACCACTCACACCCTTCAAATAAATTTTAAAACCCCCGCTCTTTTTTTTTCATTTTTCCAATTTTATCAACAATACTCATTCCAGCGAAATTCCAACCTATTTTCTGGCTCCCCCCTAAACACTCTTTCAACTGTTGTTCAAATTTTGGGGGCCCAGTGAAGCGGGTTTAAGGCGACATCTAATAGCGGATTTTTCTTTTTTTCCTGGATGCGGGAGGGTCTGACGTAATGCCCCCTGGGGGGTGCGCGGGGGTTTGCCGAGACGTTTCATCAGACGTTTTTTCAATGGAGGCAGCAGAGGGGGGTGGTGATTTTACATTGGACGCCCATTTTGGCAGCAACAAACGCTATCTTGTTGCCCCACCTTTTTTCTCTTAAACTCCAAACCTTTTTTAGTATTATGCTTACTGTTGATAACACAGCTACAAAATTTGTGCTCTGAAATACTGCTCAACACAATATTCCAGACCCCTTTAGTAATACACCACCGGCTGTTTTGCATTCTCTGCCCCCCTCATTCGCTAATATGCCGCATTAAGACACGTGTGAACTTTCCATTCCTTTTTAAGGGGAAAAAAAATGCGTCTTATTTCCGGCAAATACGGTATAATATTATATATATATCAGTAAAAGCCTTATAAACCGGGACTGTATAAATCGGAATTTGATTAACTCGGGAAAAGGGTAGACAAAGATTTTTTTTTTTTTTTTTTTTTTTTTTTTTTTGATGTATATATAAAACAGTCAAACCTTGATATAAAAGCCTCTGTAACGGACTTCGGATGTAAAACTCCTTTGCGTATTTTTTTTTTTTTTTTTTTTTTTTTTTTTTTTTGCATATTAGCCGCTTTCGCCTTCGAAATTTTCAACTCAACATAATTGTTTATTTTCTCATTTTACTTTGGAAAAGCTTGGGTTTTTTAAAGGGTTTTGATTATCACTATTAAGATATAATTTATAAGGAAGGACCTGTGTTGCTAGTTTTATGGTAGAAGGTGTTATGTTTAAATATGGGTATTGTGTTTGGCGTGGGCCCCTGCTACGTTCCCCCGTCACCTCAACACCTAAAACACCCTTATCTAGGTGACACGCAGTGCTAACTGACCCAAAAAGTGCCGTGTATAGAACGCCTTCACAACCATAAATTATTAAAAATACATTATCTGTAAAACAATACCTTTGGGAACCACGGCTGATCGGCTGGGTTTTAATTTTTTTTACTTATCCTAGCCCCTTTAGCTTGACTAGCCACGGCTTTGGTTGTTTTTGTTATTTTTTCATTTATTTTTACGTGTAAGCGGAACCCAAAAAACCAGCCCTGTATGCCAGTCACTGTTTTTTCTCCCCAAAATAGCTTTCACAGTCTGGTTTTGTTTTTTGATTATTTCTCTTTTTTTCACAATTTTTTTCCGTTTTTTTATATTTTTTCCCCCTTTGGGGAAAATACCCCCCGCTATAACACAAAACGGCTTTAACGGAACCACCCCCCCCCCCCTTTAGGGCCTTATATCGAGGTTTGACTGTATAAATTTTATATATATATAATTATTATATATTATAATATATTTATATATATATATTATTAATATACTTTTATAAAAATATATATTATTATATATATTTTAATAATATATACAAAACTCTCCCGATTTCGTGATTGCTTTTTTCCGAAACAAGCGGAAACTCGCGATTGCGAAAATCGGGTATTATAAACCCGGTAAAATGCTTATTTAGTCCCCTGGAGGCTAGTACCGTTTTTTTTAGGCTTTAAATCTCACTTTTCCCCTGAAAAACTAATTCTTCCAGACGAATGTTGTAGTACTTCCTCAGTACTCATCCCACCCGTTCATATAAAAGTTTTCAAATACCTAAGAATTCAATAAAAATCGGCCTCCGGTTGTGTTTGTTCCACGTCTGAGGCTCGGCAGATTGCCGCCGCCAACAGCGCCATCTATCGACTGCTATCGATCCCCGGGCCGAGCGGAAATAGATGGGCTGTTGTCTTAAAAAAGAAGGTTTTTTCGAGCCACTTCCTTGATATCCTGACATCACCCTGATATCTACAATCTCGTTCAGAACACAACACTGACAACGGCACTGCGTGTCGGCTAGCACCGACGGTGATGAGTGGTAGTGTGTACTGTGTGGTAAGGCAGAGCGCGACGCCAGCGGTATGAAGACTTATCCCATATGTGTATGAAGTGTATCCCATACGTGTACGAAGCAGCGCGTGACGCCAGCAGTAGGAAGACGTATCCCATACGTGTACAAAGTGTATCCCATACGTGTACAAAGTGTATCCCATACGTGTACAAAGTGTATCCCATATGTGTACAAAGTGTATCCCATACGTGTACAAAGTGTATCCCATATGTGTACAAAGTGTATCCCATACGTGTACAAAGTGTATCCCATACGTGTAAAAAGCAACACGTGACGCCAGCAGTAGGAAGACGTATTCCATACGTGTACAAAGCAGCACGTGACGCCAGCAGTAGGAAGACTTATCCCATACGTGTACGAAGCAGCGCGAAACTCGGGGAGATAATGCGCGAAAGTTGGGATGGGAAGAATTTAGGACTAGGCGCGAAACTCGTGGATCGCGAAACTCACATAGCGTGAAACTCGGGAGGGTAGTGTATATATATATATACAGTGCCCTCCCGAGTTCCGCGCTTGCTTTCTTCCCAAGGCATAGCGCGAAACTCGCGGCTCCCGAAACTCGGGTATTGAAAACCCTGTAAAAATGCTTATTTAGTCCGGTGCGAGGTGTACCTACCGTATTTTACAGCTTATAAGACTCAGTTTTTCCCCAATGTGGGAATTTATTTCACATACATATTTAATTTGAAGTCCTTACCTAATCAATCAAACCCATGGCTATCATCCTGACACATTATCCCAGCTAATAAACTAACTAGGATACTTATCGGTGGATAGTGGGTTGAAATGCGGATCAGGTGGAGATTAATACTGCATGGTCTTGTGATCTGATGTGGTCGCCGGGATCGAGGCTGCCCGTGACTGACAAGAGGCGGAGGGCTGGAGACTTAGTGTTTCGATACTGGCGTCAGAAGGTCATCATAACCAGGTTATCCATGACGCACGGCTATTTTCAGTGTGTTGTATTCTAACACGGTCCTATTGGTTTACACTTACATGTACAATCAACTATGTACAAAATCTCTTCATATTAATCAGAGAAAAGATGTTAGTCCCATGAGGGCTGGAATGATACTTGTACTTGTACTTATATACTACAAGCACGTATATTTAATAAGATATTAACTCCTCGGATGTCTAGAGTGTGCTGATTCTCTCCCTGTGGGCGGCTGGTGGCGTCCACCATAAATTACACGTGTCACCTTTTAGGTAGGCGGCAGGTGTACCACCTGAATTGGTGCAAATTCAAATGACGGCGACCAATTGCCAGTCGCTCCAAATTAAGGTGCAAATGCTTACTAACCACTGGGAATATTAATTTATATTATCCCCAGTACTTATCATTGACTTAAATTACCTTAATATTACCCATTACCATTATAATTATATACATCCCTATACGCACTACCCCTATGACCAGCGGAAAATACCTCACTCACAAGGGGGGGGGGGGAAACAAAACCACCACTCTACCAATTATGAGAGGGTGGTTGATGGATAATTTCCACACCCAATAAAATATACTGAATATGCCGCAAGCCCCTCTCCACCCAGCAGTGAATGGGTACCGGGTGTTAGCCAAGGGTTTGTGACCCGCCTCCCGGGGTGGTGGCTTCGGCCAACACTACGTAGTGGAGAGGAGAGGAGGAAGAGGAGGGAGGAGAAGAGCTTGAGCTTGAGCTTGAGTTGGGAATCACCCAGTGGATGCTGTCGGTGAAGCCTTTAGTCCAGCGTTCTCCCACACACTCCTCTCTCTGCATCACATTCATACGGGGTCCCCCCTCACTGAGGGGCCCCCTGCATCTCATTCTCTCTCATACGTGTTCTCCAAGAATTCTCCAAGAATTCTTTTACACTTTCAGCCACACGACTGTCAGTCCTCCACTCAGCACACAACCCCAGCAGGTACTCCATCTGCCTATCCACACTCCTGTCTCTCATCTCTCGCCATTCTTCCACTACGACTTTTCCTACCACTACTTCCAACATCTTTGTTCTAGCATACTCATACCGTTCACATTCCAGCATCAAGTTCTCCCCAGTTTCATCCACTCCTGTTTCACACATCACATACGTCTTGCTAACATCATTCTTTCATCTGTACATACGACTATTTACATCTTTAGCGATACTTGATCTTGATATTACCGTAAGGTATAAAACTTTCTCTGCACCGTCGAGTGGCCTAAGAACACCCACATGCTTTCCATTAACTCTACCTACGATTGTGAGTGCATCGGAGGCCACAGGGGGGCGACATGAACCTTTAATCACAAGCGTCACTATAAAAACCCAGCCTGCACCACCACGGGCGAGGGCCAACCATCACAGCCCTCAAGGGAAGCTCCAGGGCCTACCATCCCACCCCTGGAGGTCTAACGGCGCTGTAGGCACACACACACAAAAAAAAGTGGATGAAGCAGCGCGAAACTCGGGGAGATAATGCGCGAAAGTCGGGAGGGTAAGAATTTAGGACTCAGCGCGAAACTCGCGGATCGCAAAACTCGCATAGCGTGAAACTCAGGAGGGTACTGTATATATATATATATATATATATATATATATATATATATATATATATATATATATATATATATATATATATATATATATATATATATATATATATATATATATAAAGATTAAAACCAGCGCTGGTATATACATCGTGAATCTTTATATGGAACGTTTCGGCTATCTTACATTAGCCATCATCAGCCTAAAAACAAAAATAATTCATAAAATGTTATAAAAATGAAAATATACAAGTTATAATAATATGACATTTAAATGCCTAACCTAAAATAAATGATAAAACACACGAGATAAAAACAACATTATAAAACTACACTTACCAAATCATGTTAAAAATGGAGTATGTGGTGGGTGAGGTTCCTACATGGTTAAAAAACACAGTAACGGGGTGGAGGTGCCTTGTGCGCACAGGGTGGGTTTGTAGTGGTGGGTGAGGAGGCTCTCGCATGTCAGTCGGATGGAGTCGGGGGAGCTTGTATGTAAAATATTAAAATCATGGTTCCTTATTGGGTGGCCTGAAGCTTCGAAATGTTCTCAAATAACTGAGAACGATGGCTTTGACAAGGGTTTACCTGTCCTGTGAGACAATCCACGATGCTCCGCGATCCTAGTGGTGAGGTGGTGCTTTGTCTGCCCAATATAAGAAGCATTACAGCTACTACACTTAAATTGGTACACCACTGAGGAATGCAGGGCATCAGGGATTCTCTCCTTAAGTTTAAAACAGTGTGATAGAGCAGTAGGGGGCTTAAACACTAGTGTTGTAGTCAAGACCAGACCCTCCGACACCAAGACCAAGACCAGGACCAGACCCTTCGAGACCAAGACCAAGACCAGACCTTCCGAGACCAAGACCAGCCCTCCAAGACCCACCGAGACCAAGACCAAGACTAAGACCAGACCCTCCGAAACAGACCAAGACCAAGAACAGGCATATCAAAATATTTTTTTATAAATAAGACTATTATCTGAATGTTTTTGGTCTGTACTGCATAAATACTAAATTGTATTGTCCTAAGTTGTTCGGATGGGATCGCCGCAAGTGCTTGATAAAAGCCGACGTCGTGCCAGCCTTGTCCGTGATGCTTTGCTTGCAGAAAGTACAAACTGTTGTGTGCTTCTGGTTACCGTGTTTCTTACAAAAAAACTCCTTGTGGTCCTTGAACGCAAATTTGATAACTGCTGAAGATGCCGACATGATTACTCATTCCGGTGTGCGAACGGAAACTAAGCGAGACTAGTCCAGTACACCTCACTGTCCGACGTCCTATGTCACTGCCAGACAGAGTTGCCAGGTCCTGCCAATGGGGGCGTTTGGGCTAAGGCAAAAAGTACTACATACCGCCAGAATTTTTATTTCCGAATTTGTTTTGTGGATCTCAGAGAATGCTCATATACGAGTGGTTGTTCATAAAATTCTTATGTACATATTCTTATAATTCATTTAAAGTTGGTTTCGTGCCTTATAATGAGGTAATAACATATTTTGCGAAGTTTTGTTGATGTAGCCATATACGTCAAGGGATGAATACATATCGGTTTTTACACATGTGTATAAATATTTCTTGATCTATACTATTATTTGAATACTCCCAGTGGTCACCAGCAAAGGTATTAAAAGAAATAGAAGCCCAGAGTCTGAGCCAAGAGTCTGCCCAGACCAGGACCTAGACCGTATACTGTAATTTTTAACAACAAATAAATCTGCTAATATGACTTTACAGCTATGTCTATGACTTTACGATGGTGTGAGTTCATATAAGGAATAATATTAATAGAGTTCCTTAGTCGTGCAGATCGTTATTCACCCTATACATAACAGATTCTTGCAATGGTTATAATGGTTGGTAATTGTGAAATATAAGCAGTTTTACACGTATAATCTGTAAATAAAAATACATTATACATACATTAACTCTTATTTGTTTCTCAGATAGTGAATAGTTCCTGCATACATGAGTTAAGAGACGAAATATAACCTTCGGTGACAAATTTCTTCCTTTGCGCCTGTAGCCTCTGTCGATGGGAGCGTAATCTCTTTGACGAATATCTTGATTTGTTGTTTTCATACCTTTGCTGGTGACCACGGACAGTATTCAAATAATAGTATAGATTAAGAAATACAGTCAAACCTCGATATAACGCACATCGGATATAACGGACTCCATTTGCGTGACTTTTTTTTTTTTTTTTTTTTTGCATATTAGACCGCTTATCGCCGCTCGAATTATCAACTCAACATTATTGTATTATTTTCTCATTTTATTTTGGAATGCTTGGGTTTAAGGAGTTTTGATGTATCACATATTAAGATATAATATTATAAGGAAGGAGCCTGTGTTGCTAGTGATTTAGTGGTAGAAGGTGTGTAGTGTTTAAAATAGTGACTATTAGTGTTATGGCGTGGCCGCTGCTACGTCTCCCTGTCACCTCAACACCCTAAATCACCCTTATCTAAGGTGACACGCAGTGCTACACTGACCTAAATAGTGACATGTGTATAGAACTGCACTTTACAACCATATAATATATATAATAATGAGCATTAGTCATGATAATAAGCAATACCTTTGGAAGCCACGGCTGAATCAGCCTTGTAGTAATTTGTTTACCTTTCACTAGAGTTTGAGCTTGACTAGCTACACGTTCTGGTTGTGTTTGTGATTATTTCTCATTTATTTCACGTGTAGGAGCGGACCAAATTCAGCATGTAGTGCCAGTCACTGTTTACCTCCCAACATAGCTACACAGTCTGGTTGTGTTTGTAATTATTTCTCATTTATTTCACAATTTTTCCGGCTTTTTCCTATATTTTTCCCCCTTTGGGAAAATACCCTCGCAATAACGGACAATCGGCTTTAACGGACCACTCCTCCCCCCCTTTAGTCCGTTATATCGAGGTTTGACTGTATACATACACATGTGTAAAACCGATATACAGGAAAACCTCATTTATCTGGCACCCTCGGGGGGGAGCGCATGCCGGATAACTCATTTTGCCGTTGTTTTGAGAGTTACTCTTATGGAATCGCCCAAAATCCCTTTTTTTTTTTTTTTTCCATCGCAAGGAACCAGCCAAGGGCACAACAAAAATGGGTAACACAAAGCCCGCTTAGTTGCCAGTCCCTATAAAGAAGACAGTCAGAGAATAAAATAAAAAAGAGGGGTGAGCCAATTTAGTTCGGGAGGTGTCTTGTTACTCTTCTTTTGAAAAGATGTAAGTCATAGGAAAGTGGAAAAATAAAAACAGGAAGAGAGTTCCAGAGTTTATCAGTGAAAAAAAAAAAAAAAATAAAAAAAAATAAATAAATAAATAAATAAAAAAAGCCTGGGTCGATTAGTGCCGTTGTTTTGAGGCTGCCGTTGTTTTGAATGCCGGTTAAATGAGGTTCTCCTGTATATTGTTACGCCCTAAACAGTGTCCGTATGTCTGTGTGTATCAGCAGCGAGCAATGTCCGTCTGTGTGTGTGTACGAGTGCGTGTACGTGGCTGTGTGGGGCCGTTGCCATGGGAGCGGCGGCAGCCGGCTGAGAATGGTGGGGTGAGAGGGACAGAGCGGTCAGAGACACGAGGCAGGAAGGTGGTCTTGAGAGCGGCGGCGGCTGGCCGCATGTATCTGCCGTGCCGTCAGGAGAATCTGAGGGCCTCGTAAGTCAGTGCCTCGCATTAAGCCGGTACCCGTGTGTTGTGTGCCATTCACGTGAGCCTCCAGTGTGTGTTAGACAACCATTGAATTAGACAGTCTGACCATGTGAGTCTCTGTCCGTCTCCACCTTCAGTAGTACTGTGTATTTTGACCTCCGCCATTAAATATAGACAGTGTATTACAGTGTGTCAGTGTCCTCTTCCTCCGGGGGAATGATAAAGGTGCCATCAGCGGTCTAGAAAGTTACTCGCCTTCAGGTACTTCTACCGAACCTCCGTCAGGAGTTAAGTGGTTACGTGGTGCGCCCTTTGGGGTGATAAGAAAGGTGAGTGCCCTGTGTAACATTGGTGTTAGGAGTTTGGGATTGATTGTAGAAAAATCTGTGGCTGGTATAGCTGTGTAACACACGGTCAAGATGGTGGGCAAGGAGGAAGGAGAAAGCGAGGTGATGCCTTGTGACGTCACTGAGGAAGAAAGCGGCGCGCTTCTAATGGAGGAAAGCGTGGGCGCCAACCCGGTCCCTGTGTGCGAGCATGACACCACAGAACCGGAAATGGTGGGAGAAAACAGGTGGGGGAGTGAGATGGCGTATAGCGAGGGAGTGGACATGAACAGGATCATGGCCATGATGAGAGAAATGATGAGCCAACATAGAAGTGAAAATGAGAGAATGATGAGCCATAATAGAAGTGAAAATGAGAGACTGATGAAAGCAATGGATAGAAAAAATGAAAATTTAAGTGAAATGAAACTGAATTTAAATGAAGTGAGAGACACAGTGAGCAGAGGCTTAACCGAGGTACCAGCTGACGCGAGGCAGGATACTGACGAGGCATGCGCTGCTGTGGAAGGACGTCACCTGCCTGAAGCCACCCAGCGACTATGTGGCGTGACGGGGCACTGTACATCTCTGAAAGGGCCAGTGGGCGTGGAAATCAGCGTAGGGAGCAGTGAAGTGACGCTGCCTGTTTACGTTGCCGCGATGGAGGACTCTTGTCTCCTCGGACTGGACTACCTGACGCAGGCAAGGGCGTGTGTCGATCTGGGGAAGAAGCTGTTAAGGGTAGGCGAGGAAGAGCTGCCCTTGTTCCCAGGTGACGCCCCTGCAGAGGTAGTGGCCGTGGAGAAATGCGTCTGGCCCCGAAACCCAAGACAAAAGTGCCCTGTAGGCCGAGTTGCAGGATGAAGGTTTCAGCTGCTGGTATGGTGGAGTCTGGCACATGCGCGGACTCACCCGTGGTTTCCAGGGCAATAGCAGGGAGGGGACCGGCGGCAGCTGCATTTGTATGCACACCCCCGCTCTTGCCAACCCGGCGGGAGCGCATCATGCGCCCACGGAGGAAGGGCGGCCTGCCGCCCCGGCTGGTGCGGATCAAGCGCCCACGGAGAGAGGGCAAGAGGCCCGCTCACTTCGCCTCTTCATGGAATCACCGGAAGAAGAGCCGCTGGCGTGGTGAACGTGGGAAGCCACGTAAAAAACAGTGGAGGCCTCGGAGAGCTAGGATGAAGAAGACGTCCCCATACCTGCCTCTGCTGCGCTTTCAGGAGGATGGCGAGCGCAGTGTGTGGCCCCTGCCGAAGCTGTGGCGGGTGGACAACGGGGGAGGGATGCATCGTGCCCTCTACCAGGCAGAGCCAGCCACAGCGTGTTGCTGTTGAGTCCTGTCACCGTCACCGGCGCTTTGCAGTGGAGGGCATGGTTGGTCGGGAAGTCGTGGCGCCCTTTGCCGCGGAGACGAGCAGTGGAGCAGAGGGGAGAACTGCGGGGCCAATGGAGAGTGACTCTTGGGCCATGGTTACCTCTGAGGCGAGCCCAGGGTAGAGGACACGTCCCCTGTGGCTTGTGGCACCCTTTGCCGCGGAGACGAGCAGTGGAGCAGAAAGGAGAACTGCGGGGCCAATGGCGAGTGACTCTTGGGCCGTGGTTACCTCTGAGGCGAGCCCAGGGTAGAGGACGCATCCTCTGTGGTTTGTGGCGCCTGATGGAGGGTGCAGATAGAGTTCCTGCTCGTGTGTCTCGCGTGCGAAGAGGAGGGCGGCCTGGTGCGACCTTCCAACACTGTGTTGGCGGCTGGTGGAGGCGATGGATGGATTTAATTGTAGCTGTAAGGCTTGCCGCGCCATCAGGAGAATCTGCGGGCCTCGCATTAAGCCGGTACCCGTGTGTTGTGTGCCATTCACGTGAGCCTCCAGTGTGTGTTAGACAACCATTGAATTAGACAGTCTGACCATGTGAGTCTCTGTCCGTCTCCACCTTCAGTAGTACTGTGTATTGTGACTTCCGCCATTAAATATAGACAGTGTATTACAGTGTGTCAGTGTCCTCTTCCTCCGGGGAATGATAAAGGTGCCATCAGCGGTCTAGAAAGTTACTCGCCTTCAGGTACTTCTACCAAACCTCCGTCAGTAGTTAAGTGGTTACGTGGGGCGCCCTTTGGGGTGATAAGAAAGGTGAGTGCCCAGTGTAACAATATTCATCCCTTGACGTATATGGCTACATCAACAAAACCACAAAATATGTTGTTACCTCATTATAAGGCACAAAACCAACTTTAAATGAATTATAAAAATATGTACAATGTACATAAGAATTTTATGAACCACTCGTATATGAGCATTCTCCGAGATCCACAAAACAAATTCGGAAATTAAAATTCTGGCGGTATGAAGAGCTTTTTCCTTAGCCTAAACGCCCCCATTGTTGTATTTCTTGCCAGAAATTACTCAATAAATTTTGGAATTTGCCAGAAATATTCTTCAATTGAATTTCATTTTCTTATGATGAAAAATTGAAAATGCCAAAAAAGTAAAGCGTGAATGCCAAAAGTATATTTGGTGGTTTGTGCACCTGGCAACCCTGCTGCCAGATGTGCTCGATTCAATGACTAACGAGCTCTGGTAGAGAACGTATAAGGGAGGAAATATATTTACAAAATTTAATATATGTGAACAAATGATCAACTGAACAACTGGTCAAATATTTCTGCTTTCATTGCTTTGTTAGCATGAAGAAACAAACATAGGCAAATAACAATTTTTGTGGTTACGTTTTCCAAGCGAGCTAGCTAAACCTATGGTGTACGTGTATGAAGGGTGCGGGGATTGCATGTAGGCCTACACATATATGAAGTACACGGAGGTGAACAGAGCTGCAAACATGCGTGCGTGCAAACGGAGATTATCACTGCGAGAATGGCCACGTCATGCATGTTCTCTCGACTCGCACGCACTCTATCAGCGCTCACAGAGCTCAGCTCATGCATCATCACCGTAGAGCTAGTCAGGCAGTATCTATAGACAGCACAATGCTGTATGGCACGCCGTGAATCGAAACAACCATGATTTTTCTCCATGTATGATAATAAATTCCGACCTTCCCCACGCTGCGATGCACTTTTTAACCCTGGTCTCGACCTGGTCTCGAGCCAAACTCCGAGACCAGAAGCTTTGAGACCAAGATCAAGACCAAGACCACATCAAACGAGACCAAGACCAAGACCAAGACCACATCAAACTGGTCTCGAGACCGGTCTCGAGACCAAGACCAGTCTCGAGACCTACAACACTGTTAAACACTACTCTAAGCGAGACCTGTGGACAAAATTGCCGAAGCAGAAGCTGAGCTTTGTTTTGAATGCCAAACGATTTCTTACCTATGAAGGGAATTATGAAATATACAACAGCTTTATGAGTGGTATGTATTTGAGGAGGGGGTGAGAGTAATTTTATGGATATTATTGGCAAACAATTAAATAAATTACTCTCACCCCCTCCTCAAATACATGCCACTCATAAAGCTGTAGTATACTTCATAATTCCCTTCATAGGTAAGAACTCGTTTGGCATTCAAAACAAAGCTCAGCTTCTGCTTCGGCAATTTTGTCCACAAGTCTCGCTTAGAGTAGTGTTTAAGCCCCCTTTTACTCTATCACACCGTTTTAAGCTCAGCTCAAAGCCATCGTTCTCAGCTATTCAAGAACATTTCGAAGCTTCAGGCCACCCAATAAGGAACCATGATTTTAATATTTTACATACAAGCCCCCGCGACTCCATCCGACTGAGAAGTGAGAGCCTCCTCACCCACCACTACAAACCCACCCTGTGCGCACAAGGCACCTCCACCTCGTTGTTGTGCTTCTGAACCATGTGGGAGCCCCACCCACCACACACTCCACTTTTAACATGATTTGGTAGGATTAGTTTTATAATGTTGTTTTTATCTCTTGTGTTTTATCATTTATTTTAGGTTAGGCATTTAAATGTCATATTATTACAGGAAAACCTCGTTTATCCGGCACCCTCGGGGGGGAGCGCATGCCGGATAACTCATTTTGCCGTTGTTTTGAGAGTTACTCTTATGGAATCGCCCAAAATCCCCTTTTTTTTTTTTTTTTTTTCCCCCATCGCAAGGAACCGGCCAAGGGCACAACAAAAATGGGTAACACAAAGCCCGCTTAGTTGCCAGTCCCTATAAAGAAGACAGTCAGAGAATAAAATAAAAAAGAGGGGTGAGCCAATTTAGTTCGGGAAGTGTCTTGTTACTCTTCTTTTGAAAAGATGTAAGTCATAGGAAAGTGGAAAAATAGAAACAGGAAGAGAGTTCCAGAGTTTATCAGTGGGGAAAAAAAAAAAAAAAAAAAAAAAAAAAAAAAAAAAAAAAAAAAAAAAAAAAAAAAAAGCCTGGGTCTATTAGTGCCGTTGTTTTGAGGCTGCCGTTGTTTTGAGGCTGCCGTTGTTTTGAATGCCGGTTAAATGAGGTTATCCTGTATAACTTTTATATTTTCAATATTTTAACATATTTTATGAATTATTTCTGTTTTTAGGCTGATGATGGCTAATGTAAGATAGCCGAAACGTTCCACATAAAGATCCAAGATGTTTATACCAGCGCTGGTTTTAATCTTTATTATACGATCCCGCTACCCTTCTGGAGAAAGTATTCTCTCTCTCTCTCTCTCTCTCTCTCTCTCTCTCTCTCTCTCTCTCTCTCTCTCTCTCTCTCTCTCTCTCTTCTTTTATTATATATATATATATATATATATATATAATATTATATACATATTCATATATTATATATATATATATATATATATATATATATATATATATATATATATATATATATATATATATATATATATATATAATATATATATATATATATATATATATATATATATATATATATATATATATATACAGTGTCCGCAAAAAGTACTGGCCAGGCGACGCTAAAAAAAAGTTATTTGGGTAGGTCGGTTTTGCGTAATGATTCCCTCCACAGCTCGCGTTTGATCATATGTCTGGCACCGTCACAGGCTGCGAGAACTGTATGGGGGATGACTGGGCGGGCTAAATGTCACACCAGTGCTCTCTGAGCTTCCACATGAGGAGGAATGTTACACCCTGCTCCTGTGGTGAATCCTCTATTTTCACCCACAACTTTCTAGTTGCAGTATTTTTCAACCTAAGGCACTAGGATGGATCCTACCACTTATCCATAGAGGAAAAAGCACACATTTTAGCCTGGAAAGCTGATAATGTCTCCACTCCAGAAATTGCAAGGACGACAGGCCGAGGAGAGAAGATTATCAAGCGTCTCGTGGCGGCTGCGCGGAACCTCCCACCTAACAGTTCCATTACGTAAAAAGTGTTCTGAAAGACCAAAGAAGAGTTGCAAGACCACATATAGACTCCTGAAGCCAGAAGTTATGAAGGACCCACGGATCATTGCCAATGAACTCAAAATACATCATCATTGCTGGGAGAGGTTGCTGAGTGGACGATACAACACAGATTGCAGAAGGACCTCAACATCCCAACATTCAAGTCTGCACACAAACCACTTCTAACACGGTGAACGGTGAAAAAAAAATGGAATTTTGGAAAGATAACAAACTCCAACATGGACGCTTGCAGGCTGTGCATTCTGGGCCGACGTCATTCCGTGACGTCAGCGCGCGTCTCGCCAAAAGTGAATTTGAAGCGCTAAATTGGAATTCTGGTACCATATCCAACCTATCGCCAATACTGTGTTTCACCAAACTGAGATTCGCCAAACGCGAGGGACCACTGTATAGATATATATATGTATATATATACAGAGAGAGAGAGAGAGAGAGAGAGAGAGAGAGAGAGAGAGAGAGAGAGAGAGAGAGAGAGAGAGAGAGAGAGAAGAAAAAAAAGTTATGCTAATAAAGGAAGAAAAAAGAGGAATGGGGAAAAGGAAGAAAAATACTAGGAGTAAGAGGAAAATGTGCATTAGGATGAGGGAGGGTGGAATGGACGGATAAGGGGTGGGAGGAGGGGACCAATAACCCTACTCCTATCAAGTACTGGAACAGTTATTTTACATGTAAAGCCATCTCATCACTTTCACATTTTTCACTTTTGAGACGTCCCCAATGGTATTAATTGGTCGTGAAAATGTAAATCTGAATGTAGGCAAATGGGAAATTAAATAGGAAGTATAAATGTTTGTGAAATATCATGTGAATTGAATAATAATAATACAGAATATACCTCATTTCCAGGGTTGATATAATTAAAATCAAATTATTTTTAATAGTGATTATAATCACAGAAAAAAATGACTTATTAAATTCAATTGTTAAAATCTTATACACACAACCCTCGTTTTCCCGGACTAATTGGGGGGGGGGGGGGGGGGGGAGCACTGTTCCGGGAACCACAAACGTCCGGGAATCGCAACAGTCCGAGGCCATTACCCACCCCTGGACGTTTATCCTACTCTAGTATTTACTGTCCAGCAACCGCCAATATCAAATACCCCGCCGCGGACTTTTACGTCACTTTGTTGTTGTTTTTAGGGCTGCGAGGATCCCTTGGGGAACACTATGAGCCCTGGTGATGTCCTATGATGCTATCACAGGCACTGTAGTTGACCTGTCTTCCTCAGGAAGGCACAGGTGAGGTGGATGACAGCGTGTTGCCGGGAGGGGTGGACGCCAGCCGCCGCCAGCAGGGTGGGTAGGTCACAGGTGGCGACGTTCAGGGCGAGGAGTTGAGTGTATAGCACTACACGGTGGGAGTGGAAGCGCAGACACTGCAGCAGAAAGTGTTCAATAGTCTCAGAGACGTTCCTGCACCAGGGGCAGTGGGGGTCAGGGGACTAACGGAGGCGGTATAGGTGAACCGTGAGTGTCGTGTGCCCAAATGTAAACAATACGACCGCTGAGCATGCTGCCACCTGGCGGGAGGCAGAAGAAAGTGTTCAATAGTCTTAGAGACGTTCCTGCACCAGGGGCAGTGGGGGTCAGGGGACTAATGGAGGCGGTGCAGGTGAACCTTGAGTGCCGTGTGCCCAAATGTAAACAATACGACCGCTGAGCATGCTGCCACCTGGCGGGAGGCAGCAGAAAGTGTTCAATAGTCTCAGAGACGTTTCTGCACCAGGGGCAGTGAGGGTCAGGGGACTGACGGAGGCGGTGCAGGTAAACCGTGAGTGTCGTGTGCCCAAATGTAAACAATACGACCGCTGAGCATGCTGCCACCTGGCGGGCGGCGCGGACACTGACCGGGGGTGACAGGAGACTCTCGGACCACCGGACAACTTTGTTGATTTACGGACTGGACCAGGCATTTGTCCGAGACTCTGACATATCCCCGGACCTCGGATTTTATCTGACAAATCTGATATCCGGGAAAACGAGGGTTGTGTGTATATAATATAATAATAATAATATAATCATATAAATATAATCATATATATATATATATATATATATATATATATATATATATATATATATATATATATATATATATAATATTATATATATATATATATATATATATAATATATATATATATATATATATATATATATATATATATATATATATGATATATGATTATATTATATGATTATATTATTATTATTATATTATATACACACAACCCTCGTTTTCCCGGATATCAGATTTGTCAGATAAAATCAGATAAAAGTATATAATATAATAATAATAATATAATCATATAATATAATCATATATATATATATATATATATATATATATATATATATATATATAATATTATATATATATATATAATATATATATATATATATATATATATATATATATATATATATAATGATATATGATTATATTATATGATTATATTATTATTATTATATTATATACACACAACCCTCGTTGTGTATATATATATATATATATTAATATATATATATATATATATATATATATATATATATATATATATATATATATATATATATATATATATATATATATATATTATATATATACAATAAACCCTTCATGCTCACGGGGGTTAGGGAACAGAGACACCCGCGAGTATCGTAAATCCGCGAGCATGACATTAGTCATTCATTTACCCATTTTTTTTTTTTTTTTTTTTTTTTTTTACATCACATGGAACTGGCCAAGGGCACAACAAAAATGGGTAACACAAAGCCCGCTTCGTCGCCAGTCCCTATAAAGAAGACAGTAAGAGAATAAAATAAAAACAAAGGGGTAGGCCAATTTAGTTCGGGAGGTGTCTTGTTACTCTTCTTTTGAAAAGATTTAAGTCATAGGAAAGTGGAAAAATAGAAACAGGAAGAGAGTTCCAGAGTTTACCAGTGAAAGGGATGAAAGAGTAAAGATACTGATTAACTCTTGCATTAGGAATATGGACAGAATAGGGATGAGAATGAGTAGAAAGTCTTGTGCAGCGAGGCCGCGGGAGTGGGGGAGGCATGCAGTTAGCAAGTTCAGAAGAGCAGTGAGCATGAAAGTAACGGTAGAAGAGAGCAAGAGAAGCAACATTACGACGGTGATTTAAAGATTGAAGACAGTCAGTCAGAGGAGAAGAGTTGATGAGACGAAAAGCTTTTGACTCAACCCTGTTTAGGAGAGCTGTATGAGTGGATCCTCCCCAAACATGTGAGACATAATCCATACATGGGCGGATAAGGCCCCTGTAGATAGCAAGCAATTGGGAGGGAGTAAAAAAAAAAAAAAAAAAAAAAAAAAAAAAAAAAAAAAAAAAAAAAAAAAAAAAAAAAAAAAAAAAGGGGGGGGTTGAAAACCAGCGAGTAATCAAATCCGCGAGCCTGAAACCCGCGAGCATGAAGGGTTTATTGTTATATATATATATATATATTATATATATATATATATATATATATATATATATATATATATATATATATATATATATATATATATATATATATACACACTGGTACCTTGACTTACGAGTGCCCCAACTTACGAGTTTTCCGAGTTACGAGCAGTCGCTCGGTCAATTTTTTGCTTTGAGTTGCGAGCCAAAATCCGAGTTAAGAGCGAGCTTCAGATACGCCGCCGCTAGTTGGCGCAGCGAACGCCACAACATCTGCCCAGCATCCCGCGTCTCACTCGTTCACTTCACGTGGTTACCTCGCCGTGGAAGCATCTCTGTTGTGTTGTGCTCACACAGGCGAATGCAAATGGCGGAGGGTGAGTGCAGTACGTTTAGCGGCAGTTCCACCCACAGCTGTTTCCAACAGCTGATACACAGAGTATAAACACTGGCGAATGCAAATGGTGGAGGGTGAGTGCAGTACGTTTAGCAGCAGTTCCACCCGCAGCTGTTTCCAACAGCTGATACACGTAGTATAAACACTGGTGAATGCAAATGGCGGAGGGTGAGTGCAGTACGTTTAGCGACAGTTCCACCCACAGGTGTTTCCAACAGCTGATACACAGTGTAAACACTGGCGAATGCAAATGGCGGAGGGTGAGTGCAGTCCAGTCATATAGGTACAGTAAAAAAATTGGGGTGTTTTTTTGGGGGCTGGAACGGATTAATGGTACACACAAACCTCGATTTCCGGGACTAATAGGGGGGAGCACTGGTCCGGGAACCGCAAAAGTCCGGGAATGGCAAGTAAAGAAAAAAAAAAAAAAAAAAAAAAAGTCCGATGCCATTACCCACCCCCGGACGTTTATCCTACTCTAGTATTTACTAGAGTAGCAACCCACAATCTCAACTACCCCGCCGCGGACTTTTACGTCCGCTGAACATGCAGCCACCTGGCGGGAGGCAGCAGAAATTGTTCAATAGTCTCAAGAGATGTTCCTGCACCAGGGGCAGTGGGGGTCAGGGGACTAACGGAGGCTGTGCAGGTGAACCGTGAGTGTCGTGTGCCCAAATGTAAACAATACGACCGCTGAGCATGCTGCCACCTGGCGGGAGGCAGCAGCCATTACCCACCCCCGGACGTTTATCCTACTCTAGTATTTACTGTCCGGCAACCCACAATATCAACTACCCCGCCGCGGACTTTTACGTCCGCTGAACATGCAGCCACCTGGCGGGAGGCAGCAGAAAGTGTTCAATAGTCTCAAGAGACGTTCCTGCACCAGGGGCAGTGGGGGTCAGGGGACTAACGGAGGCTGTGCAGGTGAACCGTGAGTGTCGTGTGCCCAAATGTAAACAATACGACCGCTGAGCATGCTGCCACCTGGCGGGAGGCAGCAGAAAGTGTTCAATAGTCTCAGAAATGTTCTTGCACCAGGGGCAGTTGGAGTCAGGTGACTGACGGAGGCTGTGCAGGTGAACCGTGAATGTTGTGTGCCCAAATGTAAACAATACGACCGCTGAGCATGCTGCCACCTGGCGGGAGGCGCGGACACTGACCAGGGGTGACAGGAGACGCTCGGACCGGCCGACAACTTGGTCAATTTACGAACAGGACCAGGCATTTCAACGTAAAAAAAAAAAAAAAAAAAATTGTCCGAGACTGACATATCCCCGGACATAGACCACTGTATACCTGGACTGTTCACGCGACAATGTTTTGAATTGCGGGGCTGCATAGGGGCCTGCGGGGCGCCCAACAAAGAGATATAGTGGTCTATAGACTATCATATAGACTGGTTTATCAGTATATATGATATACTGTAATCTTCGTAAATGTTTGTTCTATAATATTATCAAATAAAAAACAGTAAAACACGCTAAAAAAATGCCATTACGAGACTAGGAAGAAATATGCATGAACTTAATATTCACTTAATTCTTCGCCATTTAAAACTTTGCGAGTCAACTTTTATCATGAAGGGTATCAATAGAAGCGCAATTTTATTAGCTTTCCATTGCTATATTTCGTTATCTGATAAATTAATTAGAACCATGCATAAATTAGCCTTAAATAAATAAATAAAATCATCAATCGGGTAATTTCCCCGATTGATGATGTTATTTATTTACTTATATATTTCGTTTTCTGATAAATGAATTAGCACCATGTATAAATTAGCGTTGACTAAATAAATAACCTCATAAATCGGGAAAATTACCCGATTGATGATTTTATTTATTTAGTTAACGCTAATTTATGCATGGTTCTAATTAATTTATCAGATAACGAAATATAGCAATGGAAAGCTAATAACATTGCGCTTCTATTGATACCCTTCATGATAAAAGTTGACTCGCAAAGTTTTAAATGGCGAAGAGTTGAAGTGAATATTAAGTTCATGCATATTTCTTCAGTCTCGTAATGGCATTTCTTTAGCGTGTTTTACTGTTTTTTATTTGATAATATTATAGAACAAACATTTACGAAGATTACAGTATACAGGAGAACCTCATTTAACCGGCATTCAAAACAACGGCAGCCTCAAAACAACGGCACTAATCGACCCAGGCTTTTTTTTTTTTTTTTTTTTTTTTTTTTTTTTTTCACTGATAAACTCTGGAACTCTCTTCCTGTTTCTATTTTTACACTTTCCTATGACTTACATCTTTTCAAGAGAGGAGTAACAAGACACCTCCCGAACTAAATTGGCTCACCCCTCTTTTTTATTTTATTCTCTTACTGTCTTCTTTATAGGGACTGGCAACTAAGAGGACTTTGTGTTACCCATTTTTGTTGTGCCCTTGGCCAGTTCCTTGTGATGGGAAAAAAAAAAAAAAAAAAAAAAAAAAAAGGGATTTTGGGCGATTCCATAAGAGTAACTCTCAAAACAACGGCAAAATGAGTTATCCGGCATGCACTCCCCCCCGTGGGTGCCGGATAAACGAGGTTCTCCTGTATCATATATACTGATAAACCAGTATATATGATCCTTATATATATATATGAATCCGAGCGGCCCTCCGACTTCAGGGCAGGTTCAGGCCCATGTGCAGCAGGCCGATATTCCATGCGCAGTCCAGGTATACAGTGATCTATGCCCCGGACCTCGGATTTTGTCCGGCAAATCCGATATCCGGGAAATCGAGGTCCGGGAAATCGAGGTTTGTGTGTATTTCAATAAATTTCAATGGGGAAAATTGATTTGATATACGAGCAAATTGAGTTACTAGCTCGATCAATGAACGAATTAAACTCGTAAGCCATGGTACCACTGTATATATATATAATAATAATAATAATAATAATAATACGTTGTATTATATTAATAATAATAATATTATGCATAGCCTACACTACCTAGGTATCACCATTACCTAAAAAATTACAGACAGTTAACAAAGTCACAACACACTGGAGATTTCAGTAGTTATTCCTGGCTATTCAGATATGACGTGTACTGAACCTGTCCCAGAGCTTCTCACTCAGTGGGAATGTCAGCTTGGTATATTTATTGCTTGAATATTTTTCTTGTCATTCTTTAAATGTATAGATATCTCAGATAAAGTATATGTATTCAGCCTGCATTGTTCGATATTACCTCACTAAATCTAGTGCATTGATAACTGGTTGCTGTGGTTTTACTCATACAGTACATCTTTTAACATAGTTTTAGTTGGCAACTATGATAACTATAGGCTTTAAATGATAACTATAGGATATATATGGCTTTATTCCCAAAGCCATAACCAGGGATGCCACTCCTTGAGATTTTTCCTAAGATCTTGGGATTTTGGCCATGGCCTTGGGAAATTTTGTATATTTTTGGATTTTTTGGGGAATTATTCAAGTAGTTCTCCAGTAGTTTATCTCAAGGTAAGCATATGTACCGTATTTAGGATTCAGTTTCAAAGATTTTTTTAAAGACCTTGGGATATTTTTGTCTTTCTTGGGATTTTTTTGGGGTCAGTCTTGGGATTTCTGAAAATTTAGTGGCATCTCTGGCCATAACCAGTAAGTAGCCCAACACAGCTTTGTGTGAGTAGTTGACTAGTCGTGACTTGTGAGCAAGGAAGTACTGGTACAAGCCTATACTATTTGGACCAAGTCTCATCATGTCTGCAGCTGGCAGAAAACAAGACCCAATATGGATTTCCTTTCGGAGAATTTCAAACGGAAGGTAAAAGTAACCTAACCTAACCTAGCCAAATTATTCCCACAGCAAAAAAAAAAAAAAAAAAAAAAAAAAAAAAAAAAAAAAAAAAAAAAATAAAAAAAAAAAAAAAAAAATTATCCGATAATAAAAAAAAGAAATTCTACTTTATTTTTTTAAATTAAAAAAATAGATTTTTTTCCAACCCTGCTCATTTCTCTCTCTCTCTCTCTCTCTCTCTCTCTCTCTCTCTTACCTCCTCTTCCTATCTATCTTATTCAGCTCTCTCTCAAGGTATGTGATGCCATATTGGGTGTCTTCACACATTGATGTACTTCCTTCCAGCCATACTGTGTAAAGGAAGGATAGGTATACACATATAAATAACATATATATAAGGCTAAAGAATACGTAATGTAATAACATTTCAGTTACCCATAAAAAAAAAATTCATGCCCCACACCCTTGATAAGTTTCCTTTTACGGTAAATTTGTTTGGGTAGACTGCAGTATTTTTATTCATCATCGTGTTTCCTATCTTTTACATACAGTATTAAACACTAAATTGTTGAACACTACTGTACAGCACTTATTCACTAAAACACTTAGAATAAGTGTAACTTCACTAAAATTTAGGCGTATTTTGTACAGGCTAGGAAAGAGTAAAATTTTATATTTTGTAGCTCCTCCCACTTTTTTATACTGTTTTCAGTGTAGTACGTTTGCTGGATATGAGTACCCACTAGGCACCCAAATAAGGAGCTGAGAGTAAAATTTTACTTATCTGGTGCCCAGTGGGCACTCATATCCAGCATATCCAGGGGAGCCGGTGGCCAAGTGGTTAGCGTCTTGGAGTGCTGAACTCAATGTCCGGAGTTCGAATCCTGCCGGGGGCAACTCTTTCAAGAGCCTGGTAGGGGAGCAGAAGGTCCCGAGTTCAAGTCTCATCAAGGAGCAACTATCAAAGCCATTGTCGAGTGGCCGAAGCAACCCACATGCAGCATATACCTGTCTGCCGATTGCAAGTGTGACGGTGGACTCTAGGGGCTGCATGTGCCTTAACTGAAGATATGAATATCACAGAAAATGGAATCTTCACCTGAGACCACAGGTGTCACTATAAAAATCCAGCCTGCGCCACCATCGGGCGAAATCGACCAACATCAAGACTCTCCATATGCCTCCAGGCGCTATAGGCTACAACGTATAAAAAAAAAAAAAAAAAAAAAAAAAAAAAAAAAAAAAAAAAAAAAAAAAAAAAACGTACAATGATTTATGATTTCAATATGTAATGATGAAATTGAGATGAATTAAATGGTAAATGGTTTATTCACTACTTAACTCAATCACAGTCGCTTTGAAAAATATGTTACTGTAAGTCTGATGACACAGTGCTCATAAGGCTGCACGATATCTCACTGTTGGTGGAGGGCTGAGGCCAGTGGCGTAGCTACGGGGGGGGGGGGGGGGGGGGTACGTGCCCAGCCCCATGAGAATCCGGTGCCCCCACACTGGTCATAACTGCCGAATTCTGTATAATGCTCTAAAATCCACCACTGATCTGATCTTAGAATATGCCCTTATACCTTTCTATGTGGCATCAGAATGCCTCTGAGCTCCGCTTACCTAGTTTCCACCATTAATAGATACCTACTAGTATCTACTAGTAGTATACATACAAGGGTTTCCTTCTCGGGATCTTGGGATCCCGGGCATAAAGCCCCTTTCACACATTCACGATTCGAGCCACGGTGCTCCACGGATCATGCTCCGTATCAGCACCGCATGCATGTCCGTCACAGTCCATAGGACTCCGTCCCCTTCTGTGAGTTACCGTCCCGGCAACGGCGCGCATCAGCTCTAGCCAGAAAATTTTTGGTCATGTTCAAAGATTTTTAAGTTTGTCGTGGCGGTTGAAAATACCGTGAATCACCTTAGCACCACCGTGTGGGCACCGTAGGAGCACCATGCAATGCCGTAGTTCAGCATACTTCACCGTGACGCACCGTGGTGCAATCAAGTAGTGATGGTATGCCAAAGCATTGTCACGGTATACATATATATATATATATATATATATATATATATATATATATATATACAGGAAAATACCTTTTATCCGGATATATCCGGACCTCCGGGTAGCCGGTTAATGGAAAAGTCCGGTTAATGGGTAAGTATACTTACGAAAGATGCATTTACTAGAAATAAACATAATATTGTATGATTGTTTGTATTGTATGACACACACCCACACATACCACCCAACACACACACACACACATACCACCCAACACACACACCCACACATACCACCCAACACACACACACACACATACCACCCAACACACACACCCACACATACCACCCAACTCACATACACACACATACCACCCAACACACACACCCACACATACCACCCAACACACACACACACACATACACCCACATACACACACATACATGGGTGGTATGTGTGGGTGGGTGTGTTGGGTGGTATGTGTGGGTGTGTGTGTGTGTTGGGTGGTATGTGGGATGACTCAAAATACCACTCCGGTCGTCGGGTAGCACTGACCTTGCCCACGGACTGATAAACACTGAATTATCATAGCGCATGGCGCATTATGGCGGGAATAAACAGGTGGCGATAGTTGGCGCTCACGTCTACGGCGGCAAAATTAAAAGTTAAATATTTCGTTACTTTTTTATTTTTTAATACTATTTACTTACCTGCCACAAATTCCAGTTATTGGGTTATTCCGGTTGTTGGGTATCCGGATAAAAGGTATTTTCCTGTACTATACTGCTAAAAAGCGAACATCTAAAAGATTTTTTTTTTAAACAATAAAATAATCCTATATTATCTATATTATCTATAAATAATAAATAAAATACAATTTATACTTAACGGGCCTTGGTGTGTATGCTGTCTGAGTTGGCAGAGGACTGAATGAACAATAGTTTGCGGGTAACATTTTGGCTCGTGTGTGGCGATTGAAACGAGTCGGACAATCGAAACAGTGTGATAATCATTTGAGTATATGTAATTGGTATGAAGTGACTTGGTTATTAAGATCAGGGGACAAATGCTTGATGTGTATGGATTCTAATAATTTAGTGTCACTAGGGTAGTGTGCCTTGGATAGGATACTAAAGTCATTCATAGAAATAGGGTGATCTAAATCATGTGAGTGTGAGCGGATTGCAGATTCGAAACGTTGCGCATAAACAACCCCAAGAATGACGAGTGTCTTTGTCACCCTGAAATGTCAAGATGTATCTACCTAAGAATACCAACTATATATATATACATATAAATATATTTTTTTTTTTTTTTTTTTTTGTGCCTATAGCGCCTGTAGGCAGTGATGACCCAGGGCTCGGATGGTAGGCTCTGGAAGTTCACTTGAGGGCTCTGATGGTTGGTCCTAGTCCGTGGTGGCGCAGGCAGGATTCTTATAGTGACGCCTGTGATTAAAGGCTCATGCCGCCCCCCTGTGTCCTCCGATGCACTCGCAATCGAAGGTAGAATTGATGGGCAGGGCATGTGGGTGTTCTTAAGCCACTCAATGGTGCAGAAAGGTTTTGGGTTTCTTCGGGGATCGAACTCGGGTCACTGAGAACGCCAGTCGGAGACGCTAACCACTCCGCTACCGCCTCCCCAAGAAGGATGCCGAAGGATGTACGGTGACCGTGACACACCGTAGCAATGCCGTGGTTTTCCGTGATGCAATAGCACGACAAACCACGGAGGCAACACTATCATTGTATGGAGAACCACGGGACGGGAAGGCAGCACTGCGGTGATGGTATGGGGAGTCAAGATGGCGACACCATAACCTTGGGATGTGGCAGTGGCGCTTCACGCTTCAGGGTTGCGCGACGGTCATAATATATGTAGCGCGGTACTATACCTAGAACTCTGTCAGTCTCCCGAAGCTATTTGCATGATACCCGTGGATGCACCTCACATGTTCGAGGAGGAGGAGATGTATAGGATACAGATCTCTCTCTCTCTCTCTTGTATATATATATATATATATATATATATATATATATATATATATATATATATATATATATATATAATATATATATATATTTTACTACCGCCTATCGGTATTAAATCTGTTGTTTATTTTTTCCTTAGGAAATTGTTTCCCAAATCAGGGTGCGTCTCCCAAGATGCAACATCTTATAAGCCGTAAAATACGGTATGTATATATATATATATATATATATATATATATATAATATATATATATATATATATATATATATATATATATATATATATATATATATATATATAAATATATATATATATATATATACACCCAAACCTCGGTTTCCCGGATATCGGATTTGCCGGACAAAATCCGAGGTCCGGGGATATGTCAGTCTCGGACAATTTACTTTTTTTTTTTTCTTTTTTTTTAAGTTGAAATGCCTGGTCTTGTTCGTAAATTGACCAAGTTGCCTGGCGGTCCGAGCATCTCCTGTCACCCCTGGTCAGTGTCCACGCCTCCCGCCAGGTGGCAGCATGCTCAGCGGTCGTATTGTTTACATTTGGGCACACAACATTCACGGTTCACCTGCACAGCCTCCGTCAGTCACCTGACTCCCACTGCCCCTGGTGCAAGAACATTTCTGAGACTATTGAACACTTTCTGTTGCCTCCTGCCAGGTGGCAGCATGCTCAGCGGTCGTATTGTTTACATTTGGGCACACGACGCTCACGGTTCACCTGCACAGCCTCCGTTAGTCCCCTGACCCCCACTGCCCCTGGTGCAGGAACGTCTCTTGAGACTATTGAACACTTTCTGCTGCCTCCCGCCAGGTGGCTGCATGCTCATTGCTCAGCGGACGTTAAAGTCCGCGGCAGGGTAGTTGATATTGTCGGTTGCCGGACAGTAAATAGTAGAGTAGGATAAACGTCCGGGGGTGGGTAATGGCATCAGACGTTTTTTTTTTTTTTTTTTTTTCTTTTTTATACTTGCGATTCCCGGACTTTTGCGGTTCCCGGACCAGTGCTCCCCCCCTATTAGTCCGGGAAATCGAGGTTTGTGTGTGTGTGATATATATATATATATATATATATATAATATATATATATATATATATATATATATATATATATATATATATATAGTAGATTTTCTTGTTAGATTCATCATGAAGTTTCAGGGTGACAGAGACACTCGGTATACTTGGGGTTGTTTATGCAACGTTTCGCCAAGGCACTTGGCATCATCAGGCTAAAAATAGTTAAAATTTAATATATTGTAATGCTAAAAAGCGAACATCTAAAAAATTAATTCTAAGAAACAAAAAAAATTTTCCTATATTTTCAAAAATTTACTAACAAATAAAAAAAAATATAATTTGTACTTAAGGCCCTTGGGGGGTTATGCTGTCGAGTTGGAGAGGACGAATGAACAGGGTTTTGGGGGCATTTCGCTTGGGGGGGGCGATCAAACCGAGAGTCGGGCAATCAAAAACAGGGTAGTCTTTTGAGTTTGTAGTTGTTGTGAAATGACTTGGTTATTAAGATCAGGGGACAAGTGCTTGATGTGTATAGCTTTAAAAATTTAGTGTCACTTCGGGTAGTGTCCCTTGGATAGGATATAAAGCTTCATAGAAAAAGGGTGATTAAATTGTGAGGGGGCGGTTGCAGATTGCGAAGGTGAAAAAAAAATGGCGACCATACGTGCGAAAAACCTTTATCTCAGAAAGCCTTTAAGGTTGTTTCCTTGTCGTTCGCCGGGGGTATCAGCGTTACAGCTAGAACATTTGAATTCATAAATTATGTTAGAAATAAGAGCTTTAGGTATAGAGTCTTTATTTTTGAAATGAGTTCTTAGGGTAAAGATTAGTAAAAATTAAATTTTTAAATTTTGATTTAGGAAGATGTGATTTAAGTAGATCATTGGTTTTTCCGAATGGGTAACTGAATGGCCTAAAAAGGGGGTTTTAACAAGTGTGGTCTAATAGGGGTTTTCGGGTTCTTTTCAAAATCGGGTTGAATTTTTTTATCAAAGAACTTTGAGATGATTGTTTAAATTTTAATTTGGGGGGGTACCATTTTTTGGAAAAATTATATTATTATATATATATATATATTAAATAATATATATTATATATATATAAATAAAAATTTTTTTCCATATTTTAGGCTTAAAGACGTTGCATTTTGGGAGATGCCCCCTGATTTGGGAAAACAATTTTTCAAAAGAAAAAAAAAACAACAGATTTTTACTATAGGCGGTAGTAAAATTTTCCCCCAATTTTTCAGTAGGCGGTGGTCCGAAGGTCTTTTCTGCTCTTTTCCCCGTTTAGGAGAGTTGATGAGTGGATCCCCCCAAAAACATGTGAGACATACTCCAAAATGGGGGGAAAAGGGCCCCCTGTGAGAGAAAGAAAACTGGAGGGAGAAAAAAATGGACACGGGGACAAAAAAGTATCAATGACAAAAACTTCAAGAAAAAATACCCCACTTTTTCAACGACACCATGTCTCCCCTTCTACAATGAAGATACTAGGTATCCTTTACTAAAAAATTGAAATGGAAAAATCTCACTCTCATCTTGGCAAAAAAAATTTTCTATGAGTTATTTAGGTCTGCTGCACAAGACATGCACTCATTTTTACCCTATTTCTGTCCATCTTTTAATCCCCCAAAATTAACCATATCTTCACTTTTTCATCCCCTTTTAATGGTAAACTCTGGAACTTCTTTCTATTTAAATTTTTCCCCCTTTCATGACTTCCCGTATTTGCCGGCGCATAAGACGGTTTTTCCTTAAAAAGGAATAAAAAAGTTCACCCTGCGTCTAATGGGGCCTTTGCGAATGAGAGGTCGGGAGAGAATGCAGAACAGTGGTGGTGATTACTAAGAGGGTCGGAGTGACGTTTTGAGCAGTATTCATGAGCACAAATTTGTAACTGTTTATCAACAGTAATTATAATACAAAAAAAAAATTTTGGAGTTTAAGAAAATAAGAGGGGGGCAAAAAGATAGCGATTGTGCTGCCAAGAGGCCGGTCAGATGAAAAAATCATCCATCCCCCGTGTGCTCTCCATTGTAAAACTTTGATTCTCGGGTCGGGGCCCCGGGCTTACCGGGGGATACCCCCACTCGGCGACGCCCCCCCGCGCACCCACCAGGGGTCTTTCCGCTGCAGACTCCCCCCGCACCCATGGAAAAGACAAAACCCGCATATTAGATGTCCCCTTAACCTGCATTCGATCGCGCAAACAGTTGACACAACATTGGAAGGAGTGATAAAAGGGGAGGAGAAAATGATGATGGAATTTCGCTGGAATGAGTATTGTTGAAAAATTTGAATAGTGAAACAAAGAGCGTTTTAAAGTTTTTTGAAGGAGTGTGACGGTGAAGGGGGGTGTAGTATCTGGGGAGTCTCTCTATAAACAAGGATGGAGAAAAGGCGTTTTTGGCTTTGTTTTTTTTGACAGGAGTCATTGTACAAAGTGGGGGCAAGGGGGTGCGCGCCCTTGTGTCTCTCTGTGTGTCCTGTGGTGAGAATTACCGGTGATGTTGCAGTTTTTCGGCGGGGCAAGTAGGGCGCTTCAGGGCACCCTGGCCCCTAAACTTTGGGCCCAACAGGGGGGGGGCCAAAGCCAATCAGGGTGATTTGGTTTTGTGGTTAACGCCATACAGTGGTAAAACAATGGGATAGAACTCAAGGCCTTTGTACCACCTAGACCCTCAACCCCCACCCTTACCTCTAGGGTAAGGAACTTATGAAAAAGTGCTAGGGAAAAAAAGGCTGAACGGTACTGTAGGACAATCTTCCCCACGGTAAACCCAAAACCAAACCCATCACGTCCAACCCCCCGCCTCAAGGCTGAATCACACAAAACCATCATGGGGACACGGCATGTTCATAAAAAACCTTATTAAATTTTTACAATCAAACAAATAGAGTTTACACTAAAACGGTTGCGCCGCCCTTCACGGCTCCCAAAACATCACCGTTTTTGTCACTAGCGGTTTTTTTTGGGGAAAAATATTTTTTAAGTAATGAGATGTGCCGGCTGATAATTTTAGTTTTCTCAAGGTTTATGTACCCAAAACGTGCTTTTAGGTCAACTCCTCTTCTTCTCAACAGAAGGCTATTTAAAGCAAAAATTCTTTAACCATAGCCTCTGAGGCACCATGTCTGCTTGAGGATGAGGGAGGGAAATGCCGGGAAAAGATGGAACCAGACGAATAGTGGGAATACAAGGCACGGCTGACAGAACACTGCCTATTCAGGTGTGAATTCACCTGTACCTTCCTGAAGAAGGGGGTAACAACCCTCAGACTTGTAGTTCAAGGTGTAAACCAGGGCAAATATTGTTGATCCCGAAAACGGGCCCTTCAACAATTACAACAATAACAAGGTAGAAAGGTTACCTTCATTTACCTATCTTCGTGAAATTTTTGTTATTGGACAAAAACCCCGATTTCGAGGGCCGAAACTTAGTCCCCCTGATAGTTTTGATGTGTTTTGCATTTTAACTGGCTCTCGTTTTGTGGAAATCAATGTTTTTTTTAAGTATGGTGTGTGTGGGGGGGGGCAACCGCCCCTCCAGGTCCGCCCCGCAAACATTGTATGCTTCACACTGCCATATTATGGGTAATTTTTTGTTTTACTTATACTCTGTTACTAAAAAACCCAAACCCCCCCTCTAACCTAACCAAACTTAAAACCCAAACTGATTTAACCTAACTTAAATTTCTGGCGAAATAAAGGTAGATTTTCGGTACAGTGTAATGCCAATTTTCAATTGCACCATGGGGAAAGGGCTCAAAAAACTCAGAATGAAAAAAGCACAGATGGTGTGGTAAAAGCCCTAGGATTTTTCAAACCCACTACCAAATAATACCAATATTTTACGCAAAATTTTCCCCAAAGTCTAAACACATACAGAAAAAGCAACAAAGGTACCTACAACATTAAATCTAAGTATATGTCATAGTAGTAATATTAGAATACAAACGTTGGGGCATCCTGCATTTATGATTTATGACCCATTTTGGTTACCCTGTCCCCTTACATTTTTACTAGTATGATTTTTCATTCACATTTCCCGCACAGTGAAAATTTGTATTTAGGTACATGCTCATAATCATTTGATTTCCCCTACAAATCCTTTTCTTTAATAACTTTTGCTAAATTTACAAAAAAATAATTTCCTTCAAAAACCCAGATATATTTTTTTTTCCTCAAACCTCAACCTCAAACCTCAAACCTCCTTGTAAAATAGGGGTGCGTCTTATGCAGAGGTGCGTCTTATGCGCCAGCAAATATGGGTAAATCTTTTCAAGAGTGGAGCAACAAGACGCCTCCCGAACTAAATTGGCCCACCCCCTCTTTTTATATTCTCTTACTGTCTCCTTTATAGGGACTGGCAACAAATCGGCTTTTTGTTACTTCTTTTTTTTTTGCTCTTGGCCAGTCTTTTGTGATGTTAAAAAGAAAAGAAAAAAAGACGCCACAGGACACCTAACTTCTTAGAAGCTGTTTTAGCAATAGATAAGATATGAGATTTCCAGTTCGGATTTTTAGTAAGGGATAACCAAGAATGTTCATTGTAGGAGATAGTTGAGTGTCATTGAAGAAGAGGGGATAGTTATCTGATAGTTTTGTCATGTAGATAAGTGAAAAATTTGGGTTTTCGAGGCATAGAACAAAACAAGGTTTGCTTTGCCCCAATCAGAAATTATAGAAAGATCAGAAGTTAGGCACTCAGTGGCATCTCTCCATGATTAACTCAGTTCCAGTTGAGTTGGACGTCTAATGAACGACCTTGAAAAATGCAGGGTAGAATCATCAGCGTAGGAGTGGATAGGGCTTTGATTGATTGATTGATTTTATGCCAAAAAAAAGGTGAATGTGCCAGACATCAGAGGTCATATGGCATGATAGGCTTTGAGTTAGACTTAGAAGATCATTAATGAATAATAGAAAGGGAGTGGGTGATAGGACAAAACCCTGAGGAACACCACTATTGATAGACTTAGGAGAAGAACAATGTCCGTCTACAGTAGCTGCAATAGAACGGTTTGAAAGGAAACTTAAGATGAAGGTACAGAGAGAAGGATAGAAACCGAATGAGGGTAGTTTGGAAATTAAAAATTTGTGCCAGACTATCAAAAGCTTTTGATATGTCAAGGGCAACAGCAAAAGTTTCACCGAAACCCCTAAAGGGGGATGACCAAGATTCATTTAGGAAAGATAGAAGATCGCCATAGATCGCCCTTTACGGAAACCGTACTGACGATCAGATAGAAGATTGTGAGCAGATAGATGCTTAAGAATCTTCTTATTAAGTATAGATTCAAAAACTTTAGAAAGGCAGGAAGTCAAAGCTATTGGACGGTAGTTTGAAGGATTAGAACGGTCACCCTTCTTAGGAAGAGGTTGGATGTGAGCAAACTTCCAGCAAGAAGGAAAGGTGGAAGTAGATAAACAAAGATGGAAAAGTTTGACTAGGCAAGGTGCAAGCACAAAAGCACTGTTTTTGAGAACAATAGGAGGGACTCCATTTTTTTTATTATCAAGCCCAGGGTCACAATCTTCTAAGCCTTCTGAGGATCTAGGCCAGAAAGGGCAAAGAAAACATCATTATGAAGGATCTTAATAACAGGCATAATATAGTCAGAGGGTGGAGGAGAAGGAGGAACAAGCCCTTCATCAACCAGAGTGGAATTTTCAGTAAAGGTTTGAGCAAAGAGTTCAGCTTTAGAAATAGATGAGACAGCTGTAGAGCCATCTGGGTGAAGCCTAGGAGGGAAAGATGCAGAAGAAAAATTGTTAGAGATGTTATTAGCTAGATGCCAGAAGTCACGAGAGAAATTTGATTCAGAAAGATTTTGACATATTCTATGAATGAAGGAGTTTTTGGTAAGTTGAGGTAGAGATTCGGCATGATAAGGGGCAGAAATATAAAGGGCATGAGTTACAGATGGATGGTTACGGTACCGTCTGTAAGCTGCCTCTATCTTGGACAGCATGAGAACAAGCAGAGTTAAACCAAGGTAGACGGACTTTAGGATTAGAAAAAGTGTGTGGAATGTATGCCTCCATGCCAGAGACAATGACGTCAGTTATGCGCTCTGCACAAAGAGATGGGTCTCTGACATGGAAGCAATAATAATTCCATGGAAAATCTGAGTAGTACTGTCTTAGGTCCTCCCACTTAGCTGAGTTGAAATGGCAGAAGCACCTCCGGTTAGGTGGGTCCCGAGGTGGCACCGGAGCGATAGGACAGGTTACAGAAATGAGATTGTGATCGGAGGAACCCAACGGAGAGAATAGTTTCACAGAGTAAGCAGAAGGGTTAGTAGTTAGGAAAAGATCAAGAATGTTGGGTGTGTCTCCAAGGCGGTCAGAAATACGGGTAGGTTGCTGCACCAGCTGCTCTAGGTCTTGGAGGATAGAAAAGTTGTAGGCTTTTTCACCAGGTTGGTCAGTGAAAGAAGATGATAGCCAAAGCTGGTGGTGAACATTAAGATCCCCAAGAATCGACATTTCTGCAAAAGGAAAATGAGATGAGATGTGCTCCACTTTTGATGTTAACCCTTTCACGTCACCATTGTCATTTACTTTTTGTTGTCCGTCGTAAACCCATTGTCACCCGAAATGTCACGCGCGGGAAAAAAGTTGTACTTCCACCGCGTCTAGAAACTAAACTATCAAAGGTATCGAGTTCAATTATGTTTAGTTTTTAATCTAAGATCATTTCCTATATCATACAATGTTAAAAAATACCCTAGCGTGAAAATAACTTACAAAGCCTCAAGTTAGAAGTGAAAAAAAAAAAAAATAACACCTTGTGGCAAAAAATAATATGCCAAAAATCAACTTATCATCATAGAAGATTTTTCTACATTCCATGACATAGCTGAATAAATTTCCTTTCCAATGAAGTATAATATATTGTAATTCGCTCAAAAATAGAGCCATACAACGAAGTGAAAGATAGCGTAGTTTTTTTTTTTAATAAATATATTGTATAATATAATATTATATAATATTATATTATACAAAATATGTTTTAATATAATATATTGTAATTCGCTCCAGCGGTCAAGTGAATCTCACGTCAACCGCGCGCTTTTTAAGATTTTTAATAAATATTTTAAAATATTATTTTTGGATGACGCTCAAAGACGTCATTTGTACGTATGGCCTACACGTACCGGATGACGCTCAAAGATGTCATTTGTACGTATGGCCTACACGTACCGGATGACGCTCAAAGACATCATTTGTACGTTAAAGGGTTAAATAGTCGAAGAATTTTACATAGTCCGAGGAGTTAGGGGCGAGATATACAGCACAGATAAATCTAGTAAGAGAGTGACATTGAAGTCGAAGCCAGTGGTTGAAAATTCGGAAGATTCAAGACTGTGGGCACGAGAGCAAGTGATGTCGTTGCGCACATATACGCAACAGCCAGCTTTGCATTTAAAATGAGAATAGAGACAGTAAGAGGAAACAGAAAAGAGACTGCTGTCAGTCCTCACAGACAGCTGGGTTTCGGTGAGGAAAAGAAGATGAGGTTTAAAGGAGGAGAGACAATGTTCCACAGATTGAAAGTTAAATTTAAGGCCGAGAATGTTGCAGAAGTTTAAGGAGAGAAAGTTAGAGGAAGTATCAAGACACCTCAAATCGTCACCGTTAAGGGGAGAGTCCGCCGTGAATTTTAAATTGCATCTACGGTCATGAATAATTTATATGTTGTGTATATTAGTATCCTTGTTATCACATGAAAATTTCAAGCTGATCAGATGAAAGGAAAAATTTGAAAAAATTCAAGAGCCTATTTTTGTTGGTTTTTGATGAAATTTTGAATTGCATCTTCTCAGCCATTTTTTGACTGATTTCCTTGTGACATGAGCATATGATAATTCATTGTTATTCTAACAATTTGTTCTGAGAATATTTTGAAAATTGTTTTCGAATTTTTTTTTTTTAATTGTTAAAAAAAAAAAAAAAAAAAAATGAAAATTTTAAGGATAATTTTCCCATATATCAAAACTGAGACTTAAAAACAAAAATTTTCTCATAACAGATTTTTCTACGATATTTGATTCTGTGTGTCCTAAAGTTTCGTGAAAATCGTGCCAAAAATAAAAGAGGAGATGAATTTTATGTTCATTTTATACTAGTTTTGAGAAAAACGCGTTTGAAGTTTTACTAAAGTTTCTGCGCTCCAGTGAAGGTACTATACTGTAAATGCTACTTGCATATGAATTTTATGGGATCAGTAATCACATATCAATGCATGCATAAAAGGATCTGCACCTTGTCCCCCCTTATAAATCAATCAATCATTGGGGGCATACGCCGGGGGGCGCATCACCTCGCCCACCCTACGACGCCACTCCCGGGGGTCACCATGCGCGAGTTCCCATGCAGGCTCCTTTCCCATACCAAGCAGCTCTCGACAAGAAACATCGACTTGCCCCAGCCACGAGCCTTGTGGGCGCCCCCTTGGCCTCCTCCACGCCGGATTGTCTCTTACAGATACAACCCGATAGGAAGGATCGGTTTCAGGGTAGCGTGCCACATGCCCATATAGCTGAAGTTGGCGCTGACGGACTATGCAGGTAATAGGCCTCGATTCAGTCTCACGGTGCAATCGCTGATTTGACACGTAATCATCCCAGCGATACCCCATGATTCTGCAAAGACACTTATTACCAAAGGCATTGATTCGTCTCTTCAAGTCACTATTTAGTGTCCATGTCTCACAACCATAGAGTAGGACAGGGATCAGAAGCGACTTGAAGATTCGGATCTTTGTCCTTCTGCACAGGTACCGACAATGCCAAATACTCCCGCTGAGCGAGTCCATAACACCGTGGGCTATGCCAATCCGCCGTAAGACTTCTTGACGTGACCCGCCGTCATTATGGACTGCGCTACCAAGGTATGTAAAACTTTCCAAGATCTCAATGTCCTCGCCACACGCATGAACAGACTGTACTGCTTCATCTAGTAAGTCTCCAAATACCTGGACCTTGGTCTTGAGCCAGGAGACCTCAAGTCCCAAAGGCTTTGCCTCCTCGTGCAGCGCCTCGAGAGCCATCACCAGGACCTCCAGCGGCTCAGCAAAGATTACTGCATCATCGGCAAAAACAAGATCAGTGATCTTCATGTTGCCGACGGATGCTCCACAATCACTCTGATCTACAACCTTGTCCAATACCCAGTCCATACAAGCGTTGAAAAGTGATGGGGCAAGGACGCACCCTTGCCTCACTCCTGTATTCACAGGGAAGCTGGATACACCTGCCCCACCAATCAATACCTTATAAAGGTATTGATTAATCGCTCAAAGGCGAGGGTGCCAGGGCCCGCCACGCCCCTCATTGTTGCAAGGTTCGATCAAAATTCACCAAGTGCATAGCTTTCGGTTGGAATTCCTTTCTCTGTCTTCCTCTTCTTGTTTAATGTCTTCTTCGGTGTAATTCTTCTCTTTTCTCTCTTTTCTAGTCTTTTTGGGATGTATACATTTGTTCCAAAAAATTTTGTGAACAGGTTGCACTTTTCGTATCCAAAATTGTTCCAGAATTGTTACCTGGGTAACAAACTTCACCCTGAAGATTGCAGTTTTTTTTTTTTTTTAAAGGCTTAGTTTTACGTGTATGGTAAAATTATAATAAAAAAAAAAAAAAAAAAAATTTTTACAAGTTTTTAAAGTTTAAATGCCCCTCGTTATGGCCAGTTAAAAAAATGTCCGACTGAAAAAAATTCCACCATTCGAAAGCCAAAGGATAGGGTGTTGCCATAGACCATATAACTCAAATTCGTATATTAAATTTTTTTTTTCATATTGTCACGGCGGACTCTCCCCTTAAGTCGGTCCAACCTGGTAACATTTATGGTCCCCTCCCCAGTTAGGGACTCCGAGGCAGGGTTGTTTGTAGCCATAATTTATAATTTTGAGTGAAGAGAGTGTAGGGATGTAAGCTCCATTAAGTGTAGTGTGAGTAGTAAGAGGAGATGTCTTTAGAGTGCAGGCTGCAGCTACTCTATTGTGTATCTGAGACACTAAGGGATATTGTAATGCATAAAATCACCGGAACCGCTATACCAAGCGGTACATACCCTTTGGCGTAGTCGGTTAACGCGCATGTGGTTGACGTGCAAAATCTGGTGAGAGCGTAGGTTCGAATCCTCCCCGGGCAAGGAAAAAGGAAATGATTTATTTCCTAATTATGATTACCAGCCTGAGTCATAAGAACATAAGAATATAAGAAAATAAGGAAGCTACAAGAGGCCGTGAGACCTACACAAGGTAGTTGCTGTTACTTAACACTACCTAAATCCACCTTTCATCCCCATCCATGAATTTATCTAGCCTCCCCTTAAAGCTCTCTAATGACTCCGCACTAACTACCTGTCTACTGAGTTCATTCCAATCATTTAACACCCTATTTGTGAACCAGTTTTTCCCTATTTCTTTTTTAAATCTACGCTCTTCCAGCTTGAATCCGTTACTTCTTGTTCTACCCTGGTTAATGTCAGGTGTCTGTTAGAAGGACATACTGATGGGATTTCAAAAGGTAACTGTGGCCCAGGGCAATGTTAAGCCACTGTCGGGCCCAGCTGTAACCCCCATGGATGCATTACATGGCTCCATTATACGGCCACATGCAAGTCTCTATCAACAGGGCACTAACAAATCTCCCCCTTGACCAAGACTGCCCCTTCAGGAATCCCCCTCAGAATATCACAACAGCAAACAAGAGTAAGAGAAGAGAGAAGATAGAAGGAAAATAAGAAGTAAGAAGACCCTTCCCCGCCCCATGACTATATGGACAGAGAGGACACGGGAAATTTCAATAAGTCTGCAGCACCCCCTCAACCCCTGTAAGTACCTCCCCGGGAGTATTTTACCATGGCAGCAGGTGTCTGACTGCCTATTCCCTATGAAATGCTATTAGAGATTTATATTTTCAAGTCCAGCGAAAAGCATCTAAGTTAGATCCTACAATTGCAGGACCTTACAGGGTCATTACCATTGAGCATGGAATAAAATAATTATACAACACATTCTCATATTCTTACCATTCCGACTTTCGCGCATTATCTCCTAGAGGTTCACGCTGCTTCATACACTTTTTTTGTGTGTATGTGCCTATAGCGCCGTTCGGCAGTAACCTCCAGGGGTCGGATGGTAGGCCCTGGAAGTTCACTCGAGGGCTGTGATGGTTGGCCCTCGCCCGTGGTGGCGCAGGCAGCATTTTTATAAGAGTTAATGGGCAGCATGTGGGTGTTCTTAGGCTACTCGATGGTGCAGAGATAGATTTAAAGTGGATTTTACAGCCATCATCAAGAAACAAACTCGGGTCACCGAGAACGCCACGTTGTTGAACGTTGTTGTTGTTTTAGGGCTGCGAGGATCCCTTGGGGAACACTATGAGCCCTGTCAAGTTGGGTCAGGTTACGTTACTAATATCCATGTACACTGGTACCTTGACTTACGAGTTTTCCGAGTTACGAGCAGACGCTCGGTCGATTTTTTGCTGAGTTGCGAGCCAAAATCCGAGTTACGAGCGAGCTTCAGATACGCCGCCGCCAGTTGACGCAGCGGACGCTACAACATCCGCCTATCATCCCGCGTATCACGTATAATTTCAGCAATTAAGTTCAGCGATAAAGTGTAGCATTAAGAGTGTAGCGAGTAAGTTAAGTTAAGAGATTAAGCGATAGAGGTTAAGAGGAACGAAAGCAACCGAAAAAGCACAAAACGAACTCCTCCAATCTCCTCAACCTCCGCCAGCATCTTCCGTTAGCCCAAGTCATCTGATCTCCAAGGTAAATACACTTTATAAAACCAGTTTATTTCTTTACATTCTCTTTTATTATGTTTTTATACAATATTTGTCATTTATAAATACATTTTTCTTATTTAAGAACACGTAACAAAAAATTGGGGTGTTTTTTGGGGGGCTAGAACGGATAAATGGTATTTCAATTAATTTCAATGGGGAAAATTGATTTGATATACGAGCAAATTGAGTTACAAGCTCGATCAATGAACGAATTAAACTCGTAAGCCAAGGTACCAAGGTATCTATCTCTAACAATTTTTCTTCTTCATCTTTCCCTCCTATGCTTCACCCAGATGGCTCCACAGCTGTCTCATCTACTTCTAAAGCTGAACTCTTCGCTCAAACCTTTGCTAAAAATTCCACTCTGGTTGATGAAGGGCTTGTTCCTCCTTCTCCTCCACCCTCTGACTATACTATGCCTGTCATTAAGATCCTTCGGAATGATGTTTTCTTTGCCCTTTCTGGCCTAGATCCTCGGAAGGCTTACGGTCCTGATGGAGTCCCTCCTATTGTTCTCAAAAACTGTGCTTCTGTGCTTGCACCTTGCCTGGTCAAACTTTTCCGTCTTTGTCTATCTACTTCCACCTTTCCTTCTTGCTGGAAGTTTGCTCACATCCAACCTGTTCCTAAGAAGGGTGACCGTTCTAATCCTCCAAACTACCGTCCAATAGCTTTGACTTCCTGCCTTTCTAAAGTTTTTGAATCTATACTTAATAAGAAGATTCTTAAGCATCTATCTGCTCACAATCTTCTATCTGATCGTCAGTACGGTTTCCGTAAATGGCGATCTACTGGCGATCTTCTAGCTTTCCTAACTGAATCTTGGTCATCTTCCTTTAGGGGTTTCGGTGAAACTTTTACTGTTGCCCTTGACATATCAAAAGCTTTTGATAGAGTCTGGCACAAATCTTTAATTTCCAAACTACCCTCATTCAGTTTCTATCCTTCTCTCTGTACCTTCATCTTAAGTTTCCTTTCAAACCGTTCTATGCAGAGCCTACTGTAGACGGACATTGTTCTTCTCCTAAATCTATCAATAGTGTGTTTCCCCAGGGTTCTGTCCTATCACCCACTCTCTTTCTATTATTCATTAATGATCTTCTAAGTCTAACTCAAAGCCCTATCCACTCCTACGCTGATGATTCTACCCTGCATTTTTCAACGTCGTTTATTAGACGTCCAACTCAACAGGAACTAAGTGATTCACGGAGTGATGCCACCGAGCGCCTAACTTCTGATCTTTCTATAATTTCTGATTGGGGCAAAGCAAACCTTGTTTTGTTCAATGCCTCAAAAACACAATTTCTTCACCTATCTACTCGACAAAACCTACCAGATAACTATCCCCTCTTCTTCAATGACACTCAACTGTCTCCTTCTTCTACAATGAACATTCTAGGACTATCCTTTACTAAAAATCTGAACTGGAAATCTCACATCTCATCTCTTGCTAAGACAGCTTCTAAGAAGTTAGGTGTCCTGTGGTGTCTGCGTCCTTTTTTTCCTCCCTCCCAATTGCTTGCTCTCTACAGGGGCCTTCTCCGCCCATGTATGGAGTATGTCTCACATGTTTGGGGAGGATCCACTCATACAGCTCTCCTAAACAAGGTTGAGTCAAAAGCTTTTCGTCTCATCAACTCCTCTCCTCTGACTGACTGTCTTCAATCTTTAAATCACCGCCGCAATGTTGCTTCTCTCGCTCTCTTCTACCGTTATTTTCATGCTCACTGCTCTTCTGAACTTGCTAACTGCATGCCTCCACCCCTCCCACGGCCTCGCTGCACAAGACTTTCTACTCATTCTCATCCCTATTCTGTCCATCTTCCTAATGCAAGAGTTAATCAGTATCTTTACTCTTTCATCCCTTTCACTGGTAAACTCTGGAACTCTCTTCCTGTTTCTATTTTTCCACCTTCCTATGACTTAAATCTTTTCAAGAGAAGAGTGACAAGACACTTCCCGAACTAAATTGCCCCACCCCCTTCTTTATTCTCTTACTGTTTTCTTTATAGGGACTGGCAACTAAGTGGGCTTTGTGTTACCTCTTTTTGTTGTGCCCTTGGCCAGCCCTTTGTGATGTAAAAAAAAGAAGAAAAAAGAATGAAAAATAAGAAGAAAAAAAAAGAAAAAAAAGCCACACACCATCATATCCGACAACGGGTCAGAATATAACAGTAAAATCTCGGAAGAACTTTGTAAAATATTTAAGGTGAATAATGTCAAGGTAAAATTTCCAGACCACAGAGGAATGTTGTAGTAAAACGATTGAACCGAAAAGTAATAGATTGTCTCCGTAGTTTAATAAACCCTTTCAGCATTACAAGGGATACTTTAATACCTCATGTGAAATGTGCCATCGACTTCCAGGTCAACTCAGCCATGGGGGACACTCCTCATCATGTCCTTTTTGGAGACGATAAATTCTTACCATTCAATTTATTTACTGAAACGCCCAAGGAGACTTACAATTATGATAGTTATGACATACTGGTTCATAAGTTTTATTTTATACAGAAAAATAAAAAAAATACTAAATAAATAATATTAATAAGAACATACATGACATTAATCAATAATTAATAAGGCATACATGCAGGAGTATAGAGCACCATGAAGGCACAACAATATTAACAGTCTAAACCTACCAAGTGTACGTATTGGAAAAAGATAATTCTATTTTGAAAAATAGAGTGGACGAACTAAACAGAAAACAGGACGATGAAAAGGTTGAGCAAATGCATGCTGAAATGTACTCTGTACACAAGAAATGGAAAATGACACAAGAGGAAATGAAAGATGAAAGAAAGACATGGAAGATAGAACAGCAAAAAGAACAAGACAGCTTACGACAGATAATAGAAGATCAAGAAAATGAAAAGAAAAATCTGACCAAAGAAGTAGTCAAAGTGATAAAAAAAAAGGAACATTTAGTAAGAGATACGGTAGACAAAAAGAAATGTGTCATAATTTTTGGTTTGAAGGAAAAAGTGCTGCCCAAGAAAAACTTGAGAGAAGAGGAAGAAAAGAAAGTGTCAAAAGAAATATTTAAAGTAGTAGAAGAAAATACGGAGGTAGAAGAAGAAATAGAAGAGATACATAGGTTAGGAAAATATGAAGAGGGAGGGGCCCGCCCCTTGAAAGTTAAGTTTAGGTCACAAAATACAGCACTAGATATATTGTCTAAGGCATGGAAACTGGCAAAGACAGAAGAATATAAGAAAATATGGATAAGAAAAGATATGAATGAGGAAGAAAGAGCCAGTCTGAATGTACTGTTTAAAGAAGCCAAAGCAACTGAGGACGGAAGAGGAAAAACAGAAATTCTATTGGAGAGTTTTAGACCAAAAACTGAAGAAGTGGTATCTAAAAGAAAATGAGTAAGAGAAGACAGTCCAAAGGAAAATGAAATAGGATGGCAGGTATCGTATACAAATATAAATGGGCTAGAGTCAACATTAACAGAAATAAACGATTACCTGAGAGCCAAGAAACCAGACATATTAGGTCTAGTAGAAACGAAGCTGAGTGATTCTGAGGATGTGCCAGTTGGGGAGGGTCAATATAATGTATGGAGGAGAAACAGAAACCAGAAAAAGGGAGGTGGTGTAATGGTGTTAACAAGGAAGGATGTGGTAGTAGGAAATGTGGAGAAAGGAGAAGGAATGGCCGAGGTATTGAAGGTAGAGTTGGTGATGAAAAAAGGAAGAATAAGAGACTTAGTAATCGTATACGTTCCACCTAAGACAAATTCCTGGGGGGGAGAAGAGTACGGAGACATGATAAGAGACACAAGCAAATGTTTAAAGAATACGATGGAAAATAGTGAGAACATAATTTTGATGGGTGATTTTAACTGCAAAGAAGTTTGCTGGGAAGAATGGTATACTGAAGGAGGAGAAAACTCATGGGGTGGTATATTGTTGGATTTGGTAATGAATAACATCATGACTCACTGGATTAAAGAGAACACAAGATTCAGAGGTAGCGAAGAACCATCAAGACTAGACCTACTATTAATGAAAGAACTGGAAGTAATTAGTATAGTGAATTATCAGTGCCCACTTGGAAAGAGCGACCTTGTACTTATTGAATTTTAAATAAATGATAGCAAAAAGGAGGGGAGAAAAGAAGAACATAAAAAAGGAAGATATAATTATGGAAAAGCAGACTTTGACGGATTAAGAACATTCTTCGGAGAGACAGACTGGAGTGATTTCTATGCAGCAACGAGTACCCAGAAAAAATGGGATGAGTTCATCCGAATTTACACCGAAGGAATAAATAGTTATGTTCCAAGGATAGTTATCAGAGAAAAAAAAAAAAATGAATGGTTTAACAGAAAATGTGAATTAGCAAGACTAGAAAGAGAAAAAACATGGAATAGTTGGAGGAAAAAAGGTGGCAGCAACCTTTGGGAGAAGTACAAAACAACTAGAAATGAGTATGTAAGAAGGGAAGAAAGTAACTATGAGAGGAATATAATAGAAAAATGTAGGAATGAACCGAAACTTTTCTATAGATATATTAATGGAAAAATGAAAAACAAGGAAGGAATAGATAAGCTGAAGGTAGAAGGCATAGTGTATGAAGATGCATTACAACAGGCCGAGGTGATGAATAAGTGCTTACAGACTGTATTTACAAGAGAAAGTGAATTTAAAACGAAAAATATAATAGCAAAAGAAAATATAATGTATAATGTATAATATAATGTATAATGTATAATATAATGTATAATGTATAATATAATGACATAAAAGTAGACGTAATAGAAGTAAAAAGGCTAATGGAAAGTCAAGATGTGAGAAAAGCCCCGGGTCCAGGTGGAGTGTCGAACTGGATAATGAAAGAATGCAGTAACCAACTAGCAGGAAAATTACATAGTGTAATTGAGAGTTCACTCAAGGAGAGCAGAGTCCCGCTTGATTGGAAAAGAGCAAATATTGTGCCAATTCACAAAGGAGGTGACAAAGAAGAACCACTAAATTACAGGCCAATATCATTAACAAGTGTAGTGGCAAAAATGTGTGAAAAAATTGTGAAGGACAGATGGTTGAAATATTTGGAAGAGACCAACACACTTGCAGGTGGCCAGTTTGGATTTAGAGGAGGAATGTCATGTACAACAAATTTATTGAGCTTTTACTCGAGAGTGATCGATGTGACACAGGAAAGAGAAGGGTGGGTCGATTGCATTTACTGGACCTAAAGAGGCATTTGACAAGGTACCTCATAAGAGACTGCTCTGGAAGCTAAAACATGTAGGAGGATTGAAGGGTGGTTTGCTGAAGTGGATGGAAGACTTTTTGAGCAATAGAGAGATGAGAACAGTAATAAAAGATCAGAAGTCAGAATGGTGCAGTGTGATAAGTGGAGTTCCTCAAGGATCAGTATTGGCCCCAGTGATGTTCTTGGTTATGTAAATGATATAGGCAGAAGGAGTAAACAGGTTTATATGAGTTTATTCGCTGATGAGCTAAATTACTAGAAAAGTAGAAGTAAAGAGGACTGTGAGGATTTTACAAAGATCTAGATAGATTTTCAGATGGAGTCAAATATGGGAAATGGAGTTAATGCAAAAAAGTGTAAAGTGATGAAATGGGCAGTAGCAAAAAGAGACAGAGAGGAAAGTATTCGATCGGAAAACGAATGGATAACAAAACAAAGGTCGAAAAGAATCTGGGAGTATGGATTAAGGACAATTTGTCACCAGAGAAGCATATAAACAAGAATCACAGGAGATACATACCAGTTGCTGAGGAATATAAGAATGGCATTCAAATATCTGATGAAGAGATGATCAAGAATTGATAACATCTCTGATTCGACCAAGGTTGGAATATGCGGCAGTGATTTGCGTCACCACATAAAAAGAAGGATATAAGGAAGATGAGAGAATACAAAGAGCAGCCACAAAATGGCTCCAAGCTGAGAGATTTAACATATGAAAAAAGACTTTCAAGACTAAAACTCCCAACACTTGAGAAAAGAAGAGAAAGGGGAGATTTTATAGCAGTGTACAGAGCATCAATGGGTCTGGAAAAAATTGATAGAAATGATCTGTTTGTGTGGGATGACAGAAGTACAAGAGGTCATGAGAAGAAATTGAAAGGAAACATGCAAGAGGGATATAAAAAAATACAGCTTCCCGTATAGAAGCATAGAAGCCTGGAACAACCTTGATGCAAAAGTGATTAATGCAAGAAGTATTCAGGACTTCAAAGGCAAACTGGATAATAGTAGATTTGGAGACGGGACAGTACGAGCATAGCTCTTTTCCTGTATGTTACAACTAGGTAAATACAACTAGGTAAATACATGCAAGATGGAAATCTAGTTATGGCACGACTCCATGTTCCTTCATGAATAAGTAACAAATTATCACCAAAGTTACCGGCCAGCACAGAATAATATTCTTTATATTTATATAAATAAAAACAGGGAGGAAACAAGTTTAAGATTCAGGACATACACACTAGTAAAATATGCATACATCATTTAGATGTCCTCAAACCGGCCAACATGGCTATAGATGAAAAAAAAACCAGTACACCACCATCTCAGGAAAACTTAGATAAGGACACAAATGAATCACATCTGTGGAAATTATCCACTAAAACCGCTCTCTAATCGGGAGAATGGTATGTATATATTATTATAGAATTGGGTATAAATTAAGATACATTAAATATAGTAATATAATTCTGGTGGTATTCACTGGTACCACGATTAATCAAAGAGTTAACATAATATAAGAATTGTGAGGAAAATATTGGAACCTCCCACGTATAGGAGTAAACATTATTGGAACTTCCACGTGTCAGCCGTCTCCAGCTGACTTGATAAGGATTTTCAGCCAAGATCATTCACGCATTAAACCCTACACAATTAAGGTGTAGCGACTCTCTTGATTGTACACTAAGGTATAGTCACGCTCATCTTAATATGATTGAGCCAGCATAACCGATCAATCGGTTAAAGCATGGACAAAGTGGTAAAAACACCACAACGTACGTGCCGCGCCAGGTAACTGAAAAAGTTACCATCGGCCTACCACCATCGCCGCCATTACGTGCACCTACAACAATTACCAGCGCCCTTAGCCGCCCTACAGCGACTACCACCACTCCCTCAAATAATAATCAAGCCTTCAAATCATCAACCCATCTACCACTGCTGAGAATACCTTAGTTAGCGTCTAAATAGGGTATCATTGCAGTCTAGGTAGTTCTTGGGTTAATAGCAAGGTGAGTTCACATCAATTATTACTATAATTTCAACAACATCCATAACGAAGAAAATTTCTTAGTCACTGTCAAAGACTAAGGCTAACTAACTCTGATGACGTCTTACTAGTTTGCCATATAATTACTTCTGCAAAACGAATTTTATAAATATAAAGAAAACATGCTAGATGAGTGTTGATATTACCTCATTATTACAGGTAAAATGTGTATTGTATATTGTCTGTTGTTAGCTACCTTAGTGATGGCATGGGACCCTGTGCATCCTGGAGCCTCGTATGTCAGGTAGGTAACCTGATTATTGTTGATGAATGACAGTCCTACTGAACTTTGAAATCGTAACCCACATACAATCAACCCTCGATTTAACGGACTAAAAGGGGGGAGAAGTGGTCCATTAAAGCCGATTGTCCGTTAGAGCGAGGGTATTTTCCCAAGGGTGTGAAAATATAGGAAAAACACAGGAAAAATTGTGAAATAAATGAGAAATAATCACAAACACAACCAGACCGTGTAGCTATGTTGGGAGGTAAACAGAGACTGGCGCTACATGCTGGATTTGGTACGCTCCTAAACGCTGTGAAATAAATGAGAAATAATCACAAACACAACCAGACTTCTTCTTCTTTCTAGGTGGGGAGCTAAACCACGGTTTTCAGTCGCAGTTCAAAGCCTATTTTCCGGCTGGCTCCCTGAGGGCTTGTAGGATTAGGCCCTAACTCTCTGCTCTTTTTACCCAAGCCTTTTCTAGAAATACTTTAACCCCTTCAATGATTCTTCTATTGGTGTCCTGTACCCTACTCAAACCTAAAAGAAATTCCATTATCCCATCTATGTTCCCCTCTGCCACTCTATCCCACTGATCCACGCCTACCTCCCGTGCCACTATTGCTATAAGCCGCTCTCTTTCCTCATCATACCTTGGACACATTAATACCAGGTGATCTACAGTTTCATCTAGTCTACCCATACACATTTGACATATCTTGCTTCCTTCGTTTGCCCATCTATATGTTCTACTATTGACCTCCAGAGATTTTGTCCTTGCTTTAAATAATAAACCACTTCCCAAGCTACCATCATAAAAGACCTCACACTTTGGTGTGGTCTTCCCCTTGTACCAATTCAGAGAACTCTTACCCTCCATCCTCTGTCTCCACATCTCCCTGCCCTGCCTCTGAACTTGGTCATTCACCTTTCGCTTTAACTCCCCCTCACTAGACTGGTGTATCCTATCTGTGAAACCCTGTAACCCACACTTTAGACACAAATTAATCCGTGTAGCTATGTTGGGAGGTAAACAGTGACTGGCGCTACATCAGGGATTGGTACACTCGCCCACGACTGTTCAGGACTGGTATTAGGAGAGGTAGTAAGTATCCATGCTCGCTCATTACTGCTTGGTATGGTAAGAAATAACATTATTCTAGGTGTATGTTGACATATAATCGCATTTTAATGGCTATTATTCATACATATGAGTAAAGATATGAAAATACATGCAAGACACTCATCCACGCCTGGCAGCGCGGTCGCGGCAGCAGCAGCAGCAGCATCATGAAACATTATAATCACCCTAAAATGAGATAAAAAGGAAAAAAAAGTCTCCCGTAAAGTGATGAGTTATCCCTAAAATGTTGGTGCTTTCTCTCACCGTCTGGCTAAAGAAAGGTAAACAAATGATCACAACTAAATGAAACAAGGAAAAAAAAGAAAACTAAAGAAAGGGCTACAGAGTGGCAAAGCAGGAGATATGTGTGAGTTCGAGCTCGAGCTTGACAGACCTACAAAGCGATCCTAAGCAGAAGTCACAAGAAGAACAACAACAAGCCAAACACAGGCCGTGGCTGTCAAAGGTATTGCTTATTATCATGACTATTGCTCATTATTATATATATTATACAGTTGTGATGAGCTGTTCTATACACGTGTCACTATTTAGGTCAGTGTAGCACCGTGTCACCTTAAATAAGGGTGATATAATTAAGGTGTTGAGGTGACAGGGAGACAGTCTTGCAGCGACCACCCCATAACACTAATAATCACTATTTTAAACAATACACACCTTATACCACTAAATCACTAGCAACACAGGCTCCTTCCTTATACAGGAGAACCTCATTTAACCGGCATTTAAAACAACGGCAGCCTCAAAACAACGGCACTAATCGACCCAGGCATTAATTAGGTATAATTATTTCAAAAACTGAGAAAATCGGCAGAAATTTAGTTGGGCAAGGCTGTGGTCTACACAGACTCCCTCTCCTCACTCCAACTCCTCCTCTCCCGCCATCCACGATCCTCTACGTCCCTCATCCACACCATCCAGAGGGCCCTTCACCTTACCAATGAGGGGTGGGAGATCGCCTTCCAGTGGGTTCCCTCCCACGCTGGTATCCCAGGCAACGAGGTGGCTGATTCTGCTGCCAGGATGGCCTTAACAGATGTAAACACGACACCCTTCCCTCTGCCGCTCTCCACAGCCACACGCCTCATCTCCCTCATCTCACACACTCGGCGATGCCCTCTGCATCACCTCCATGGGCCAATACCGCAGTGACTCATCCACCCAGCCGTGGATACGGAAAAAGTCCCGCGTCCTGGATGTCACTCTCACCCGCCTCCGCCTGGGGCACACGACACTCACAGCTCACCTGCATCACCTCCGTCTGTCCCCTGACCCCCACTGCCCTTGGTGCATGAATTTTCCTGAGACTATTGAACACTTTCTGCTGCAGTGTCTGCGCTTCCACTCACACCGTGTAGTGCTACATTCTCAACTCCTCGCCCTGAACGTCACCACCTTCGACCTGCCCACCCTGCTAGCGGCAGCTGGCGTTCCCCCCTCTCGGCAACACGCCGTCATCCGCCTCACCTGTGCCTTCCTGAGGAAGACAGGTCAACTACCGCGCCTGTGATAGCATCATAGGACATCACCAGGGCTCATAGTGTTCCCCAAGGGATCCTCGCAGCCCTAAAACAACAACAACAACAACCTCCAGAAACCACAGTATTTATTGGGATTTTGGGCGATTCCATAAGAGTAACTCTCAAAACAACGGCAAAATGAGTTATCCGGCATGCGCTCCCCCCCGAGGGTGCCGGATAAACGAGGTTCTCCTGTATATCTTAATATCTGATACATCAAAACTCCTCAAAACCCAAGCATTCCAAAATAAAATGAGAAAATAATAAATTATGTTGAGTTGACAATTCAAGCCGGCGATAAGCGGTCTGGCATGCCATTCTTGCCCGCAAATTTGTCACGCAAAAGGAGTCTGTTAAATCCGAAGTCCATTAAACCGAGGTCCGCTAAATCGAGGGTCGACTGTATATGAGGCATTCCTAACCAGAGAGGGCTAAGGGACAAGATGAAAAAAAATGAGTTACATGTGCCAATGCCTTCTACCAGCCTTTGGTCATGGGATAAAACACTATAGATCCCTCTGGCTCGGTCTGAGGCTTGCTAAATTTCACCTTATAGTAAGGTAACAAAAAGCTGAAAATTCCTTGTAAGATCATGAGTGGATGACGCCGGACCAGAGGGAGCTAAGTCATCCCGCGTTGCTTCCAACCAATGGTGCGCTTTGCTCACCATGAGCACTAGCGGCACTCAGCCAATCATGCCACGGCTGCCACGTTCCCGGGGCCGGCAGTAGTCTATTGTTTCATCTTGGAAGACACACCCTGATTTTGGAAAGAAATTTCGAGGAAAAAACAAACAAAAAAAACAGACCACCAAAACTGTTGTCCAATATACAGTCATGTTCAAACAAGAACACACTCGCTATTCATTGTCTTCATTCAGCACTGCTCATCAGCCATTTTGATTTCCTAGCTTGTATGCGATAGTATAAGTAAATCCTCATGTTGGCTGGCCAAGGTTGGACGGCGGGAGTAAAAACAAACCCGACCGCGGCGGTGTGCAGCTGCGTGCCTGCCTGGCATGCCGATCAGCTGAGTCTGGCCTTGTCGTCCTGAGTGTAAACATCTCACATCCTCCTGTGCCTCACTACGTTGCCTGCCTCCTGTGCCTTACCACGTATTGTTTGAATTTTCCTGTAGGCGTGTAGTATTTATGATTGCTGCATGTACATAAGTGTACAAATGTTCATCTAATGTAACAAACAAAGTTCCTTATACACGGAATGGCTGTTGGCGCCTATCTGCCGAGGCGGAATGGCTCCCGCCAGTACCGCAGTAAACTTCACAGCGTGAAGACAGATTAGTTGATTTGAATGTCTAATGGTATTCAAAATACTTGTAACAGGCAAGTACTGATGTTACATCATATAAGAGGCTGAATTGAATAACTACCTAAGCTAACCTCCTACAACATTCGTCTTGGAAGACGCATGAGTGTTTTTCAGGGTATTTTTTAAGGAAATAAGTGCGTCTTATAAGCCGTAAAATACGGTAATCGTGGATTATTACTGTGCTATTTATTTTACAATTCACCATCATGGGTGATAGTGACATTGATGACCCTTCCCCATCATCTAGCCCTGACACCCCTGCATAAGAACGTGGTAGAAAGAAGGCGAGAAATGTTGATGAATAGAAAAAAGAGGTTTGCAAACGTAAAAACTTTGGCCGAAGCTGACGATACAGGTAACGCTTCAGATGTTGAGTTGCTCGATTACTGCAACTAGTAGTGGGGGAAGTTAGGGGGGAGGAGTGAGGTGGAAAAACTGCCTTGAATGGGATGACTATGAGAAATGTAAGACAGTTCGGTGATTTAAGAATATTATTAATAATTACGAATAAATGGTGCCTCGTGCCTCTGTCCTGTGTGAAACTTTAATACACCAAATTGAAGGATTTACCTGGAAGTCTTGGATGCCAAAGAGGAGTGTTGCCATGCAATAGTGTTGTACTTCTGAGTGTGGTGAGTATTCTAAACCTCATTATATCAATTATTTATGACTCTGTAGCAATAACTCATCGTACGTATTATTATTATGAGCAAGAAAACGCAATTAAATGATTTGTTGGGCGAATATTAAATGGTTTAACATAAATTTTGAGGTATAGATCTTTTTACCTGTCTTTTGGCAAAATAAAAAAAAAATAGCACAATTCTAAATATAACCTAATTATGAGGGTAATTAGTACATTATAATTAGTGTCCGTAAAAATTAAAATTCTATTTTTTTTTTTTAATGTACATCGATAGATTACTTCATAACAATTATTTTTTTCATATATAACATTATTCTGTATCTCTTGTAATTACAGAGATATCAATCCCCAAAATTTTCAAAACTTTAATTGCGTTTTCTGGCGTTTAACAATGATGTCCCTTAGCTCCCTCTCGTTCGGCATGTCTCATATGACTCATGGTATCACATACGATTGATATTGAAAAATAAAAAACTTAGTTAGAACATTACAAGGAATACAATCAACGATGTACTTTCAGACGAGCTGGAACAACTGTCCCATGAACATACAGTGGCTGCAAAAAAAATCTAGACAAAAAAAGCCCTAAAAAAATCTAGACACGTTTTTTGCGCTAACTTTAGATTCAATTTCCCGCCACCCAATTTGCTGGGCAATAATTTTCATAAAGCTGGCATCCTATCCTGCCTGCCTGGAGGTGAAAAAAACCATTCGCAGCCTATTAGTGGTCTGCAGGCTTTCACAGAGACAGGAACTGTGTTGCTTTGCTCCGCTGCCGTCCCCTCCATACTTTTAGGCTGTTTTGTGGATCAAATAACTGTTGTTCTCTGCACAACCATGGGTCGACAAAAGCTGATAAATGAAGTGAAAGTCCGTCCCTTAACCCTCTTAAAGCAAGGATGTTCTGTAATTCATGTAGCGACTGCTGTTGGGTTCACACGTCAAGTAATTTATGATCTGAAGCGGGCTGCTGCCACCCTACCTCTAGATGTTGTACCCCAAAGAAAAATCGGCAGTGGAAGGTAGAAATCAACCTCTTCAAGACTGACAAGCTACTCAGATGGGAGATTTTGGCCAATCCTTCTACCACAGCAGCTGCTTTGAAGAAAAAATACCATTCTCCTGATAAATGTTGCTATTAGGACAATTCAACACCGTCTTCACAACGATCTTGGTTTACCACGTCAACGAGCTGCTAAGAAACCTCTCCTCACCGCAGCAGTGAAGAAGAAGAGGATCGCCTTCTGCAAGAAATACCAAGATTGGACAACCGTACAGTGGGAACGTGTCATGTTTAGCAACGAATCTATGTTCAGGATGGTGCGAGAAGCTTCCAAAGTGGTGCGTCGCCCAAAAACTGTGTCACGCTATGACCCCAAATACACGATAAAGACAGTAAAACACCCCGATAGTGTGATGGTGTGCGGGTGTTGCAGTGGTGCTCTTGGTAGGGGTGGCTTGAATTTCCTCCCGAAACGTGAAACCATGAATGGAGCAAAATATTTTGAGGTGCTAAAGGACGATATGCTTAACTTTTACCATATCCATGGCAGTGAAACATTCATGCACGATGGAGCCCCTCCCCACAGAACAAAGCTGTGGCAAAATGGTTTCAATAGAACAATATCACCAGTGTTAGATTGGACTGGAAACTCACCTGATCTAAACCCAATAGAAAATGCCTGCCAAATAGTGAAAAACAAAGTGTGTGAGAGACAGCCTAGTAACTTCAGTGAGCTGACAGATGCCATAAAGAAAAGCTGGGTTATTGTGGACGTAGAGTATTTTGTAAAGCTAGCTCATTCTATGCCTTCTAGGATTAAGAAAGTGTTGAAATTCAAGGGAAATATGACGAAATATTGATTTGTGTGCCTTCAAAAATAAATGTGTTTTGAAATTTCAGGTTTGTATCAGTTTACCCCTTGAAGTGTGTACATTTCTATTCATGTCTAGATTTTTTTTGCAGGCACTGTACACATTTAAGTAACATTTCACTGTTATTAGACAGAGTGTCTATCAAGATCACCACGGTACAGAATGATAATATAGCTTTTTATACAAGATTTAAAATAGTCTTACCAAATTTGTGACAGGTCACATCAACATTCTTCACTATCCCGTAGTTTCTAAGAACAAGTTACAGTACCCTCCTGAGTTTGGCGCCTGCTTTCTTCCGAAGGTATAGCACTAAACTTGAGGATCGCGAAACTCGGGTATTGAAAACACTGTAAAAATGCTTATTTATTCCGTTGCGAGGTGTAACGTATTTTACGACTTATAAGACTCACTTTCTCCCCCAAAAAATACCCTGAAAATGCCCCGAGCCCCTTTCCACCCAGCAGTGAATGGGTACCGGGTGTTAGCCGGGGGTTTGTGACCCGCCTCCCGGGGTGGTGGCTTCGGCCAAAACTAGAGGACAGGAGAGGAGTAGAGGCGAGGACCTACGAGCTTGAGCTTGAGTTGGGAGTCACCCAGCTGATGCTACGGTGAAGCCTTTGGTCCGGCGTTCTCCCACACACGTATTCTGTTGGGAGAGAAGCAAAAGGGGGAAGCAAAACTAGGTGTTTCATTTTCCCCTCATTCCTCTCTCTGCATCACATTCACACGGGGTCCCCCCTCACTGAGGGGCCCCCTGCCTCTCATTCTCTCGCATGCGTGCTCTCCAAGAATTCTCCAAGCATTCTTTTACACTTTCAGCCACACGACTGTTACTCCTCCACTCAGCACACAACCCCAGCAGGTACTCCATCTGCCTATCCACACTTCTGTCTCTCATCTCTCGCCATTCTTCCACTCCGACCTCTCCTACCACTACCCCCAACATCTTTGTTCTAGCATACTCATACCGTTCACATTCCAGCATCAAGTACTCCACAGTTTCATCCACTCCTGTCTCACACATCATACACGTCTTGCTACCACTATTCTTCCATCTGTACATTTGACTATTATCTCTATAGCGATACTTGATCTTGATATTACCGTAAGGTATAACATCTTTCTCTGCACCGTCGAGTGGCCTAAGAACACCCACATGCTGCCCATTACCTCTACCTACGATTGCGAGTGCATCAGAGGACACGGGGGCGACATGAACCTTTAATCACAAGCGTCACTATAAAAATCCTGCCTGCGCCACCACGGGCGAGGGCCAACCATCACAGCCCTCAAGTGAACCTCCAGGGCCTACCATCCCACCCCTGGAGGTCATTGCTTAACGGCGCTGTACGTACACACACACACACACACACACACTAGAAGCATAGAAGCCTGGAACAACCTTGATGCAAAAGTGATTAATGCAAGAAGTATTCAGGACTTCAAAGGCAAACTGGATAATAGTAGATTTGGAGACGGGACAGTACGAGCATAGCTCTTTTTCTGTATGTTACAACTAGGTAAATACACACACTCCATAGTATAGGGGTTAGCACGCTCGGCTCACAACCGAGAAGTCCAGGGTTCGATCACCGGGCAGTCTTCTTAAAACCCGAGCCCCTGTCCACCCAGCAGTGAATGGGTACTGGGTGTTAGCCGGGGGTTTGTGACCCGCCTCCCGGGGTGGTGGCTTCGGCCAACACTAAGCACTAGGGATGAATGAAAAAAAAAAAAAAATGTTGATATGGAGACAGCAATCTGATATACAGCCAAATTCCCAACATCCGACCTCCAAACATCCGACTTGTCCAAACAACCGACTTTTTACACCACCACATTGTGTCTTGTTTTGGCCATTTATTTTACTTCGTTTTTTTTTTATAGTTTTTAGAAAACATTGATTTGTGGCTTTATTTATGCATGAATTTTACTTTCGCGTATACCACTGGATCGGCCTTCAAGAACTGCATCTTTTATGTTCTATACCATTTTGTCCTTACGTTTATGGCTACTGTGATATCCGAACATCCGACTATTCCAATTATCCGACCTACCTTCGGTCCCCCCAAGGTCGGATAATTAATACTTAGCTGTACAAGATATACAAGTGTTGCTCAGGCCCTGTAAAATACAATAGGTGAATAATCAAATAAATCCTATTTAAATCAAATAAATCAGATTTTTTTTATTTTATTTTTTTAAATAAAAAAAATCAACAACCCTGGTTTCCAATACATACTCACACGCCAAAAAAAAAAAAAAAAAAAAAAGTGTATGAAGCAGCGCGAAACTTGGGGAGGTAATGCGCGAAAGTCGGGATGGTAAGAATTTAGGACTCAGCGCGAAACTCGAGGATCGCGAAACTCGCATAGCGTGAAACTCGGGAGGGTAGTGTACATTGACGAGTTTACTGATAGATGGAACTTCATACCCTTCTTAGAAAATGGAGACATAAGATGCTTTGTAAGCAGAAAATGAAAAAGAAACTTTTGTATTTGAAACTGTTAAGCAGAAAACTCCCAAACATGTGAATATTCTTAATGTTCATTAACTATTCTTCCCAAACAACAAGCAAATCTCACTTAATTGTTCCTCCATGGACACTCAATATACATCAATCCAGCTTTTACACTGTTCCAGGTCAATGTGAGCTCCACGCTGCTTCCTTATCCACTATTGCAAACACTCAAACCATTTCAAAACTCAGAAAACAAAACCATTTCTTTGAAATTGATTTTGCCCTAGACACCACACATACAGACGGCAGCTCATAATAACCAACACCTTGTCACATCATATAGTTTCTTTGGCCATACTCCCACTCGTTCTCATTTATATCCTCATATCAGGCTTGTATGATTATTTCCGTAAAGCCATAAACACCTCCTTCCGTCATAACACATGAGCAGCCAGCCCTAGCCCTGTAAGGATGGGTGATTACGAAAATATATGAAAGTGTTTTGATAAATGAGAATGGAACTCTCGAATGAAAAAGGGACATGAAAATGCTACTCATAATTGAAAAGGAACAAGAAAAAGAAAAGAAATTAAAAGTGAAAATCCTGAGAAAATAACATCCTGATTAAAGTAAATTAAAGACACTGAAAATAATTACTCAATTAATTGAACATTTGTTTGATCTATTAATTATACAATAAACCTGATAAACCTGAATGTTTCCAACTGGGTTGTTTGATTTAAATCAAGTTTATTTTAATCACTGATTTAAATAAAATTATTATTATTTTTTAAATCACTGATTTAAATCATAACCTTATCATTATTTGAAAACGAGAGGGGAAAGAAGGAAAATTAAGCAAATGGGCTTTATGAACACTAATTGTATCATTGTAGTATAATTATATCATAATGAGACACAATGAGTGGTGCGGGGAATCCACTGTGGCACTTTCAGATAGCAAATTACCATGTGGCTGTTTTCACAACAGAATTTTATTTTTTCAATTATATATATATTTTTGTTGTACTGTACAAAAAGTCACACTACTATAACCAAAAGTTGAATGTGCAAGTTACTTTTGTTTATAAAAAGCCAAAGTGATATTAACCAAAGTTTAATGTGCATTATGATTATCAAACAAAAAAATATAATTCTCTTGTTCAACCGGCAAAGTAATTATTACTACAACGGAAATGATGTAACATTCTTATTTAAATCAATGTATAGTGTATAGTGGAATTAGCAATATTAAGAAAAAGTATAGATGAATTTAAAATTACCCATAATAGTACAAATTCCTTTTTCATAATGTTTATTATCCAGAGTTAGCTAAAAGATAGTACCTTGTAACTGCATATAATAAACAAATTTCACTTTAATTTAATTGGTTAGACCCAACAAAGAATTTAAGCATCATCGTGATAATGAGGAGTGTTTATTCATGGACTTCAAAAGGAAAACAAGTTTTGCTGCCTTCTCTGTACCGAGGCTTGTGCCTCAGTTTTGAGTGTACTGTTATAATGTATTACACTACCCTCCCGAGTTTCACGCTATGCGAGTTTCGCGATCCTCGAGTTTCGCGCTGAGTCCTAAATTCTTATCATTCCGACTTTCGCGCATTATATCCCAGTTTTTTTTTTTTTTTTTTTTTTTTTGTGTGTGTGTGTGTGTCTACAGCGCCGTTAGGCAGTGACCTCCAGGAGTGGGATGGTAGACCCTGGAGATTAACTTGAGGGCTGTGATGGTTGGCCCTCGCCCGTGGTGGCGCAGACAGAATTTCTATAGTGACGCCTGTGATTAGAAGAGGCTCATGCCGCCCCCCTGTGTCCTCCGATGCACTCGCAATCGAAGGTAGAGCTAATGGGCAGCGTGTGGGTGTTCTTAGGCCACTCAACAGTGCAGAGAAAGATTTTAAGTGGATTTTACAGCTCTCACCAAGGATCGAACTCGGATCACCGAGAATGCCACTCGGAGACTTCTTCTTCTTCTTGTGACCTTTTCTGCTTAGTATCACTTTGTAGGTCGTCTATCAAGCTCGTGCTCGAGCTTGACATATATCTTGACGCTACCCACTCTGCTACCGCCTCCCATAAGAGACGTACGGGACACATCTTCCTTCCTTCCTGCTTAGTATAGTATTATAATAGGCTTAGTATAGCTGTATTTAGTTTTGCTTTGTTTTTTTCCATTTGTTTGTGTTTTTCTCTACAGGAACAGCCGGTGTCGCATAAGATAGGTAACACCTCGAAATAAGTAGCACCTTGCCTTACTATTTACCACAAAATACTCCTTTATAAGTGATTAACCATGACGTGTGTGGTACTGTGGTTTCTGGAGGTACTGGAGGAAACAGGAGAGGAGAGAAAGGCATTGTGACAGTGTTATTGCCGTATAACACTGTCACACAACCATCAGCTGACAAGATATGTGTCAGACTCACTCACTCAGACCAAAACAGCATCCACTGGGTGACTCCCAACTCAAGCTCAATCTCAAGCTCCTCTCCTCCTTCCTCTTCTCTATGTAGTGTTGGCCGAAGCCACCACCCGAGGAAGCGGGTCACAAACCCTAGGCTAACACCCAGTAACCATTCACTGCTGGGTGGACAGGGGCTTGGGGCATTTTCAGGATATTTTTTTTGGGAAAAAGTGAGTCTTATAAGCTGTACAATACGGTAGGTACACAGCCCTCAAGTTAATCTCCAGGGCCTACCATCCCACCCCTGGAGGTCACTGCCTAACGGCGCTGTAGGCATCCCCCCCCCAAAAAAAAAAAAAAAAAAACGACTAAATA